>CM076569.1:823618850-823693175 GCA_034641835.2 Pinus albicaulis
AATTTTTTAAATTTGTACATTGCAGTTTACCAAGCTTGGAAACCTTTGTTTCTCCTTTTTGTCTCAAACTGATTTTCCCTAGTCTTCTTTGAAGAAGTTTATCATAAATACACCATTGCAGCCTTTTAATCACCATGAGGAAATCTCCATTGTTTTATGAAATGAAGAAGCCATAAGATACTGCCATAAAACTCTGTCTTGTATGGAATGAAAGGAGTGCTGAAACTTTTAGACTTGGATTGTTGTTTATAGAGGAGTCCATTATCAAGACAACCTTGCAGCCTTTCAATCAATCACAGGGTAAATTGATTGCTTCATGAAGTAAGGAGGTTTTTTAACAATCTGTCTTGATTTTCTACTCGGTCCTGAATGAAGTCATGCCATGATAATTTCCTGAGGCCTTATGTTTATGATGAAAGGGGTTAATAACATTTTCCACTACAGCCTTTGAAGTATAATGAAAAACCCATTTCTTTTGAAGTGATGAGGGTCCTTTTATAGGCATATCCTCTGATTTTTCACCAAGGAGGTTATCATTTTTATCCTTACTGCAGCTTGTCAACACTATCATGCATTTCTCTTCTATAGCATTTCATTCTTCAATGGCTGCAATAGGATTTTCAGTAACCTATGGAGCAATTGATCTACGTTCTTTACCATAAGGATACGAATTAGAGTAGCAACCAATTCCTGAATTTGAACCATATATGAAAGCAAAAGATGCAATACTTTGGAAGCTCATTTATTTTTTATCTTTTTCTGTGCAGCATAATTTAGTCTTTGAAACAGGATCAAGATCAAATAGTTAATGATATTCTCTCTGGGCTGTCAAAAAATTTCCTTTGTCTTTTGAAAAACGAAAAACACCTTTCACCTTGTAGCCTTTTAATCACTACTTTACCTCCTTTTTAAAATAGGCTTTTGCAACCGCTGCCACATTTGAATAGAATACTCCTCAAAATGATGTGGTAATATATAGTTTATGAGGTAGGAAGTTCTCTAAACCATGATCAAAAACTCTGTTTTTTAATCAAGGATATCATTCACCTTTAAAACCACCGATGTAGCCCTTTAGAACCATAATTCCTACATTGTTTTATAAAATGAAAAGGTCATAAGATACTGCCATTTTGTACTTCCAAAATCTGTTGTCTATGAAAGTGGCCATAAGGACTCTGTTATGCTTGATTCGTGTATAATGGGAGATTATTACAAAATATTGTTTCAGCCTTTACAAATGGTTCTTCAGACCTATCATGAAGCTTTCCTCATTATCTGCTGATGGAGGTCATGATTGGTTTTCTGCTTGTCATTTTGGATATCCTCAAACAATGGTGGGCCCTCTACTTATTTGTGAAGGAGGCCTATGCTTGAAAGCTGCCATACCAACTGTACTTTTCGAAGAAGGTGTGAAACACCATACTACTCCATTTATTTTGAAATAGTGACCTTGTATCTTTTTGAAGAAGTTTATAAAAATACCAATCATTGTAGCCTTCGAAACCCCTAAGTATCCATTGTTGTTGCAGTAAGGAGGTATTTTAAACCCAAACTTGACCTACTACTGTTCATCAAGGAAGTGGCCCTTTTTTAAAAACCACTAATACAACTTCTTAAGACCATATAAAACAACAGTGTTTTTCTTATGCATATTGAAAGGTTTTCTCTATGATTATGATATGTCTTATTTCCTTACCGGCTGTCTTGAAACTTGAAACACTGTGCTATGGCCTTTCTCATCCATTTTTACAATGTGTCCTCTGTCCTTTGAGTTAGCTAAAAGAGTAACCCTTGATGTTTGCCTTTCCTTCATAAATTGGAGTGAGTTTCTGCTCTTTGAATAGATCATTTTAAGTGATGACTGTGCCTTTTCCACTTGTCATGTTGAATTATCTCTTTTCAAAACAGTCCCTTGAGGGCTAATATCAACACAAATGGAGGAAGATGAGACTTAAAGTAAGTCATCCATGTTGTTATTCATTTTATGTCTATTTGTGGATTCACAGTTTCTTGAGAAGTCTGTTAACACCCTTAAATCTGCCAATGTTGGGTCAACCACACTCCAACATTTTTGCAACCATTTTCATCTTCTTACTCCTTCCCAAAAATTTAAGTTCAGCTCCCAAAATGTCTCCAGAATCATAATGCATGAGGGTATAAGTAGCCTGCTTGTCATCTTGTATATCATATCATGGGCTCATACCAGTAACTGAGTCAAAAGTCCCTTATGCCCTTTGAAAATTCCATAACATCTTCCTTACTTGTGGAAAGAACTTTTATTCCCTACAAGCTTTTGTTCTGCTTATAAAAGTTCAATTGTTCCCACTGATTTTCAAATTTGAATTTCCAATTGAATAATTTCTTAAACATAATCTAAACCTGCTGATGCATTTTTTGTTTCATCCCTTGGAAGGAGGTTACCTACACCGGCTCTGAAATCACTTTAAACACCTTGACCCTTTGCTTTTAAATGAAGGAGGTCTTATTGATCTTGTTCCTAACCATCTTATCTTTATTGGAGGAGGTCATTATCATGTTTCCCAACCATCTGCTCTTATACTGGAGGAGGTTTTCAACATGTCACCCAACCATCTGCTCTTGCTTGGAGGAGTTTAACACAGTTATGACATTTCATCCACTTGATTTTTAAAGGAGGTCTTCAAAGTCATGACATTTCATCCATTTGCTAAACTGTGTCATCTTTCTTTGCCACACATGTCTCTGCTTGGTATATCAGAATAGGTAATAAAGTGAAATCTTGACAATCTGCTATATGAGGCATATTTTGAGATATGTATCCTTTGTCAAATATCTTTGTGAACCTTTTAAACCAGAAACCACATGACATGTATTTGTAGATTATTTTCTTGCTAGTCATCATTTAATAACCTTTTTTTACTGTGTTTGCAGAGGTACATTAGATTTTCTCTTCGACTAGTGTTTTTATCCCAGGCTCAAGGCAACATAAGAAGCAGTTGTCTTCTTATGTTCAGTTTGATGATGTTTTCTGGAATACTCGTACATTTATGCTTCTGAGAGAGACACTAAAACATTGTAGATCAATCATTATATCAATTTGGATTTTGAAACATGTACTTCTGATTTATTTTCATTGTAGCTCTCCATCTGCTTACTGATGGAAAATCTCTTCAACATGAGAGACTTATTTTGACTTGTCTCTTTGTTCTTGTGTGGATACAGTTTGTCATTTGATTTGCACCCTGAAGAGATGCAAAAAATATGACTTTGAACCTTTGAAAGATCCTTTAGTGTCTTATGGAGATTTTTCCCATTTTTAAGCATATTCTTTTAGACTGTGCACATGCTCATCTCTTTCTATATTAGATCTTTGTAGAATTTCTTCCAGACTGAGACAACAAGACCTCTTACTGGCGCGACCTAAGGGCATATCAAAGTTTTCTTTTGTATATTAAGCGCTAATTCAGGGCTGGTTGGTATTGAACAAAGGATTCTAGCTTAGGCTATTTTTGCGAGGAAGCGATTCTCTAAAGTGCCACTACCTAACTTAGGGGCAAATTTCATTGATTCTGATTGTGTTAGAAAAGAAGATCAAGGATAGGAAGGGAGACACTTTGTCAAATATTGGATAGTGAGTTTCATGAGAACCAAGGGGAAAATGATAGTAGACCAGCAAGACCAAGACAGCTATAGACAGGGATATTTTGCTGAAATAAGACATGAATTTGAAAACTAAAGATTGCTCTGATCATAGGCTGACAGGAAGGGCTAGGAAAGCAAAAATTTGTTTGGGGGTTTTCTAGATGACAAATTGACATACGGAGATTAGCTTCTAGAAAACTCAACTAGGAATCCAGTCATCAACAACAGGTGAAAAATACTAATGACTAACATATCTTACCTCTTTCTACCCGATCTCCTCTTGAGGAGCCATTTGATATCAATTGGAAACTTCCGAACGTTTGGGTTGGTTTTGGAATAGAAGAGGAGTTTCCTCCACTTACTTCGGAACCAACTTCTATACTTGCCACTCCTTGTCGCCTTTTCGATGATAACATGGCTTCATCTGACATGGATGCTTCGAGTCCCATCAGTAGTGAAGAACTTTATGTTTCTACAGGAGAATATCAGCTCCCTCTGGAGAATTTTCGTTATGTCTCAGGTCAACCTTCCTCTCTCCCACCTGGTTATTGTTCAGTTAGTCAGATTATGTCTGGTGCTACATCATTATATCAGAACCTGATATGGGCAAATACATCAACTCCCTCGGAAGGGTCATTTGTAATAGTATTAGGTGCATCACCCTCGACTCCGATGACGTCGACGGTCGTTACATTTGTCCCAACCTAGCCCACTATCTGTGTGGCTTCATCCGCACCATATGTTAGTGTGTTTCATTCATTTCCGCCATCTTTTTCTATTCGTCGATCGATTCCCATCACTTCCATGATACCCGTAAGGCTTGCTGTGAGTGGATCACAGGCTTACGTTTCGGGAATCCAACCTATTGGTAGTCTGCTCATCTCTTCTAATTCAATTCCTGAAGGATTGACGTGGGATTAATACATGTTGGCCATTCAACAGTATAATTACACCCCTCAAGGTTCTCAGTAGCCGCAAGCTACTATTAATCCTCCACATCATTATGATGAGTACGGAAATCCTGTCTATTTACCTCTGATTAACCCCAACCAGTTCACATACCTATCGGGACAACCCTATGGTCCACAAGGATAACCCTTTCAGGGAAAACCTTTGGTCCAACAAGGAAAACCCTATGGTCCATAGGGACAACCTTATGGTCGATAATGACAACCCTTTCGGGGACAACCTTTAGTCCAACAAGAACAACCCTACAGTCCTACTGGTCAACCTTATGTTCAACAGGGAGCATCTTATGTTCCCCAGGGGAAAATATATCCATCACAGGGACAACCTTTTGTGCAACAGAACTAGCCTTACATTCAGCTAGGCCCCACTTTTGTACAACAAGGTCAACCCTCTACTATTCAGCTAGTTCAACCTATTCTTCACGGGCAACTTGGCTCATCCCAACCATCCGGCCAACCTCTTCCACAATGGCAGCTTGGTGGCTCTCAGCATCCATGCCAACCTGCACCGTAGGGACATCCTGTCCAACCCCAGGGGAAACCTATTCAACCACAGCATCTGGGTCAACGTGCACCCTAGGGGAAACTTGCACAGCCTCAGGGCACTGCTTACATTCCTCAAGGTCAATCTCAGGTAGTGTACAGTGTGCCTGAGGGCATTGCTTATATTCCTCAAGGTCAGTCTCAGGTGGTATATAATGCACCTCAAGGAACTGCTTACATTCTGCAACAAAATCCATATTTTTCTTAGACAGGACCTTAGTGGTTCGCTCAGAATCAATATCCTGGTCCTCATCTGGTGTATGGGAAGAATTATCAGGCTTATAACCCCTATGAACAAAATCCTTTGGGACATAACATATGGGGGCAGAATTTCTCCCAACCTGGTAGGAATCCCAATATTGGTTTTTATGAAAGGCCTACAATGCCTTTCAATCCACAATTGTCTTTTCTCACTACGCTGGAACTATTTGATGTGTCAAAGTTGACGAATGACCCTATCCTTCATAATCCATTTTGGCCTCCAGTTCCAACTAAAATCCTTGGCGATTGTCCCAAATTTGACGACAATTACAGAGAAGACCCCCAAGCGCATGTTATGACTTACCATATTTGGTGCTCCTCTAACTCTTGGGTTGTCGATTCAATTCGGCTACGTCTTTTCTAAAGGACTCTCACTGGTGCCACTGCAAAATGGTACATTGAACTCTCTCATGGCATTTTTCAAGCTTTAAACTCTCTTGCTATGGCATTTCTCACACACTTTCAGTTACCAGTTCACTATGAAACTGGGATGCACCTCCTCACATCCTTGAAACATGATCGAGCTACTCATATCTCCGATCATATTCATGAGTGGAGGTGGCACCATCATTTTATCAAGTTTGTGATTCCTGATCAAATTCTAACTGATTGGTTCACTACCTCTTTTATTGGTCTAATTTCTAAGGATAGCGATATGGGGGCATGTGTTACCGAGGAAAAATCCATTGCACATGCCCAATACCTTGATCTTGTGTACTCTCAGTCCAACATGTTGTATGAAATCTTGCCTGATGCTCCACAGCATAGAGCTACCAAAGCACTGACGACACCATCTGTCAATGGTATCATTGGTTCCGTGTCCCAGACTTCTCAAAAGTATTCTCCAAATCATACAAAGCAAAAATCTACTCCTTCCATTGACACTGCTTCTCAGGCACTTCTGAATTTTGGGAAAACTGCGGAAGTGAATGCCATTCAGTCTAATCTGGCAGATAAAACTTCCAAGGGTAAGAAAAAGGGTAAAGGTAAGGCCAAAGCCGATACCCCAAAACAGGATTCTCTAAAACCCAATGCTGATGATGTTTCAAAACGCAAACTGAAGTATCCTTGTCTGATTTGTGATGAAGAGCACTACACCAAGGATTGTCCACGACGGGCCGAGGTGAGTCGAGTGCTCAAAGTCACCCAAGGCACTCCGGCTATTCTTAAAGAACCATTCTCATCATAGAAAACTCAGATGGTGGAGCAACCTTAGTCTTTCGCCCCATTTGGCTCTCAGGTTTTCATGATGAACGGTCCTGAACCTGTCTCTATTGCCACCCGATTGAAAGATTATATTGAACCGCGTCAAGTAGCAAGGAAGGAAATTGTTTATGGTCCTCCTCTCCTGCCTGCTTTTGGCTCTCTTCATATCGAAAGGCCTAGTACTGAGCCCGTTGTACGACCACCTTATAAAGGTGTAATCTGAAAGTCTTCCTACAACCCAAATTCCTGTGCTACTCAACATTACAATATTGTTGAGGATTTGGCTCAAGCGCCATCTACTATGTTTGCATTGGAAGTACTTCAGAGCTATTCATCTCAACGAAAGGCTTTTTTATCTTCCATCAGAGGGGTTGACCCCACTGATTCTATCCTTATCACTTTCGATTTGGAAAATTTCGTCCCACGTTTCCCTCACCATCTTGCAATGATCATTCAAGTTGGGATTAATGGAAAGAATATCCACTGAGTGTTTGTGGATGAGGGTGCGTCTATGTGCATCATGTCTTATGCTTGCTGGAAAGCCATCGGTTCTCCAACCCTTAATCAATCTCCAAACTCTTTATAATATTTTGACGAAAGGGAATCTCACCCTCTTGGTGTTCTTGATAGTTTACCTATTATGTTATAAGGGAAAATAGTCAACGTTGAGGTTGAAGTCATTGACACCAAGCTCAATTACAATCTTCTTCTCAGTTGCAGTTGGAATCACACCATGCTGTGTGTCCCGTCAACTCTCTTTTTTGTTCTTCGATTTCCGCATGAAGGAAATATCATCATTGTCAATCATTTATCCTTTTTCACTTCCATGTCTTCTGAGAGAAACATTCCATATGTAGATTGTATTCCTACACCTTATGGGAACATAGGACCGAGTCTTTTCAAATATCCTGCCTTCATGGGTATTTTTTCTCTTCCTCCACCCAACATAACTCAAGTCAACATGATGTCTAGGTCTTCTGATCTATGGATCACCCCTTCACCTGAGCATATTGATTTTTTTGGTGACATGATGCCTTTAAGCTCAATAGAAATTGATTATTGTGAACTTATTTTGGCTTCGACTCCTCCTCCCTCTGATCATACTCCTTTGAGTATGTCTCTTGACACGTATTCTCAATCCCCTTGGCTCAACACTTCGGATTCATTGGTTCCCTTAAACGAGATATTTCCCACTGATGAGGCCATCGTGGAAACTATGTCTCTTAAGGATCCTGCTTGGGACGATAGTCATCATCATTCCTCTTTCATGCTTGGCCTTGGGGCCATGTCTACTTGTCTTCAGAAGTTCGCTTCCCAAGCTCCTTCCCATCCACTTCAAACACCCATACTGACACATGAAGTCTTGGCTGAAGGTAACATGGGAAAAATTATGCAAATGATGCCTATCGACATCTCTGTCAAACCGAGGATTGTCTAGAAAATACACATTGGGGTGACCTATTCTCCTGATGAGATCGAGGTATATACTAGTCTCTTCTACGATTTTCAAGACATTTTTTCTTGGTCTTACGAAGAAATGCCCAACATCGATCCGAGTATATTTGTGCATGAGATTCCTACTTATCCTAGCATGAAGCCTGTTCGCTAATGTCTTCGTCTCATGCACCCTAGAAAGGAAGCCACCATTAAGGGAGAAGTTGAAAAGCTTCTTAAATTTGGCTTCATTTATCTAATTCCCTTGACAAAATGGGTTTCTAATATTTTTCATGTGGATAAAAAATAGGGTACTATTTGTGTCTGTGTATATGACCTTGATATCAATCATGCTTTCCCTAAGGATAACTATCCCACTCCTTTTATTGACTAGATCATTGAAGAATGTGTTGGGAGTAAGATATTTTACCTTATGGATGGGTTTTCTGGGTATAACCAAATCAATATTCTTTCGGACGATCAACACAAGACCGCCTTTATCTTTCCTTGGGGTACCTTTGCCTACAAGAAGCTCCCTTTTGGTATTAAGAATGCTGGGGCTACATTTCAAAGAGAAATGTCGTATGCTTTCCACAATATCAAGCACATTATTCAACCTTACTTGGATGATGTTCTAGCTCATTCTGCTAAGCGTAAATACCACCCAGATCATCTCCGTCAAATATTTATTCATTGTAGACGCTATAACATTCGGCTCAATCCGCATAAGTGCATCTGCTGCGTTGATTTCGGTAGAATATTAGGGTTTATCATCTATAAAGACGACATTAGTCTTGATCCCCTCAAGGTCGAAGCTATCATCAATCTCCCCTCCCTTTCCTCTTTACATCAGCTGCAGATTCTACAAGGGAAAGCTAATTTCTTGCACCGTTTTATACCAAACTATGTTGAAGTAGCCAAAGGCTTCATGCAATTACTTAAGCAAGGTGTCCCGTTCCTCTGGGATGAGATTGCCGAAAATTCCTTCGATGCATTGAAGACATTTCTTATCAATACTCCTCTATTGTGTCCTCCCAATTATCATCGCAACTACTCCCTCTATTTGGCTACTGCATTTAGCACTATTGCCATGGTTCTGGTGCAAGATGACGATGATGGAGACGAGCACGCCATTTATTATTTGAGCCACAATCTTCTCAGTACTGAAACACGTTACGCACATGTCGAGAAATTGGCGTTGGTTGTTGTTCAAAATGTTCAAATTTTTCACCATTATATTCTGCTACACACAATAACTATGATTTCTGATTGCAACTCCATGAGCTACATATTGAATCATCAATTGCTGGGGGGAAATACTCAAAGTGGATTGTTATCCTCCAAGAGTTCGATTTGGAGTTTACTACGGCCAAATCGAAGAAATAATTGGTTTTTTCCAATTTGATTTTCTTTCTCCCTTATTATTTTACTCCATCTAGTTTCGAGGAACACATTTTGGACGACACCCTTTTTCTCATTAGTACCCTTTATCCTTGGTACGGTGATATCATCGTATCTCTTCAGACTTCTACCTTTCGATCTGAGTTGACGAAGGATGCTCGTCAACACATCTGCCATCATTTGCAACCTTATCGCATATTCAGAGATACTCTCTACCACATCGGAGCCGAATCTATTCTCCGCCGGTGTTTATCTCTCGAGGAGGATGAAAAGGTCCTCAATGATTTCCACTCTGGTGCTTGTGGCAGTCACATGTCTGGATATGCTACTGCATAGAAGATCCTTTGTGCTGGATATTTCTAGCCTACCATCTTTCAAGACTGCATTGTTGTTGTCCATAAGTGTCACGATTTCCATATTTACCAGTGCAATATGTGCGCGCCACCCGCACACCTCCATATTTCCATTACTTTTTGGGTGTGGAGCCTAATTATCTTGTTTATTTTGTATCATAGCGTTGGACCCCTATACCTTAATGGGGCAGCAACGTCGCCCGTAATTAAATGCTGCCTGGGGGGTCCAGGGGGGAATAGCTGCAACTTTATGGAGCCCCCCCCTAGCGGGGGGTTTCGGGGGTAGCGCCCCCGAAGCTAAAAACAGATGTAAAATTGCCTTGTAAAAATATAGTAATTTCTAGTCAATCTGGGCCATTCATTAAGTGGATGATCTGATGGTAGAAGTTATGTTTAGTTTAGGGTTTTTTTCCCTAGGAGGCAACCCATAGCTTTGTATGAGGGTATTGTATTGCGGCTGTGTATTGTATGTGTATTCTCAGAGCGAGAAACAGATAGAGAAACTGTGAGAGAGAATAGAGGATATCACAGCAGATCTGCTATAGGTTGTGTCTCTTCATTTTTTTGGATAATAGAAAGGAAGGATTGGCTGTTTGGGGTCGACGTAGCCCAAACTGGGTGAACCACATACCCCCGAAGCTAAAAACAGATGTAAAATTGCCTTGTAAAAATATAGTAATTTCTAGTCAATCTGGGCCATTCATTAGGCGGATGATCTGATGGTAGAAGTTATGTTTAGTTTAGGGTTTTTTTCCCTAGAAGGAAATCCCTCTCTTTGTATGAGGGTATTGTATTGCAGCTGTGTATTGTATGTGTATTCTCAGAGCGAGAAACAAATAGGGAGACTGTGAGAGAGAACAGAGGATATTACAGCAGATCTACTGTAGGTTGTGTCTCTTCATTTTGCTGGAGAATAGAAAGGAAGGATTGGCTGTTCGGGGTGGACGTAGCCCAAACTGGGTGAACCATGTATATATGTGTCTCTCTGGTTTTATGTGTTTTGTTTTCTTGTGTTTTCCACATATTTTATGTGTTTCATTGCTCTATAACATATAATTTTCTAACGACTGGTATCAGAGCCGAAGGTCTATTTGGCTGATAAAATCGCAGGAAAGAAGGGTTTCTAGTTCGAGTGGGAGCAATGGCGGAATATGGTAAGTTTAGGGTCGAGAAATTTAATGGACAAAACTTCCCGCTGTGGAAGATTTAGATAGAATATTATCTGTATCAGAAATATCTGTACCTACCATTGAGCAGAAAAACAAAGAAGCCGACGGCTATGACAGACACAAAATGGGAGATTCTCGATAGAAAGGCACTCAGAATAGTACAGTTGTGCCTCGCGGCGTCGGTAGCCTTCAATATTTCAAGGGAAACAACAACAGAGAGTTTGATTAAGGCGTTAGCGAAATTATATGAAAAAACCTCGGCCTAAAACAAGGTATTTCTTATGAAAAGTGTATTTAATATGAAGATGTCGGAAGATGGATCTGTTGCGGACCATTTAAATGATTTTAATACAGTTACCAGTCAGTTAATTTCTTTAGGGGTGAAATTTGATGATGAAGTTAGGGCTCTTTTATTTCTGTGTTCATTGCCAGAAATATGGAATGGTTTAGTTATGGCCATTAGTAACTCTGTCTTTGGATCTAGTACTTTAAAGTTTGATGATGTTGTTGGTGCTATCCTTAGCGAGGAAATGCGACAGAAAAGCTCCGGTGAGACATCGGGTAATGCTTTGAGTGCAGAGTCTAGGGGAAGAAGAATGGAAAGGGGAAAGATCTCAGGATATCGCAGTAAATCAAGGAAAGGCAGATCCAAGTACAGATTGGGGATAGTGTGCTAGAAATGTGGAAAGAAAGGACACCTGAAGAAAGATTGTAGATCTCGGAAAGGAAAAGAAGGAGACACACAACAAGAAAACAATCATGAAGAAAATGTGACAGGTGATGTGTTACAAGATTCTTTGATTCTTTCTTTCGAAAATGTTACTGATTCTTGGGTTGTAGATTCAGGGGCCTCATTCCATGCCACACCTGATAAGAAATATTTTCATGACTATGTTCAAGGAGATTTTGGACAAGTCTGTTTGGGTGATGATAAAACCTGTAAAACTGTTGGAATGGGTAAAGTTCTTGTAAAACAACAGAATGGAAACCAGTGGCTATTAAAGGAGGTAAGGCATGTTCCAGATCTGAAGAAAAATCTAATTTCAACAGGGCAGTTAGGCGGTGAAGGTTGTGTGACAACTTTCACAGATAAAACTTGGAAGGTCACCAAAGGAGCCCTGGTAATAGCAAAAGGAGAAAATTTTGGTACACTGTATTTATGCAATGGTATTTATAACTCTATTAATTCTTTAACTTCCAAAGGAGCAGATGCAACGTTATGGCATCATAGGCTCGGACACATGAGTGAGAAGGGGATGAAGATTCTTCACTCAAGAAATATGTTTCCGGGTTTGAAGAATTTTGATTTAGAATTTTATGAGAATTTCATTTATGGAAAATAGAAGAGAGTCATATTTCTGAGAGTTGGGAAAGAAAAGAAGAGTGAAAAATTAGAGCTTGTGCATACAGATGTATGGGGACTTGCTCAGGTATCATCTCTTGGCGGCTCTCGTTATTATGTTACTTTTATTGATAATGAAACTAGAAAAAATTGGATTTATTGTATTCAGAATAAGTCTGATGTATATGATACTTTCAAGAAATGGAAAGCTTTGGTTGAGATTGGGACAGGAAAGAAGTTGAAGTGTCTCAGATCAGACAAGGGAGGTGAATATTGCAGCAAAGAGTTTGATAGGTATTGTTTAGAAAATGGAATATTATTACACTGAAATTTGTCACCATGACGTTTTAGTGTCTATATGGGTTCATAATTACTCATATATTACTCCCTTAGAAGTCTACAACATCAAAGTTCCTAAAATCAAGCCTTTAAATTGAGAGAAAAGCTCATAAAATTTTTAAAAACACTTGTACCGCACTTTCTCTTAACATTTCCTGCGGTGCCGCACCTATTTGTTCTAAAGCATGCGGAGCTAAACGCACTTTTTCTTCAATAAAGGTGCGGACCCCTATAAAAGGTAAAATAAAGGCGGAAAGTAACATTTAGAAGCCCAACAGTAAAATCTGGAAGCTTCTAGAAGCAATTATTCGGTCGAAAATTCGCTCCTATCATGTGTTCATTCCTCCATTATGGGAGCCTCCCCCTTGGTTTATGGAGCTCAATCCCTTCAAAAGAGAATTCTATCCCCTCTTATGTGGAGATGTAACCTCGTCTCTTTTCCTATAAATTGAAGCCATACTGCAGCTTCAAAGGGAGTTAGACTTTGAGAATTTTTTAGGAGAAATGTTGTAGAAACTCAAACTCTCTTAACTGATCATTATGTGGGAATGATTACACACCCATGTGAATTTTAGTTGAGAGAGTGCAAAGCTTGTCAGAGTAAAGGAAATTCCTGTTCTGGACCCTAGGAAGGCCTATACGACATCAAGGTGGACACGGTTGTAAGGCTCTTTCTTCATCAAAGATAATACGAATGAATCCCATTTTCCCAATGAGTTCTTTAATTAAGTAGCTTGCTTATCATGTTTTATCAATAAGTTATTTAATTAATTAGGTTGTTTCTTGAATTCCTTGATCATCTTGATAGATATATGATTCGTGAATTAGTTTATCCTATGCAGTTTCTATTGATTTTTTCCATGTTTGTGATTGCAGATCTTTGAAAACGACTCTTTCAAGCAACTGGAAAGAAGATCATTACGAACAGCGCTGGACTATAGTAGGTCTTCAAAACCCCTATTGTAGATAATTCTGAATCGAATATTATCTAGAGAAAATAGTTTTTGTTTGTCTGTTTGTTGCTAGCTATCTGTAGGACACTTGGGAGGTCTGTCTTGTCTGCAAGAACAACTTATCCATCCAAAAAAATGGTGACTCCACTCGGGAATGGATTATGAACTTTGATTTCTTTTATTTTTGACTTGTGAATTTATTTTTTCTGATTTTAATTGGTTTATACTAGCCTGGGTAGTTTATCCCTATAGAATCCCTGAGAAATTTTTTAGAATTTTTTGTTTTTCTTTTAGGTTTCTGGTATCCGCACTTTTCTTTTAGAAACAATGCGGGCATCTCCGCTTTTTTCTTGTATAAACAGTGTGGGAGCGCCCCTATTCACACTGCAACCTGCGGACCCTCGGAAAATTTTTATAAAACCTTAAAATTCTCTTTTCTGGATTAGTTTGTTAGATTCTTAGTGTATACCCAGACTTGTATTTTTTGTCAAAAAGCTTTGGTTGAGAGTTTTCTTCAGCATTTTTAAGTTTTGAATGATTTTCTGAAAGATTTGCATGTTATAGTGATTTTTGCTTTGTCTTTATACCACTCAAAGATTAGAAGCTTTGGTATACCTTTAGATCACTGGTATTTCCTTGCTTTCTTGCTGAGTTTGACTCCATAGCAGAAATTGTTTTATGAGATTTGGATCCCATTATCTCATTTGCAAATCTTTAAAAACTTTTGTTGATAAGTTTGGAATTTCACTTAAAAAACCATAATTGGATGTTTTATGAGTTCTTGCTAATCCAAGCAAAGCATTTCTTAGTTAGATAATAAGCTAAGCAAAAGATGCTAGATTGGAGGTTTCTGTGGTGTAGTTTTTCATATGTAAGACTCAGAATGTCCACAGTAGTCATTTTTAGTCTACGTTTCGAGTCTAGATCAAGACTCATCATCAGGACAACCTCAAAACCTAGAGGTTGTCCTGATGATGAGTCTTGATCTAGACTCGAAAAGTAGACTAAAAATTACTATTGTGTACATTCCGAGTCTTACATCTGATAAGAAAAACATCCTCAAAATATTTAAAGTTTTAATTCAGATTTAGTCTTTAGAATTTTTAGATCTCAAAATTAGTGTTTTTTAGTTTTGAGTGTTATTTCTAGAAATTGTAGTCTTCTTTTGGAGAAAATTTTGTTTGTAGTTTTGATCTTGAATGATAAAGGGATTTCTTATTGAGCAATTGATCATTTTTAGTTCTCATGAAATTAGATTTCTTTTCATCTATTCTTGTTTGAAGGGAAGAATTGTTTTAAAAAGATTGCATTTCTCAAATCTTTCTTTTAGATAGAATTCATTGAAAGGAAATGAATTGTTTCTCATAATAGATGCATTTTTAGTGTGTTTTGAGTCGAGTCACTACATATCATCAGTTTCACTTTCACACCTATTTTCCTAAGAAACAACTTATTAAAATCAACGCTTAAATTAAAATAAATCTAGTAAATTTTATATTTCTAGGGCTCTTTTCACCAACATAGCTTAGGCTAGTGTCTTGGGGTAGGGATTAATTAACTCTCCAAGAAAATTAAAACAAGTAGTCGATCTTGCGGTAGGGAAAATCCAATATTTGCTTGTATGCTCAAGGAAGTTCCTCTTAAAGGAGTCAAGCACGAGGTCATATCTGAACCAGTGGGATAATAAATTCTATCTCATTGGGAACGATAGCAGATGTTCGCGTATTAACAATGGTAAACCTCGGATATACCATTTTCAAGGAGTCTGGGGTCACTTGTCGATATAAATTGGATTATTTCAAGGAGACTTCAAGGGGATTGAGCTTTGTTACTCTACCCTTGCGCGTATGTCGGATCATAGACTGTTCCCCTAGGTATATTAGTTCCTGTTGGTAACCTTAGTGGCCATAATCTTTACGATTTTTTCCTAAGGTGATGGTGGAGGAATGATCCCGCTGTACCTGTGGCAGACATCGAATAGACCCACTTGGACTGTCTGGAGGGTTATCTTCACTCGAGATGGTTTAAGTGGAGAAACTTGCACCGATCTGTTTCATTAAGCAAGTTGTCAGGGTAACTGTTCCAACCGCCATTTCTACATTAAAATACTACGATGTTGGATTTCATCACCAACTAGTGTTTTTAGTGTGGGAATTCACTGTTTGTTTGTGGTTTGATCTCCTAGATTTTTAGGCATGTGATTCATTTCTTTTTTTCCTTAGTGACTCTAAGAGTTTTCATTGAATTTTTCTTTGATTGCGTGTGATTAATAATTTTTAATCGTGGCTAAATTACCAAGACAATCACGTAGACTCCAGGGGGAACCCCCTAATTATACACCAAGCCAACTTGAAGGACTCCAAGCTCTGGTATTGCCTAGTGTCAGCAGAATTAGATTAATAGAACTAGGAGAATCATCCATAGTTATTCATCCTGATTATCAGTAAAAAACAATAGAATATATTCAAGAGCCAATTTCAATTTCCGAATTTATTGGTATTATTTCTCCCACCAGTGAATTAACTAAAGAGCCTGAAATTTCTGAGGCAAACACTGAACCTGCTGTATTGGAACCATCTTCAAGATTTGTTACTCCGACTTCTAGTGATCCTGATTCACCCAAGGTAAGACATCACATTACTGAAAACCTTCCTTCTGATCTCATATGTATTGAAGAACTTATTGGTCCACACAAAGACATAGTTCTTCTCGAAACCCAAGAAAATTTGAATTTTAGGAGTGTGAATCAATATTCTATGGTCCCTTTAGAACTGATGTTTGGTATTTATCATTGAAATATTTTTTACAAAATGCAGGTCTTACTTATTCACCACTCTGAATTCCTTTTCACCCTACACTGCGAGGTTATCATCCTTCATCAGCTATGTCGGGTGAGTCATCTATGTTTTCTCAATCTCCGGAAACATTTTTATACGATGGCCCATCTGTTCCTTCGGGATACCAGTCGCTCTCTGGTACTTTCCTAGGGGAAGCTCCTTAACCAATTGAACAAGTGTTATCATCTGGTAAAAATGGAAGAAACACTGAAAAATTGAGCGCAAAACAATTTTTTTATGATGTCTAGAAATATTCCAAATACTCAACCTCAAAGAAGTCAGTTACCACCTGGGGGGCAACCTCAAGGAAGTCAATTGCTGCCCAGAGGGCAACCTCAGGGTAATTTTTTACCAGGTCAAACTGTAGGAAAATATTACCTGCCTAGGGAACAACCTCAAGGACAGTACATACCTCAAGGTCAATATCAACCTCAGGGATAGTACATACCCCAAGGTCAACCCCAGAGTCAGTTTATTCCTCAGGTTCAATATCAACCCCAGAGTCAGTTTCTTCCTCAGGGTCAATATCAACCCCAGATTCAGTACATGCCTCAAGGTTATCAACCTCAAGGTCAGTACCCAACTCAAGGTTTCCAACCTCCTTCAGGTCAACCATTATTACAAGGAACTAGAAATTTTCCAGTTAATTATCAAACTTATGTTCTACCTGGTTATGGTCCTTCATATGCACAAACTTCTATGGGTCAATACCTCAGAATGAATATGGTGTGGGATCCATCTCACATTCAACAGACTATGCAACCCAATGTGCAATTACCTAATCAACCTGGACAGCCATAGGTTCTGGTCCAACCCAGCAACCTGTCCAACCTACCATTCAAGTCTCTGCACCTGGTTCCATTTAGCAGCCTAGGCCTAGTACACCTAGAACTCCGCCTCAAACTTCTGCTGCTGCTACAAATTTTGTTCAACCTACCACACCTATTTCTGGAGTACATGCAACTCCTGTTTCTTCTATCCTTGCATCAGTGCAAATTCCTCAAGTATTTGTGCCACAGTCAGGACCTACAATTCAGACTACGACCCAGATGCCTACAAGACAAGCTGGTACGAGTAAAATTTTTGTTATTCAACCACAATTTACTTATCAACCGTACCAGGGACAGTATCAATTTGGACAGGCTACACAAAATCCAGCTTATCAGTATCAACCGTATCCTAGGTATACTTATCAAATACCTCAAAAACCCCAGTATGGTCCGGTTAATATTGGTTATCCAGGAGGTTTCATAATTCCCAATGCGCATTCAATTCCAGGATATCCTGGATATCCTCCTCCTAGAACTAGTTTGATCACACAAATTTATCAAGACCCTAGCCATCGGTTACCGTTTATAGCAACTTTAGATTTACCTAATCTATCGCACCTTACGAATGATCCTATCTTTTATCTTTCGTATTGGTTGCCGATGCCTAACAAGTTTCCCAGTGATATTCCAAAGTTTGAGGGTAAGTCAGGAGAGGACCCATCTAATCATGTTATGACTTATCACCTCTAGTGTGCATCTAACTCATTAATCGATGATTCGATTAGTTTGTGTCTTTTTCAGAGAACTCTCATTTTTCTAGCTTCCAAATGGTACATTGAGTTACCACGAGGCTCATTTAATAATTTTAATGCACTAGCTACTGCTTTCTTAACCCATTTTCAGTTGCCTGTCAGTACGAAAATGGAATGGAATTGCTGACTTCATTAAAACAATCAACATCTACGTACATATCCGATCACATTCATGAATGGAGACGTAGGAGGCGTTTAGTGAAGGTCTTTATTCCAGATCAAATTTTGGCTGAATGGTTTATTAAATTGTTATTGCCCAAAATTACTGAAGATGTGGCCAAAGGGGACGTTGTTACAGAAGAAAAAGTCATTGCTCAGACTCAGTACCTTGACCTTGTATATACATAGTCAGGTACTCTGTATGATAAAATCCCTGATTTACCAAGACTTGGTAAATTAACTACAAATCCTTTTGGCTCTCATGCTGCCGATGGTGTAATTGGTTCTGTTAGCACTACTAAAAGTAGAAGAAATATTCCAAAACGACTTCTCCTATTATCACTTTACCCGATACAACGAAAGGAGATTCTTCCGTTGAAATTTCCACCGATATTCATGTTGTAGAATCATCTACAACCAAACTTAAAACTGGTGGTAAGAGGAAAGGTAAGAATAAAAACAAAGAATCTTCAAAAGATAAAAACGATAAAACTGAACCAACTGAAGAAAAACGAAAACCTCGTTATCCTTGTCTGATCTATGATGAGGATCATTTTACGAAAGAGTGCCCCCATAGAGCTGAGGTATCGAAATTCATTAAGGGCTCACCTATACCTGCTGTCTTGAAGGATCCCTTTCCTGCTCAAGATAGTAACATGATTGGATCTTCCTCAAATGCGCTGGAGAATATCTTCATCGTTGCAACGTGATCGCAAGATTACGGTAGTAAAAATCCTGGTAAAGAAGAAGAAACATCTAATTCAACATCAACTACATCTCCCTCAGTTTCTGATCCGCTACAGATTGAGAAACCAAATCCTGACTTAGTAATCAAACTGCCTGCTAAAGGTGTATTTCGTAAATCAACTTTTAATCCACATGCGAGAGTTACTCAGAATTACAATATTGTTGAAGAGTTAGTGATTTCCCCTTCAGCAATGTCGGCTTTGGAAGTGATGCAATCATGCCCAGCCCAAAGAAAATTACTATTGTCAGCCTTAGGAGCCATAGACCTCTCGGATTTGAACCTCATGATCTTCGATTTAGAGAATTTTATAGCCCATCTACCCCATCAAATGGATTTTCAAATTCTGATAATAGTTAAAAACCAAACGTATCTTTCGTACTGTTGTTGATGAAGGGGCTTCTATGTGTATTATGTCATTAAAATGTTGGAAATCACTTGGTTCTCCGATAATTAACCAATCGCTGACTATCCTCAAAGATTTTGATGGAAGAGGTTTTCAGCCGTATGGTATTTTATAGGATCTACCAATAGAGGTCGAAGAAAAAACTGTTAATCTGGATGTGGAAGTGGTTGATGCCCCTCTGGATTACAACCATCTCCTGGGTCGCAGTTGGTCTTACGCCGTGACTGTTGTTGTATCGTCGATCTTTCGTCTCATCATGTTTCCTCATAAAGCAAAGATCGTTAAAATAGACCAGCTCTCATATTATTCATCTGACCTAGCCTCTACTGATAGCATCCAACATATTGGAAAATCGACTATCCCTTATAAGGATGTCGGAGTCGGTTTGCTTAAAGATTCGACTTTACAAATTCCCTGCCTGCTCCCAACATACAAACTCCTATTGCTAACATCAATATGATTACATCAAGTACTATTTCCTTTAATGATCCTTGGATGGTACCTTCAAAATCAAAACTAGACTCTTTCGATGACGTGATGCCTTTGAGTCCTTTTGAGTTAACATATCAGGCAATACAGTCATTTTCTGATGCTCTTCAACTGAATTTGATCTAGTGAATGTGATCAATGAGGAGTCACTTTCAATATCGAGCTCAGCTTCGACATCAATTCCGGATCTTGATCAACACGCATTCAATACTGATGAACATATTCGTGAATTCTTATCTGTCGATGAATTACCATGGGAAGATCTGCATCATAGGTCTTCGTTTTTACCTGATCTCGATCATTTTGAGAATGATTTTTCCTCCATTTTTACTACTGATTACGTCAAAGAACCTTAGAATCGTCTCTCATCTTCTGATTCTGAATTGAATTTAGAAAACATTTCTACAACAGTTCCCATTGATATTTCAGTAAAACCCAGAATTGTTGAAAACATTCATATAGGTGCTTCTTGTATGACTGATGAAATCCAAGCATACAAAGCCTTATTTTAGGAATTCCATGAAATTTTCTCCTAGTCATATGAAGAAATGCTAGGAATCAATCCGTCAATTTTTTTTCATGAAATTAAGACATAACCAAATGCTAAACCCGTCAGACAGAGATTATGTCAGATACATCTGCGAAAAGCTACCGCTATCAAAGTAGAAGTTGAAAAATTACTTCATGCGGGTTTTTATCTATCCGATTTCATTAATGGATTGTGTGTCTAATATCATTCCTGTCAATAAAAAACAAGGAACAATATTAGTATGTATCGATTATAGGGATATAAACCGAGCTTGTCCAAAAAAATTATCCAACCCCTTATATAGATCAAATTATTGACGATTGTATTGGAAGTGAGATGTTTTTGTTCATGGATGGATTTTCTGGCTACAATCAAATCAACATACTCCCTGTAGATCAACCTAAAACAACTTTCATTTGTCCATGGGGGACTTTTTCTTATCACAAATTACCTTTTGGACTTAAGAATGCTAGCACCACTTTTCAAAGGGCAATGTCTTATTCATTTCATGACATTAAACACATTGTGCAACCCTACCTTGATGATTTTCCTTCTCATTCCTTGGGCAGAGCAGATCATATCATTCATTTACGAGCCAATTTTATACGATGTAGGCATTATAAGATTCATTTGAATCCTCACAAATGTGTTTTTTGTGTATAATCTGGATGATTGTTGGGATTTATTATCTCAAAGGCAGGCATTCGTGTCGATCCATTGAAGGTTGAGACTATCATCAATTTACCTCCTCCTTCTACTCTTCACCAACTCCAAATTTTGCAAGGGAAAGCAAACTTTTTACGTCTATTCATTCCTAACTACACTGAGTTAACGAAAGGTTTTACCAAGTTGTTAAAACAAAATATTCCTTTCTTTTGGGACGAGATCACTGATCGATCTTTTGATGCTCTTAAATACGCGTTGACCCATGCACCATTATTTCATCCTCCCAATTACAACCAGGATTATTTTTTGTACCTCGATGCTTCCGATTCCACGATAGGAATGGTTCTAGTTCAAGAAAATGAATTCCATGTTGGAAATGTGATTTACTATCTTAGTCGCAATTTGCATCCAACTGAAATCAAATATTCACATGTGGAGAAATTGGCCTTGGAAGTCGTTCAAGTAGTCCAACTTTTTCGTCATTACATACTTTTACGCAAAACAACAATGATTTCTAATTGTAACCCTATGATGTATATTTTCACCAAACAATTTCTAGGGGGAAAATAATCCAAATGGATTGTTATCCTATAGGAGTTTGATTTGGTATTTGAAAAATCCAAATCAAAGAAGTCATTGATATTTGTTGAACTTATGTGTGACTTCCCACGTACTGATAGAGAAACTGTGGCGGAACAACCAATCGCGGACGAATCCTTATTTCTTATTAGTACCATTGATGCTTGGTATGGAGATATCATTGTTTATCTTCAAACCCAATATTTTCGGCCCAAACTTTCATAGTCACAACGATGTAAAATCTGTTTCCAATCTCAACAATATCATATTGTTGGCGACACACTATACCGTTGTGGTGCGGACTCCGTTTTTCAATGTTGTCTCACTCATGAAGAAGCCGAAAAGGTTTTAAATGACTGTCACTCTGGAGCATGTGGCGGTCATATGTCTGGTTATGCCACAGCCCAAAAGCTATTGTGCGCTGGTTATTTTTGGTCGTCCTTATTTAAAGATTGTATTTATGCGGTCCGAAAATGCCATAATTGTCAAATCTTCAATCGAAACATGCGTGCACCACCTGCTCCTCTTCACCCTATAATTATTGTTGGTCCTTTTTCAAAATGGGGCATTGACTTCATTACATGTAACCCTCACTCAGCCGGGGGGCATGGGTATATTATTCTCGCAGTAGATTATTTTACCAAATGGGCCGAGATGATGCCTACATTTGCGGTAGATGGCAAAATTGCAGCTAATTTCATGTTCAATCATGTGATTGCTCATTTTGGTGTACCGTAAGTGATAATTACTGACCATGGGAGCCATTTTTGAAACATCATGATGACTGAGCTAACTGACCAACTTGGCCTGTGCCATGACAGTTCTACACCATATTATCCGCAGGCTAATGGTCTGGTTGAAGTGATTAATAAATTTTTGGTCACCATGATCAAACGAATCATTGGAATTCATAAATTGAATTGGCATACCATGCTCTTTTCAGCACTTTGGGCATATCGGACCTCAGCAAAAACATCGACAGGTTTTACCCCTTTTTAAATCGTTAATGGTTTAGAAACAGTATTACTGATTGAATGCGAGATACCGTCACTCCAACTAGCCATAGAGTTACTACCAGCCACTTATGAGGAGGAGAAACATTTTTTGTACTTGGCTCAATTAGATGAGAATCGACACACCGCTGCATTAGCTACCAAGGCTCATGCGAAACGAATGAAAGCTCAGTATGATAGAAGTGTTACACCTTGTATTTTTTCAGAAGGAGACCTAGTTTTAGTATATGACCAAGCTAACAATAAGCTAGGGGCTAGAAAATTAGAACCCATGTGGCATGGTCCTTATATTTTCAAGCAACAACTTGCAAAAGGGGCCTATGAATTGATTGATTTTGACGGGGTCTCTTTAGGAAAACCTAGAAATGGGCTTTATCTGAAGATATATTACACTTAATTCTTGTGTGGAGATTTTTCCTATATATTAGTTATTTTCTAGCTAGTGTGTTGTAGATCAGAAACGTGTGCTTAGTTTAAGTGTGATTTTACTACTATTCCTGCTTATCTGGATTACTCTTGATATTACAGATGTCGACATATTTTCAAACATAGATTGGTTTTGTTGATGATGCTTGACATAGTACATGGAACATTTCTTCCGCAGCCTGGGTTATTTATTCACCCATTGATGAGTTAGTATCTATGCATGGGGTAAGCCTTGGTCAAACGATGAACAATATTGCAGAATATAACATAGTTATTGAGTTATTGTCTGAATCCATTTCATTTGGAATTCAAAGTTTGACCGTTAAGTTAGATTCTGAGCTCATTGTATTGCAATTAAATCGATTTTATGCAATTAGAAACCCAGTGTTGTTAAGATTATTTTTTTAAATTCGTCTCTTGGAATGAGAATTTGATTATATTGAGTATCAACACATTCCAAGAAATTTAAACACATTAGCAGATGCAATAGCTTCTAGTGTTATAAACAGACATTTGCGATAATAAAAGTAGTAAATAAAAATAACATTCGATAACATGTTGGACAGGTAACTGGAAATAGTAGTATATCATAGCATAGAGTAGTGTTTCAAAATATAGTACATCATCCTTGATCATAGGTTCAAAATGCCTTATGATCGGGAAAAAAGTGATACAAAAAATGATATGAGTCTATATAGTTGATCATCCACTATCCTTGGTAATGATCATGATAATATACCACAGCCCATGCCACCCTACTCAGGAATCTCCTGAACGGTCCAGGAACCCCAATGACATATCTCTGCAAGCGAAGTGGAATGTTGTCTATGGTATTCTCTAGGATGTCCATAATCAATCACTCTATATGGTGTTCCAAATCAGTAAGGATCTCTTCTATCTGATCCTGTGGTGGTGATGCTGTTGCGGCTACATCCCTTTGCCTCCTCTTGAAGGGATGGAGAGTGACTGGTCGACGTGGACCCACATCTACATTTGAAATTTTTGTTATCAGTTTTCGACGATTTAAAAAAAAACAAAATAAAAATTAGAAATTAGAGCATGTAAAAATGAATTTTTACCTGACTCATCCCACTGGACTCCTGGAGGAAGTGGCATATCTCGATCACTGTGGTAATCCATCCTGGCATAAGGGAAGTCCTCTATCATGAAGAGTTGGTTTTCTAACCAACGGAAGTAGGCCGAGGGAAATCGAACAATCTCTCCACCCTTACTGTGACAGACCATAAAAGCAACCCATCGGACCATCCGAGGCTCTCGGAATCTACTAGGATCAACTGGCATATGTTGCGGGGCTATTAGAGGAATCCTCTCTAGAGAAAAAGTAACCATAATCAATCCATATCCGAAGTTATTCAACTTCCTGTTCTTTTCCCTAGTTATTTGGCCTTTGATATTCGCCAACACTGCCTCGCACCAGTTGAATATGGTGCCTCGAAAACAGTCCACTGCAATCCGCATTTGAGATCCAGCAGCAACATGAAAAGCTTCACTTCCACACAACTTGGTTATGGTAAATGCAACTACTTTCAACTCAGGACGGATGATGGTTTTGATATCAATCCGTTTCTCTTTAGGATTGGTCTCATCATTGCATAACTCTAGTTGCAAGCTAGCAACAGACTAGCCACCTGACCTAGCCCCAAATAGAGAAAGTGGTTGGCCTCTTTTAGATAAACCAGTCAGAAATTATATGTCCTCCAGCTTGATTTCGAGCTAGTTGCCTCCAATCACAAAACATTGGTCCTGTACATCCCACTTGTTTACCAACCAAGTGAGAAGGTCTACTTGAGCTCTCATGCCACTGATAGCCCAGAATTTAATTAACCCGCATGCTCTCAAAACTTGTAATGTAGGTGGATGAATAATTGCAGCTTCATCCACCTCCTCATGTTCACATTCCCACCAGATAAGCATTGTAAATATCCTACAATGAACAAAATGAAAGATTAGAATCATTTTAAAAAGAAAATTTTGGGTAAATTGGAGAGAAAATGTGTTTTTAAATTCTTCACGGTGCCCCCGCACTTTTTGTTTAGAAACAGTGCGTAGCTTCGCATGGGCTTTGTATTAAAAGTGCGGGACCATGACATTTTTCTTTGTAAGAAAATTTCGGGGTCCGCAGGTACTGTGTGTCTTACCTGCAGACCCCCGTGAGCGGAATTTTGAACCTATTTCTTCCCCAAAAATGAATTTTAAACCCTAAATTAAGGAAATGAACGGATGAAAAGCAAGGAAAAAATTTGAACGGTCGGTTTGTCTGGAATCTTCTTTGGAGCGTTTTTTTCCAAAAGCTCTAAAATTTTCACTCTAAACTCAAATGGTAAAAATGAATTTGAAAAACTCCTTTTTATAAGTTTTTTCGAATAAATGAAATTTAATTTTGTTTATTTTTCACTTTAAAGAGATGGTTTTTCAAAATATTTTTATTTTATTAAAAGCAAGTACGTTTAATTTTTTGAGTTTTTGTGCAGAATACTAGATTTTTCGGGTGAAATGGTCATTTTTGACAAAGAGTATACTTTTATCACTTTTTCGGGCTCTTAAAAATTTACGAAAAAGAGAAACCATGGAGTCCTCTTTTTAGCCCTTTTAAGACTCTCTAAATATGAAAATATTGCCAAGTACTTGACTATTCGAACTCATTAAAGGAAATGAACAATCGTCCCTTCAGTATAAGTTTACCACTTTTCCGGACTGAAATGTAATATTTACGAAAAAGGTATACGTTGAATAATCGTGGTCAATAGAGTTCTCTCTTGCATTATTTTATCCTTTTTCGGGCTTGAGAGACTAAAATTACGAAAAAGAACACCCGTGGAGTTTTCTTAAGTTTTTTCTTATGACTCCCTAAAAAATGAAAAACACCGAGTTTCTCCTATACTGGACTCGTTAAAATTTAATAGTAAAGGACCCGTCGATTACAAATAGGAACAGACCACTCCTTCTTAGGGTTTGATTTTAAACTAAGTTGGACTCATCTGAAGGATGAGCTTATAAACAAGCAAATGTTATCCTCCTCAAGCTTGTAAAAAATAAAGAGGTACTTGCCAGAAATGGTGGGGGAAAAAGAGAAAACAAATTCATTTGTTACGATTTGATTTAAAAGCAGTATACCACTCTTGAACATGACACTTTTGTCACACTTCTACCTGAGTTGGGAAAATCCTTAGCCTATCACTTAATCGAACCACATTGAAGGTCTTCAGTCGGTTTCTGGGTATTAGCTTAGGGAAACTATTACCAAACCATCTGTAATGTTGTTATGTGTTCAAGAGGATAGTCAAACAAACCATTCATTTGCAAACTTTTGTATCCATTCGCGTTGACCATCCCTGAGTCAGTCCTTGCAAAAAAATTCTTCAAAACTTTATCTATGGTTTCGTGTCGTGAGCTTGCTTACGACGGATCACTTTCTATCGACGACAGATCATCATCTAGGAAGTTGATCTAGAATCCATTAGTACCTTGGAATCTGCATGCCTTAATGGCAGGTTTCTCGCCTTTGACGATAGGTTGCATCATTGACCTTTGATCGAACGATTTCGTGAAATGTTCGACTTCAGATTACTTATTCACATTTCATGGATTGTACTGAGTACTTTGAGAGCCATTTTCATTATTGGTGGTTTCTCTCACACTTGTTAACGATTCACATCATTGACTGGTAATCAAGTGGGTTCTACCATGTTCGACTTCAACACATTTAATCGCATGGATAGAATCGTACTAGTTCAGGAAGCAGAAATCAAGACCCTAGATCTAGTTTCCACCACCCAGGCTACGCGGAGTTTTATTATTCATTATGCAGTAGACTACTCATTACAGATGGTTGTGTCCATGCTGTGTCTACAATATTGATGTAATATTAAAATCATTCCTGTATCAGAACAAGTTTAGTTAGTTTTGATCTGAGTATGGGAATTCCTACCTCAGTAATGATATATATATATATATATGTTTTTCATTGAATGATTTTACAGGATTCCGACTCGGGTGTCCACAGGCTAATCCTTGAAATGATAAAGCACATCACTCTTCGATGCTCTCAGACTTTGCACTTTAGAGGGCAATTTGTTACACTGAAATTTGTCACTATGACGTTTTAGTGTCTATATGGGTTCATAATTACTCATATATTACTCCCTTAGAAGTCTACAACATCAAAGTTTCTAAAATCAAGCCTTGAAATTGAGAGAAAAGCTCATAAAAGTCTTAAAAGCACTTGTACCGCACTTTCTCTTAACATTGCCTGCGGTGCCGCACCTATTTGTTCTAAAGCATGCGGAGCTAAATGCACTTTTTCTTCATTAAAGGTGCGGACCCCTATAAAAGGTAAAATAAAGGCAGAAAGTAACATTTAGAAGCCCAACAGTCAAATCTGTAAGCTTTTAGAAGCAATTATCCGGTAGAAGGTTCGCTCCTATCATGTATGTTCATTCCTCCATTATGGGAGCCTACCCCTTGGTTTATGGAGCTCAATCCATTCAAAAGAGTATTCTATCCCCTCTTATGTGGAGCTGTAACCTCCTCTCTTTTCCTATAAATTGAAGCCATAGTGCAGCTTCAAAGGGAGTTAGAATTTGAGAATTTTTGAGGAGAAATGTTGTAGAAACTCAGACTCTCTTAATTGATCATTATGTGGGAATTATTACACACCCATGTGCATTTTAGCTGAGAGAGTGCATAGCCTGTCAGAGTAAAGGAAATGCCTGTTGCGGACCCCAGGAAGGCCTGTACGACATCAAGGCGGACACAGTTGTAAGGCTCTTTCTTCATCAAAGATAATACGAATGAATCTTGTTTTCTCAATGAGTTATTTAATTAAGTAGCTTATTTATCATGTTTTATCAATAAGTTATTTAATTAATTAGGTTGTTTCTTGAATTCCTTGATCATCTTGATAGATATATGATTCATGAATTAGTTTATCCTATGCAGGTGCTATTGATTTTTTCCATGTTTTTTATTGCAGATATTTGAAAACAACTCTTTCAAGAAACTAGAAAGAAGATCATTATGAACAGCGCTGGACTACAGGTAGGTCTTCAAAACCCCTGTTGTGGCTAATTCTGAATCGAATATTATCTAGAGAAAATAGTTTTTGTTTGTCTGTTTGTTGCTAGTTGTCCGTAGGACACTTGGGAGGTCTGTCTTGTCTTCAAGAATGACTTATCCATCCAACAAATACGCAGAGAGAAGACAGTTCCAAGAACACCACAAAAAAATGGTGTGTCAGAAAGGATGAACAGAACAATCATGGAGCGTGCAAGGTGCATGAGATTGCATGTAGGATTGCCTTTACAATTTTGGGTAGATGCTATAGATACTGTTGTTTATCTAATAAACAAAAGGCCTTCAATTTCGTTGGATGGTGGTATTCCAAAGGAAGCATGGATAGGTAAAAAGGTAAACTACTCTTTTTTAAAGCCTTTTGGTTGTTAGGCCTTTGTCCATATTAATAAAGAAAATAGAACAAAGCTTGAGGCAAGATTAAAGAAATATACCTTTATTGGATATGGTGTTAATGATTTTGGTTATCGCTTATATGATTATGAAAATCACAAAATCATTAGGAGAAGAGATGTAATATTCAATGAAAAGGTCTTGTATAAGAATCAGTTGCAGGAAAAGAAACAGGAAAAATAAAACAAATAATACACAGTTCTTGATGAGATCACAGAAAAAGTAAAGGTGCCTGAAAATAATAATAATCAACATCCATAGAAAAAACAACCACCACAACAGCAACAGACACCTCAAACACCTGAAGTGGTGTTAGAAGGTCTACCAGGATAAGTAGACCCCCTGAACGATACTCTCCTTCATTATATTATTTATTGTTAACTAATTTTGGTGAACCTGAATGTTATGAAGAAGAAATGAAGGTTGAAAGTAGGAAGAAGTGGGAGCTAGCCCTGGAAGAAGAGATGGAATCCTTAATGCATAACCAGACTTGGGACTTAGTCAGGCTTCTTGCAAGTAAAACTACATTTTAGAATAAATGGGTTTACAGGCTAAAGGAATAAGATGGAGGAAAACAGAGGTACAAATCTAGACTTGTGGTGAAGGGGTTTGCACAAAAGAAAGGTATTGATTTTGATGAAATATTTTCTCCTGTTGTTAATATGACTTCAATCAGAACTATTTTAATTCTTGTAGCAGTGGAAGATTTACATCTTGAACAGTTAGTGTCAAGACAACATTTCTCCATGTCGATTTGGAGGAAGAGATCTATATGGAGCAACCAGAAGGATATGAGGTCAAAGGGAAAGAAAAATTAGTGTTCAGGTTAAAGAAGAGCTTGTATGGCTTAAAACAGGCTCCAAGGCAGTGGTATCTAAAATTTGACAAGTTCATGTCTGAACAAGGTTATACTAGATGTCACTCTAATCATTGTGTTTACTTGAAAAAGAAAAATGATAGCAGATATATTATATTGTTACTGTATGTAGATGACATGCTTGTTGCAGGGTCTAAGATGCAGGAAATAAATGTGCTCAAAAGAAAATTGGCAAACTCATTTGCAATGAAGGATTTGGGAGCTGAAAAACAAATCCTTGGTATGAGAATAACTAGAGACAGGAAAAATCACAAATTAACACTGTCTCAAAATGAGTACATACAAAAGGTGTTGAAAAGATTTAATATGCAAAATGCAAAACCAGTTAGTACACCTTTTGCTAGCCATTTCAAACTTAGTAAGGAGATGTGCCCCAAGACCCAAGAAGAAATGGACTATATGTCTAAAGTTCCATATGCATCAGCAGTTGGAAGATTAATGTATGCAATGGTCTGCACAAGGCCTGATATTGCACATGCAGTGAGAGTTGTAAGCAGGTACATGAACAATCTAGGAAAAGAACATTGGATGGCAGTAAAATGGATTCTCAGATATTTGAGAGGTACCACAAATCAAGAATTATGCTTTGGCGGTTCAAACATTACTCTACAGGGATATGTTGATGCAGATATGGCAGGTGACAGAGATAACAGGAGGAGCACTATAGGATATGTATTTATTGTAGGTGGAACAGTTGTCAGTTGGGTTTCAAAAATCCAAAATGTTGTTGCACTTTCAACAACACAAGCAGAGTATGTTGCTGCTACAGAGGCTAGTAAAGAAATGATTTGGTTACAAAGGTTTATGGATGAATTGGGTAAGGAGCATGATATGGGAACGTTATACAATGATAGCCAAAGTTCCATTCATCTTGCAAATAACTCAACATTTAATTCCAGGACCAAACACATACATCTCAAGTACCAGTTCATACGGTCAGTATTTGAAGATGGACAGTTGAAGCTGGAAAAGATACACACTAGCCAAAATCCTGCAGATATGCTAATAAAAGTTGTAACTAGGGAGAAATTGAGATTATGCTCAGCTTTAATTGGTCTTTAAGTATGACGATGAAGATGAGAATCATCCAAGTCCAAAGAGGAGTCATTGTCCGGCAAATGAAGCAGCGGTAGAGTTGCTACAATCAGTCTCCAAGTGGGAGATTGTTGGGTGTGGAGCCTGATTATCTTGTTTATTTTGTATCACAGCATTGGACCCCTATACCTTAATGGGGCGGCAACGTCGCTCGTAATTAAAAACTTCCTGCGGGGTCCAGGGGAGTGGCTGCGAATTTATGGAGCCCCTCCTGGCGGGGGGTTTCTGGGGCAGCACCCCCGAAGCTAAAAATAGATATAAAATTGCCTTGTAAAAATATAGTAATTTCTAGTCAATCTGGGCTATTAATTAGGCAAATGATCTAATGGTAGAAGTTATGTTTAGTTTAGGGTTTTTTTCCCTAGAAGGCAACCCCTCACTTTGTATGAGGGTATTGTATTGCGACTTTGTACTGTATGTGTATTCTCAGATCGAGAAACAGATAGGGAGACTGTGAGAGAGAACAGAGGATATTACAGCGAATCTGTTATAGGTTGTGTCTCTTCATTTTGCTGGATAATAGAAAGGAAGGACTGGATGTTTGGGGTGGACGTAGCCCAAACTGGGTGAACCATGTATATCTGTGTCTCTCTGGTTTTATGTGTTTTGTGTGCTTGTGTTTTCCGCATATTTTATGTGTTTCATTTATCTATAATATATATAATTTTCTAACATTACCGTTGGTCCCTTTGCAAAGTGGGGCATTGATTTTATGACGTGTAACCCTCACTCAGCTGGGGGGCATCCTTATATTATCATAGCCATTGAATACTTCACTAAATGTGTCGAAGCAATGCCTACACTTACAGCTGACGGTAAGACAACCACACAATTTCTGTTCAATCATGTCATTACCAGGTTTGGTGTCCCTCAAGCCATTGTCACCGATCATGGTAATCATTTTCATCATTACATGATGGCTGAGTTGACTTCCAAGTTGGGTATGCATCACGACAGCTTAACGTCATACTACCCTCAAGCCATTGGCCAGGTTGAAGCTGTGAACAAGGTTCTAGTCACTATGCCTCAGTGTACGATTGGGATGCACAAGTCCAACTGGCATCTCATGTTGTTTTCAACTCTTTGGGCTTACCAAACCTCGGTAAAGGATGCGACCCGATTCACTCCATTCCATATTGTTTATGGTCTGGGAGCTACCCTTCCAATTGAATGCAAAATCCCTTCTCTCAAGATAGTTGTTGAATTGTTGCCTAATACTTCGCTAGAAGAAGAGCGTCTTCTATATTTAGAGAATCTTTATGAAACTCGCCGCTTTGCTGATCTTGTCATAGAAGCACAGAAAAAGCGGGTCAAAGCTCATTTTGATCAGTATGACCAAGCTCATGATAAGCTGGGGGCAGGAAAATTCCTACCCATGTGGCATGGGCCCTATACCTCGTCCTCATGCATGACTAAGCTCATGATAAGATGGGGGCAGGAAAATTCCAACCCATTTGGCATGGGCCCTATATCTTTAAGCACGTTTTGCAGAACGAGGCTTATGAGCTAATTTATTACAAGGGCTATCCTTTGGATCAACCCAGAAATGGGTTGTATCTCAAAAAATACTATGCATGATTTTCTCGTGCATGTTTTTTTGTACATAGGTGTTTTCTCATTTTTGTATATTTTTTGGCTTGGTGTGCTTTGCGAGCAGTTTTTTCCTACTTATTATGTTATTTCTTATTGTGCAGATGTCTGTCACTCCTTATGTTGGTTTCGCGGATGGTGCCTCCCAGAGTACCCAGAAGCTGTCTTTCGCAGCCTGGGTGATTTATAATCCTAATGGCGAGTTGATAGACCTTCAAGGTATTTGTCTAGGACGAACCACAAAAAATGTCGCTGAATATAATGTTGTCATTGAACTCTTAACCGAGGCGATTTCTCTCGACATTCATGCATTAATTGTTAACCTAGAATCTTAGCTTGTTGTTCTTCAGCTTAATGGGCATTATTCTGTTAGAAATCCTCAAATATTAAGGTTGTTTTTACGTGTTCGTTTATTATAAAATAATTTTGATTACATCACATATCAGCATATTCCTAGACGAATGAATGCGTTAACTGATACAGTAGCCAATATTGTATTAGATAGCCATTTGCGTAATTTGTAAAACATCGTCATCACATAATAAGATATATATATATATATATATATATATATATATATATATATATATATATATATATATATATATATATCGAGCGTTTGCATCCACGTGCATTGTAATTTCAAAAAATATATATGTTTTGGTTACATCCTGAGACATCATGTCTCTCAAAAATATGCAGAAATAAAAACCTAGGCGTCTAATCAGAATGATGCTCATGGTAGCATGTAACTCCATGCACAAGCCACCTTAATAAGCGGTGGACGCAATTGGACACCCCCGCAGTGTGCCTCTGGTATGCACAAGGAAAATCATAAAATATCGTGTAATCTAGGATTCTACTTGTGAGTCCCTCCATGTTGCGTACAATTTCCTCCTCTTCGCTTCCCTCACCATGAGGGGCCACCTCGAAATCATGCGGAACCCTCCGTGCTATTGGAGACATTCCTGAAGGTATTTCTGGGCCAACATTTGCAAATACATGGATTAACATCACAACATATATAATAAAAAAAACATAATACTCATTAAAATCAAAAAATGAGTCTTACCCAATGCTTCATCCCAATCCTCTCCTTTCAGGAGTGGGAGATATGCATCACCCGGGAAGTTCGTGCTAGTGTAGGGCTAGTTCTCCACGACAATAATTTATTGACAGATCCAGTCAAAGAATTCTGGTCTCCACGAAATCTATTGACTGCCTCCTGCTCTAGGCATCAAAGTCGCCCAATGGACCATCAGTGGCTCTATTGGTGGTGGTTCAGGGACTATTACCTCCTGACATTGAAATATTGGTAACTGTTCCAGGATGAACGATACCAATATGGATCCATAGCTAAACTATTTCAGCTTGTCGTTCTTGCATTTTGTTAGTTGGCATTTCAGATTGATTGTTACGACCTATACCCAGCTGTAAATAGTTGGGACCATACAATCTATGGCAAGTAATAGCTGTGTTTTCGTGGCTTTATGTGGAGCTTGAGATCCAGTAGCTCACGTAATGGTGTGCAACACTATTTTTAGTTCCAAATTGGGAATAGTTTGAATATCCACTTTCTCGCTCTTTGATCCTTTCCTTGGCCCTTGGCAAACCCTGTCTATGACCATTTGATCGTAGGCAGGGTACCTGTCAGGATTGGTACTTCCCCCCTCCGTGATAATACTATGATAAAATATACATCAGAGACCTCAATCTCTAACTCCTTATGATGAATCACAAATCTTTCCCGATCAATGTCCCATATACTTATAAGATATTGTAATAACTCTGGTTGAGCTTGGAGACATGGCGCCATGAAGAATTTTAGAAGCCCGTAATCCCTTAGAACATCCATGCATCTTAAATTTCTCATGGCTTCCTCATCTTATTCTCCGTGTTCTCTTTCCTTCCATTTGATCACATTTTTTCTTTCACACACTTACAAAATCATTAAAGGGGTTATCGTTAATCAAAATATTAACTATTGAATTGTTTCAAACGGTCTGATTAGTAGAATTTAAAAGCAAAGTTCATGGTCGTGGTTGGTGCGACTGTTTTAAAAAAAGTCGTGCCAAGTGGCGCGCCCTCGTTGAATTGTAAAGCAGGTTGGTGCGAGTCCATGCCCCAAACCTGCATCGACTCCCGCACCCTAATTTGAACAAAATTCCCCCACAACTGTGAAAAGTTTAAATGCAAGCAATGAAAATTAATTCAGAATGTAGATGAGGATATGAACTCTCACCTGAAGAAAACAGATTCTCTATTGATCTCCTGGATTGTCCGCTGCCAACTCCACAATATCACAGTGAAAAAGGGTAAAAATGCTCACAAGAGGTAAAAAGTGAAAAGTAATTTATTTTTACCAATTTTGTCAATTTATAAACTTTTCGAAACCCTAATTATGTTTTGAGAATATTTTTTTATTATCTTAATATTTTATCGAAAAATGGGTTTTACATGTGTTTCTTATGCAGCAACAGATTCTCAACGTGATGGTGATGAAGTGACGAGTTGTATTTTATTAATTTTCTGGACTCGGTAAAAACAAAAAAGGTCACCCCCTGGAGTCCTCTTTCAGCTCTTTTCTGACTCTTGAAAATTGAAAAGATTGTCGAGACTCTTGTCGTTTTGAAATCGTTAAAGGATATGAAACGACATCTGCCCAGTATACGTTTACCCCTTTTTTGGGTTGGGACAGATTATTTATGAAAAAGGAATACCTTAGCCTATCGCGACTAAGAGGCTCTCTCAAATATGGTTTTCTACCTTTTCGGATCTGTGAGACTGCCTACGAAAACAGACTTGTTGGATTTTTCTTTTCTGCTTATTTTCAAACTCTCTAAACATGAAAATATGTTGAGTTCTTCCTTTGTCAGACTCGTTAAAACTTACATGACATCGGAAAACATCACCATTATGTAACCAAGTTCCTCCTTCCTAGGGATCGTAAAATGTATTAGGATGGATTTGTTCGAAGGAAAAACTTATATGAAAATCATATGCTATCCCCTTCAAGCTTGTTTCCAAAAATAATTGGGGTACTCGCCAACAATGGTGGGGGGTAATGGAACCAATTCTCAATCGTGTCGGCAGTATGTCACTCTTGAACATGACACTTGTCTGCAATTCGTGTCAGGTTGGGGACATCCCATTTCGTCATTTTTACCTCCATGGGTTTGGTTTATCTATTTTGATCTCTCATATTCTCTTTTCCACGTCATCATGAACTTAGACCCCCTGATCTCAAATACTGCCAAATTCTGGAGTCGTGTCACCAATATGTTCAAGAGAATTTTCCTTTTGCAGCTTTCAACCTCTGATCCTCTGTTTGGTCTTGATTCACTATCATCTTATTCCTATGTCTCGTGTCGATAATGTGGGAAAAATAATGGTCCTCATTCAACCAGATCACTTCCTGTTGCCTTCAGCTCCTTATTGAGGAAGATTATCTAGAGACTCCCTTCTGGTACCTTGGAGCTTGCATGCCTCAATGGCAAGTTCTTCGCATTCGATGACAAGTCCTCATCATTGGCCTTCGATTGGGTTATTTCACGGGTGTTCGACTCCAGCTCACTGTTCACATTCTGTGAATTGTACTAGTTGTAGCTTGAGAGCCATTTTCATTATTGGTGGTTTCTCTCATGCCTATTAACAATTTTCATCACTGGATAGTAATCAGGCGACTTTCTCGCATGTTTGACTTTAGCTCACTCATTCACATTATTGAATTTGTACTTGTTCGGGTTGATATGGAGCGTAAGACCCTGGGTTTTGTCTGATAAAATCCAGGCTGTGAGACGATTTGGTTTATCATGACTCTATACATGACTCCTCTAATTGGATGGCCATGACCATACCTAAGTCTATTTATTTATCCTTCTTGCTGGATGGTTGCATCCATACCTCGGATCTTATTTTTATATGTACTCTATTATGGATAGTTGTGCCCATGCCACATATTCGTGTATTAGACATATCAGTTATACTTGTTCTTGCAGGTCCTCCGACGATGGTGTTTGGTTTGGGCACGTTCTCATACAGCATTTAACTCCTCCCTCTCTCTTGGACCTCATACTTTAGGGGGCATCTGTTACACAGTATTTTGTCACCGTCCTTTCAATCCATATCCCTAACATTGGAGGTCCATTTCATTGATTTATATGTATTTTCATACCTTGCTAAAAGTGTCATTGCATCATTTGACATGTCAAGAACATTTCCTTTGTTGATCATTCCTTAAGCAAGCTCTCAAAAACATATGATTTTGGGTTGGCGCTGGTAGGTATTTATGGCCTCGCATCCATATACAAATTAACACTGGGCCTTGTGCCCATTGGTGCTCTATCTCAGTGGGGCACCTGCGCCGAGCTATTTTTGGATTTTTTTTTAAATAGAAAAGAAGTTTCCATGCCTAACCACTTTGTGAGAGGAGTCATCATAGTTTGTTCGACTGAATAACGTCAAAGTACTCCCTTTGGCTTCTTGTTTCCTACAATTTAGCAACTCCCCAAAGGGATAAGACCTCTCTTACACCTTGTGAGGGATCCCAAATCACCTCCTCCTCTCCTATAAATACTTCCTTCTCACATGGTTTCAGCTAGTTGCACAATCCTTACGATAGCTGGTGTGAAGAATAAGGCAGAGAGGAATCCACGAGAGCGAGTTTAGGCCCATTGCTTCATCAAGTATGATCCCCGAAGAATGCTTGAGATGCGCTTGACTGAACCTATCAAAGGAGGTTGCAACGTCAAGGCATTAAGGTTGTAAACTTCTTTTCTCTATCATTAATACATGACTGGTTTTTTGGTTCCAATTTTGTGTTCGATCATATGAAAAAAAATTATTCTCCTTGACCAATCGAATAATTGTAAATGAAAGTGTTTTTTCTTATGCCTTCACTGTTCACTTAATCCTTGTGCAAGTACATGGACATTATCACTGAATAACCACGACGTGTGAAGACAAATATCAGAGGATCGCTGCTGCAAACTACAACAAAAGCGTTGGACCAAGGTAGGTCATATATCCCAACTCGTTTTCATTTATAAGCTAGGAGTAAAAAAGTATAGCTTGTTCCCTTGTTGCTAGACCCACTCCAGGGCTAGAGGGATCGCCTCTGTCTACAGAGGAGATTTACCTACTCAACACTTACAAAACTGCTCCAAAGCACATTTTTCCCTTCAAACACTTGCTTGACAAGTATGCCCCTCTTATGAAGATGACCATGAAGTACTTCAAATGTGAGGGGAGGTTTTCAAGGCTATAACAATACCATATAAGACTACTGATGCATTTCACGAGTGTTAAGCCTCTTAACTTACCTCATTACCTCTACAGAAGCTAAGTACATCAACATATCAACATGAGGCACCATTGCAAGAAGAAGAACATGTACACTTTTACACTTACAGGTCAGAACTAAAGATTCATGATGAGGAAAAGTCACTTGAGGAGATTATAAAGGAAAAATAAAAATAAATGAGAGAGCTCAAAGATATACTTTCAAAGTCAGACTTCATGATAGCATTTCTTCAGTAGGAGAATAGACAACTTTAAGTAAAAAAACTAAATTTGCTTAGTAAACCCAATGCATATTTGGAGAAGAAATATGAAAAGGTAAGTATGTAGTTGATATTGAGTAGCTTGAGGATAGAGAGCTGCTAATTAAACCAAGAAGGCCAAGTACAAGAGGTCTCAAGAGGTAGAAAGAGCAAGAAAGTCAAACATCTCCATCACCAGGTCAAGAGGATTTTGATGAGTTGATTGCAGCAGAGATTGAAAAATACAAGGAATTTTGGATTGGAAAGGTAAATTATCATCTAGAAAATCTTCTCAAGAGGTCCAACAGGAACACCAATCTCCAAAGGCACATGGCAATGCACTATTGCACTAGAAACAAGGTTTCTCATATTAGGGTAAAAAACATGAAAAAGAGGCTAAGGAAAACCATAATTAACCTAAGGAAGAGGGATAACTTAGATTTTTTGGTCGAGGCCTCACTCATTGCCTGGGATATCATCCGCCAACTTGAAGGAATAAGCCAAAACCAATTTTGAAGAATTTTTTGCAAATTTTGAGTTCTTGTGGATTTTTGGCAATTTTTGGAAATTCCTCACTGCCAAAAGCGTAGCGAACATTTGTTGTGCTTTTTCTTGAGGCCACAAAATGACTAAAAATATACATAGATGGATAACTTATGACCTACACATGTCATATATGCCACTAGTGTGCTATGTTAGCCTTCATTTTGAGAGAAAAAGGCTAAAAAATGCTAAAAAAATGGGTTTTTTCCATTGTTTTAACCCCCTCGTTGCACTTTTGGAGCAGTCTTGGGAAAAATAAATTTTCTCAGCCTTGGAGAGGTAATTTTTCATGATTGAAGGTTCTAAAGACAAATAGACATCCAAATATTTCCAAATATACCTTCAGATCAGCAAATGGATCAGGAAAAGTTACTCAAAAGTTCCCTCAAATAATTCATTGCGCTTTTGTAAATTTGTTGTGTTTCTGAGGGAATTTGTTGTGCTTCTATCAGTAAGATAAAATTTCAAATTTCTTTGGTAAAATTCAAAATTTTGTGATGTAATTACTCTTCTTAGGTACTTTTATGATGTAATCAAGTGTCATTAAGCTTTTAAATGTAAATTTTATGTAATTATGATGGTCATTAATGTTATAAAGGTCAGTCAAAGCTAAATGGAGAGTTTGTTCTAACCTCACTAGTCTTAGGCTTGGTTAGATAAAATCATGTAAAATGTTACTATCATGAGGGATTAGACCCCTAAGAGAGGGGAGTGTGGTTTTGGTATATATGTATCTTTTTTTCAGTAAGATTCAAGGTTGGACATCAGAGAGTACAAGGCTTGCAGCTTGTATACATCATCTTTTTGCAGGAAATTTAAAGGCCAGTTGCAGCTATTATATAGGGATTCACGTGGTATGATTTTGTGACAATGTTTTTCTTCTATAAATCACTTTAATGAATTTCCTTATTTCCATATATTTTCTTTCAATGATCTTTCTATGAGTTTTTAAACAGAATTCTTAAAGCTTATGCTATGTTTTGATAGGAATTTCATGTTTATGTTTTAGTTATCTTCTAATAAATGAACTCATGCTTGTCATGCTCATTTTGAACCTTTTATTTTTCACCCTACACTACATTGATAACCTCAAAGTGTCACTGAACATACCTTCCTTTCCCCTTTGTATCCCTGCAACTGAAATATTTTGAGACCTCACCTAGTTTGCTTGATTTCTCCTGCTAATCCAGCTAAACCATAAATTTCAAAACCCTAGAGCTCAATACCTAGCCTAATATATTTTTACCCTCTCCAGTCACCTTGTTGGCTATGATATCGTAGAGAGAGCCCTCTTTGATTTTTTAGGGATAGCTACCAAATCCTAAGTGGTTCGAGGTTACCTCCTTCGGTCTCCTTCTCAGCCTTGGGACACTGTGGAGGATAACATTTTTGGTGTCATCTTTAGGGACAAAATATCATATCTTCCCTGGGATTTCACGAAATTTTTTTGGAGATATAGTCCTATGGGTTACAAGACCTAGATTTAAAGAAGGCTTACTCACATTTTCAGAGCCAAAGTGTCAATTTCAGGACTGGATCCTAAAAAGTTCACAAGTTCAAATCCCGATCCTAATCCACCCTCACCAGTTGAAGACCCTGAGAGGATTTTGAAGAGACAAAGATCACAACTTTAGCAAGTTGACACAAGCTCATCATCACTAGTAAGATATATATCACTGCCGGTTGATTTGAATACACTAGAAGATTTACCTTTCCACATCAAATTTGAGCTTTCATTATTTAGGATTAAATCTCAATCTTCACTTTCAGAAATAGTATATGATCCTGTAAAAATTGAATTGAGTCCACCATCATTAGAGTCTTCATCTAATACTGATAGGAAGGTTTGGTCCCATTTTCACAAACTTCAAAAATTGGCTAATAAATTACAATATACCTCTGAGAAAGCTTATATTTAGTATCAATAAGGAAGCTTGTCTACTGCTACATCCATACCTTCATCATCTCATTAATCTGTTGCAACATCATCCATTTCTCATCCATTACTTCCTCCAAATTCATCTCCTACATTAACTCCCTTTATTGTCATCCCCACACCACCTTCTACAGAATTCATGGCCATATTTTCCCCTTTAGTGTTGCCTCTTGCACTCACTAATTTACTCAAGGATATAGTCAAAGAATCCCTCTATTTGATGGTACAACGAAGGGCTCAACTCAGCAACATGTATTCAAAATAACATATTTCATTGATCTTTAAGAGATCAGCAATGGTGATTCCAAGATGAGGATAATTGCCCAAAGTTTTACAGGAGATGTCAAGATGTGGTTTTGTACTCTAACATCACATTAAGTAGCTACTCACAATAGATATTCAATATTTTCTTAGCCAAGTGGGAAGAAAATAAGAAACTACTTCAAATTCTAGCGGAATATAATGCTTTGAAAAGGAATCCAAATGAATTTGTACAAGACTTCACCATCAGATTAAATAAGATGTATAAGTCTATTCCGAATGACATTAAACCTCCTCCTGTATTGGAATTTATTCACTATCATGATTCCTTTGATCCCGACATGGCCTATCAGCTGAGAGAGAGGAGTCCTGCAAATCTTGAAGAAAGGAAAAGCAATGTTGTGAGAGTTGAAGAAAAATTGTTGATTAAGAAATAAAAGGCAAAAACAAAAAAAAAAGGGTTACAATCAAAGAAGAGCCATCTACTTTGTCCGATGGTAAGTTGGACACTTTAATCATAACCATGGAAAATATTATGGATAGGATGATAGTATAAGATAGGCAGATATAAAATCAAATAAAAAATCAGAATTTCAAAGGACAACAACAACAACAACAACCTCAATTCAGAATCAAGAAAAGAGAGTAAAGAGGTCAGGACCAATAGGCACAATAGCATATTCGTACTCCACTTGTAATATTCCCAAATTTTCACATGATAATTGGAATATTATAGTTCTTAATAAACCTAATTAAGTAAGTAAATAAAAGGGTGGAGGGACCCATAATCCTCAAATATGAATAAAATCCACTTTTGATGTGTGTATGTGGAATTTCAGATCTATATCTACATAAAGGAGGTAGTGGAGCAACTACTAATGTGAATGGATTGGAGATAATGTCTCATTAATGAGATAGATAATGGAGGTTGATACAATAAAATAAGATCTTGGAAGGAATCAAACAAAATATCATGGAGCATTCATGATGAGATGATGGAGGAGTTGTGAAATTAATTCACACATGATGGAGAGGGTGTACATTTCACCTAGACATGATGGATGGCTTGGAGAGACAGCGCAGTCAAACATGGAGGATCATGTCCACATGAACAACGCAGTTTAGATGAGGTCCAAGGCATGGGAAGGCTCATAAAATATATAAAGGAGATGAAGGAAACAATGAAGGAAGGATATTGATTATTGATTTTGAGGTATGTTTAGATTTGGAATTGTCATGTGACATTCCATTGCTTTCTTGGGTTGTTTAGCAAATATTTCAAGTGTTGTTTAGCACAGGGTGTTCCTGGTCAGGAATCCCTCCTCTTTCATTGAGTGATATCTTGGAAGGTGGTTTTACTTCACTCTACATCAGGCATTGGTGCCACTTATTATTTCCATCATATACAGAACATCTACCTTCAGGAATTACGCAATTTTTGAAGATTAGTTTGGAAGGTGGAGGTTGTCTTCAGTATTTCAGCTGGTGAACCAGTGTAGGTTTATTCTTATCACCTTGGGCTTTAAGATCAACATTCCTAGGGCTTCATTTCAGATCTGGCATTAGGGAAAGAGTTATTGACCTCCTAGCAGTAGTAATTCCCTCCATAATTATGATGTCCATTATTCCAGATCCAAAGGAGGAAGGAAGTTGCTAGCATTTTAGCTAGTAATCCTATGAGGGATCATCCACTCACTTTTCCATCACTATTTCCATCAGCCTAGAGTCTATTGCAGAATATTTCAGCAAGCATAGAGCCTCTCTCTCTTGTACAACACAATTTCTGTAGCAGCTGCATATTCAATTGCTGCAACTTGAATGAGGAGGAAGATAAGGCAAGATCTCAAGCTCCTAGCTTGTAGATCTGAAGGAGGGATCGACCCTCAAATCATAGATATGTTTTTAAATCATATTGCAGCCATATTTAGATCAGATCTAGCTTCAGATCTGTAAATCCAGCAAACAAAGGATCAAACCCTAGGAGGTGATTTTCCAAAGTTGTAGATCTAGAAAATCCTTTCTGGGTTATCTTGGGTTCCCATCACACAAGCCAGATCTTGAATATTGGCATCATCAGAGCTCCATATTTCCATAGATCTGCATTTTCCTTTTCAGCACGCAGTGATGTTTAATTTTGATGTTCTCTTTAGAATTCGGATATTTACCAGTAGGAAATATGAATTTAATGCTAAGAATCACCCCTTTGTTCCGGATAACCTTTGACATTGGAAATTTTTGCAGGAGGACAAGAAAATCAACAATTTTCTGCAATTGGAGGAATATTTTGCCACTTATCATATCGATGATGTATTTTATGGAGATGATCAAGGAGTTAATTTAACAGAATTATAGGTGTTACAATTGAAAGACATTTCCATTCCAATAAGTCTTATACCTTTCGAAGATATCTTTGGTCAAGATGATGTCGCAAAGAATTCTACAATTTCCACAACAGAAGCAGGAGTTGAAGATATCAATATTGCCATAATTGAGAAGCCAAATATTGTGAAGTTGTCAAAGTCCTTAACTCCATAAATTAAAGGTAAATACACAACACTTTTGGTTGAGTTTTCGGATGTGTTTGTGTGGGATTATTCATATTTGAAGGTTTATAATAAAAGTATAATTCAACACACTATTCCTATCAAACCCAATAAGAAGCCTTTCCACCAAAATTTCAGGAGGATCAATCTGAGGTTGCTGCCATCAATTGAGAAAGAGGTAAAAATATTGTATAAGTCTGGTATCATTATCCCTCTTCACTTTTCTAATTGGATGTCGAATCTAGTTCCAGTTAGAAAAAATACATGTGAAATTCGTTTATGCATTGATTTTTGGAATTTGAACAAAGTGTCCTTAAACGAAAATTATCCTCTCCCTAAGATGGACCACATATTACAGAGGGTAGTTGGTGCTTCTAGAATGTCATTTATTGATGGGTACTCAGGGTATAATCAAATTTAGATCCATCCAGATGACCGTGAGAAAATAACTTTTATGACACTGTGGCGTACTTTTATGTACGCCAAGATGCCTTTTGGGCTGAAAAATGCAGGCGTCACGTTTCAGCGAGTGATGGATATCACTTTTTCTAATGAAAAATATGTATTTTTGGTTATTTAACTTGATGATTTAAAATTTTTCTCTAAAAAAAATGAATATCACTTGCATCATTTGAGGATTGTTTTCCAGAGGTGCAGAAAATTCAGTATTACGTTGAATCCAAAAAAGAGTTTTTTTTGCATGGAAGAGGGAAAATTACTTGGGCATATCATATCAAAGGATGGAATCCACATAGGCCCCTCAAGAATTGAGGCAATCTAGTAGTTTTATTTTCCGAGAAACAAGAAAGAAATTCAGTCTTTTAACGGTAAGATCAACTTTTCGAGAAGGTTCATTCCTAACCTCGCTGAAAATTTATGGGAGATGAATAACATGGTGAAGAAGGAAAACGAGGTGAAATGGTATGAGGATGCGAGAATATCTTTCAATAAAGTCAAGTTTTATTTTTCTCACGCTCTTGTCTTAACTAGCTCCGATTACACTATGGATTTTATCATTTTTCCATTTTCTTATGAGCACACATTCGCTGATGTCCTAATGCAGAAGAAAGACCAAAAAATAGAATAGCCAATTTCTTTTTTCAGTAGAACAATAAGAGATGTGGAATTGAGGTATAATATCATTGAGTAACATGCCCTAGCACTTGTGAAAGCTTTTAAGGATTTCCGGGTGTACATTCTTCACTCGTATATTTTTGCCTATGTTCCAAATGTAGCAGTCAAAGATGTTTTGATGCAAATCGATCCTGAAGGTAGGCGCAAAAAATGGATAGCTAAAATGCTAGAGTATGACCTCAAAATTAAACCAATGAAGTTGATCAAGGGACAAGTTTTGGAAAAGCTTATGGCAGAGTCCAATTTGCATGCTTTGGACATCAATCTCATTGTTGCACTTTCTGAGGAAGAAGTATTTGATTCATCACCTCGGGTATCACAAATTTTATCTCATCTCCTTGGTATTCAGACATTTTTTATGTGCTTCAGCATTTTAACCCTCTGCCAAATGTGTCGAATATCAAGGGTAGATCATTGAAATTGAAAGCTTCGAAATATTATATTCTTGAAAATGCATTGTTTTGGAAAGATCCGGAAGGAGTTCTACTGAATTGTTTAGTTGACAGTGAGGCAAAAGAGGTAAGGAATGATTTTCACAAGGGAGATTTTGGTGGTCATCTCTTTTGGAATACCAAAGAAAATAAGATATTTATGGTTGGATTTTATTGGCCCAGTTTATTTTTTATGTTTACAAAATTTTCATGATTTTCCATGAATGTCATATTTTTCAGGGAAAGAGGAAGTTGTTACCGCTGCCCTTATCCCATTTCAGTTTAAGAACCCTTTCATCAGTGGGGTCTTGATTTTATCAGTGATATTCACCCTTCATCTTCAGCTCAACACAAGTGGATCTTGACAACAACTGATTATTCCATGAAATGGATCGAGGCTATCCCCACCAGGCAGGCCACAAATGCGGTAATAATTCAGTTTATTGAGTCTAACCTTTTGTCACGATTTGGTTGTCCATATAAAATAATCACATATAATGAAGCTGCCTTTAAATCTGAGAAGATGATTGATTTCTATGAAAAGTACCACATAAGGCTCAGGCACTCAACATCATATTACCCGCAAGGTAATGGCCTGGCTAAATCATTGCTAAACATCATCAAGAAGTTGCTAGAAGAAAATAAGAAGAATTGGCACAAGAAGTTGACCAATGCTCTATGGGAGGATAGAGTGAGCACTAATAAATTCATAGGTATGCCACCTTTTCAGCTAGTATATGGAGTGGACACTATTTTTCCTACTTCTCTTGATGTCCCAGTCATGAAAATTTTACAGGAAGTAGATAGTGAGCCCAACGATATTCAACGGAGAATCAATCAGATGATTCATTTGCAGTAATCCAGAGAGGAAGTATTTCAGAATACTTCAAAGCTTCAAGAAAAGATCAAGAATATATATGATATAAAAACAAAAGTAGATTATTTTAGTGTGGGAGATGTATTTATCTGATGGGATGCCTGGAACGAGGAGAAAGGAAAGCATGGAAAGTTTGAAAACTTGTGGAAAGGACAATACAAAATTTTGGCTTTCAGAGGGAAGAATTCATTTTTGTTGGAAGAACTTAATGGACAAGAATTTTTAAGAGGACCATTCAATGGTAGACTCCTCAAGCATTATCTCACTTTATTTTTTCAAAAATTTCTCATTTTCATTGTATATAACAGTTTAATTTTCTTCCAAGAGTGTGAAGGAGTTGTCATGGAAGCTTGAAGCCCGAGGAGAAGGCCATAAGGATTTAGTGATCAGTTGTTGTTTTAAAGAATTAATTTAGTTCATTTCATTTTGTCAATTTATTTCAGTGTCGATTCTTGCTTTTTATTTTTGACTCCATTCCCAATGGATGAGACTACTTGGTCTACGATGTTCTTGACACCTCCTAAAGAAGTTGCCATCCCTAGCTGGAGCCAATGTTAGTTTCTGTCAGTCCTATCAGTCACCAGTGATCAAATTTTACTCTTTAAATTTGTTGATAGGGTCCTAGGTCAAATTTGTATAGTTTCAAATAGTTTTTCAAATAAAAATTTGATCATTGGTTAGTATGTTTAGGTCTGTTACTTCTCCCATTATCTCATGGTCAAAATTGTCATGTTGGTCTTTCCATCACCCATTTTGATGAGTCATCAATAAAGTGTCTTTATCACCATTTCAATCATCATCTCATGGTCATTCATACTGCAAGGTTCAAAGTTCCAAATCATCAATTCATAAATCCAATAGGTGTCATTATTAGGTCAATTCGTCAAAAAGGTCATAAAAAGAGTCATGACATCAACTAGGTCATCATTATGGGAGTAGTAATTAGGAAAAGTGTTCTAAAATGATTCCTATGGCATATTTTGATCTTTATGAAGATGAAACTACGTATATTAAAGTCTAAAGTTTTAGTAAACTAGCCTATTGTTTCATTTCTCAAAAAAGACAAAGTGATGTCACATCCTCACCCACGGGAAAAAATCGACCTCCAACCTATAAAAAGACCAACAAAGCACACCATTTGCTTATTTCACTCTCATGAGACATCTCTCCACCATAAAATTGCATTCCAACCCTTAGAAGATCAAATTATTGCACCCAACGTACCATTTTCTTTCCTTCGATGTGCTTTTGGTAGCCTTCGTTGCACTTTTGGCAGCCTTCTCTGCGCTTTTGGCAACCTTGTTGTGCTTTTGTAAAGGGAGCTCAAACAGCCATCTCATGGGTTTTTTCAGCAAAAAAAGGTTCAAACACATCCTTGGTAAGTAATTGGACCTCCATAACTCCTCCTTCCATCAATTTTCTCAAAAAAAATTGGTGAATTTCCCTCTCTTAGGGTTTCGCTGCGCTTTTCATTTCTTGGTCAATTTGCTACATTTTTGTGGTAAAATTCTTACATTTTATGCTCAAACACCCTCACTCATTCTCCATATACCTTCCTTGAACTTTTATTTTTCTCATTTCCCTCATTTCCTTCATTTCTCTACAAACCCTAGCCTACACTAAACTTTCCTAGGCTAGGAATGTGTTTCCAACTTTTTTACCCTTTCCCCTTAAACATTTCCAAAATTTCCACCTCCCTAACAGTTATCCCTACCCCCAAAAATTTATCTAAGAATTTAGAAATCCCCTAACCCCTTCAATTCCTTCCATCTACTAGACTGTCCCAAATTCCCTGTTTTCCCAAAACTAAACCCTATTTCTTCCTCCTAGTGAGCTAGGGTTTCACTATGGAAGAAAAGACCACACACATTAACAAGAAGAAGTATAAATGAGGGCATATAATCAGGTATGAGCCCACCAAAGTGCAAGAAATTATAGCTTCACCTTTCCTAAAAAATTCTTTCCAAGATGTGGGTTGCCTTGTTTTATATGAGAAGATCCAAGAACTAGCTTTCAATGACAAGTTGACAAGCATCTTTGCCACTAGTTTGAGGAGGGATAAGGTCACCATAGCAGGGGTTGATTTTAATATTTTAGCAGAGGCCATTTCCATAGCCAATGGGATCCCTAACCATGGAGATATCTGGTTGAAAAGGACAGATCTAGACATTGAGAATTACGAAGTGTTTTTTAAGACATCGTACAAAACTGCTCCGAAGAACATTTTTCCCTTCAAACACTTGCTTCAAAAGTATCCCCCCCTTTTGAATATGATCATTAATTACATCACATGTGAGGGAAGGTTTTCAAGGCTATACCAGTACCATATAAGACTACTGATGCATTTCACGGATGTCAAGACTATTAACTTACCTCATTACCTCTACAGAAGCTTCGTAAAAATGGAAGAAAAGTTACATAGAAAATGGAAATATCACCAAACAAACTTGTTTCATCATGGTTTGGTCAAAATCATTTTTTTACAATAGCTCTCAGAGGTCAACTTATCTTGGGAAAAATTCATGCAGTCGACCTCTCTTTTGCCTGCTACAAGTCAAACTAGTAGTCAAACTACCCCATTGGCATCGCCAAGACCTCAGGAAGTTGGTTCCACAAGCAAAACAATGACAAGGAAACCTAGGTTTGAGGTGACAAAAACATATACCAAATGAAAAATGCTGGTGTTTGCTCCTGGAAGAGTGGAAATGGCTTAACCTACTTCAGTTGAAAAATAGACATCGACGTGAGGCATGAGGCACCATTGCAAGAAGAAGAACAAGTACACTTTGACATTTACATGGAATACCTAAAAATGCATGAGGAGGAAAATTCACATGGAGAGATTATAAAGGAAAAGGAAGCACAAATCGGAGAGCTCAAAGACAGACTTTCAAAGGCAGACTTCATGATAGCATTTCTACAACAGGAGAACAGGAAACTTCAAGTAAAACAGCTTTTACTTAGTAAACCCAAAGTAGATTTGGAGAAGAAAGGTGACAAAGGTAAGTTTGTAATTGATATTGAGAAGCTTGAAGATATAGAGGTTCCAATTAAACCAAGGAGGGCAAGGACAAGAGGTCTCAAGAGGCAGAAAGAGTAAGAAAGTCAAACATCTCCATCACCAGGTGAAGAGGATTTTGATGAGTTGATTGCAGTAGAGATTGAACAAGGCAAGGAATTTTGGCTTGAAAAGTTAAATGATAATTTGGAAAATCTTCTCAAGAGGGCCAAAGGAACACCAATCTCAAAAGGCACATGGAAATGCACTATTTCACGAGAAACAAGGTTTCTCATATTAGGGTAAAAACATGAAAAAGAAGCTAAGGAAAACCCTAATTAAGCTAAGGAAGAGGAATAAATTAGATTTGTTGGATAAAGCATCACTAATTTCCTATAATATTTTCCACCAACTTTAAGGAATAATTCATAACCAATTTTGAATAAATTTTTGCAAATTTTGAGTTTTTGTGGAGTTTTGGCAATTTTTGGGAATTCCCCACAGCCAAAAGCGCATTGAACATTTGCTGCGCTTTTTCCTAAGGCCGAAAATGACTAAAAATCTACATGGATGGATATATTATGACCTACACATGTCAGATATGCCACTGGTGTGCCATGTCAGCCTTCAGTTGAGATAAAAAGGCCAAAAACATGCTAAAAATGGGTTTATGCCATTGTTTTGACCCTCTTGTTGCGCTTTTGGAGTAGTCTTAGGAAAACTCATTTTTCTCAGCCTTGGAGAGGTAATTTTTCATGCTTGAAGGTTATAAAGACAACTAGAAATCCAAAGATTTCCAAATCTACCTTCATATAATAAAATGGATTAGGAAAAGTCACTCAAAACGACTCTCAAACAATTCGTTACGCTTTTGTAAATTTGTTGTGTTTCTGAGGGAATTTGTTGCGCTTCTGTTAGTAAGCCAGAATTTCGAATTTATTTGGTCAAATTAAAATTTTTGTGATGTAATTACTCTTCTTAGGTATTTTTATGATGTAATTATGATGGTCATTAATGTTAGAAAGGTCAGTCAAAGCTAAACGGAGGGTTTGTTCTAACCTCCCTAGTCTTAGGCTTGGTTAGAGAAAATCATGTAAATTGTTCCTATCATGAGGGATTCAACCCCTAAGAGAGGGGAGTGTGGTTTTGGTATATATGTGGCTTATTTTCAGTCATATTCAAAGTTGTAAATCAAAGAGTAGAAGGCTTGCAGCTTGTATACATGATCTTTTTATAAGAAATTTAAAGGCCATTTGCAACTATTATATAGTGATTCATGTGGTATGATTTTGTGACATTTTTTTTATTATGTAAATAAATTTAATGAATGTTTATATATCCTTCTTTCCACATCTTTTCTTTCAATGATCTTCCTATGAGTTTTTAAACATAATTATTAAATCTTGTGCTCTGCTTTGATAGGAATTTCATGTTTATGTTTTAGTTATCTTCTGATAAATGAACTCATGCTTGTCATGTTCATTTTGAACATTTTCTTTTTCACCCAACACTACATTGAAAACCTCAAAGTTTCACTAAACATACCTGCCTTGCTCCTTTGTATACTTGCAACTGGAATATTTTGAGACCTGACCTAGTTTCCTTGACCTCTCCTTGTGATCCATCTAAACTCTAAATTTCAAAAACCTAGAGCTCAATACCTAGCCTAATATATGTTTACCCTCTCTAGTCACCTAGTTGGTTATGAGATCACAGAGAGAGCCCTCTTTTATTTGATAGGGCTAGCTACCAAATCCTAAGTGGTTAGAGGTTACCGCCTTCGGTCTCCTTATCAGCCTTGGGACATTGTGAGGATAACAATTAAAAAACCATAAACTTAAAAAAAAACTATGTATTTAATATTTGGATACCCAACCATGCAAAATCATTTAATACAAAAAAATTTCAATTCAACTATGAAAATTAATTAAAGCATGCTTTAAAATAAAATAAAATCAACCTATTAATTTTCCCTTCAAAGTGTGTGTTGTTTCATTGATATAGTTCCCCAATAGTCTAAGAGCTATGCCAAGGCATCATAAACCGAATTTTGACCTCAATCTGGCCCTTTGGTAAGAGGAGGCTCCCTCATTAGATTGAATAAAGTTGGCCAATCACTATAATAAATTAGAAACCTTATTCTTAATCTCATTGGTTAGATTTAAAATGATAAATGATGATAGGATGGACATGTTTAAGAATAGAAAGACAATGTACTAGAATAAGAACAATAAATTATGATATCAAAGGTCTAATCCATTGAAAATAGAGTCTCAAAGAATAGATTAAAAAACATGATAGGTGGAAGGTAGAATAAATGAAAACAATGAATCATAGACACAAACAGTGATTAAGGAAGTCATTTTTGGACTGTGATAGAATGGGATGGTTATGCTAGGCATTACTCAATGAATCCAACGAATAAGTGATGTCATAAAACTAAGCATAAAATATTAATCCATAATCATGAAATGTAAATGTGTAATTATAGGAAATTTTTAATATATACTTTGTAGCTACAAGAAAGAGTATTTTAAAGAAAATCTGACACTATATCCTAAAAATGAATAAATAATTCATACATAGGAAAAGATAACGAAGACAAATTTAAACCTCAAAGTTGTGCTTTATTAACCTCTAAGCACCTAAAAGCTAATATACAAAATCACAAAATGTTGAGTTAGAAAAAGTGTGGAAAAATAAGAAATATTGACACATAAAAATGGAGGAAAATATGGCTCTATTACATTTAAAATGTGAATATAACAAGAGTCCTCTTAACTCAAAAAATTATAATGTGTAATGACCCATTAAGATTCAAAAAAAGGCACACTCTCCTTGCTACCAAAAACCTTCATTCTCATATCTCTCAAAGTATTCAACTATTGTGTGTGTGTGTGTGTGTGTGTATAAATATATAGCCCCGAGGGTTAGCTCAATTGGTCGAGTCCCCGTAGTTAAATGTGTCTTTTGTATTTTTTAACTGTGTACATAAATTACCTACAAACGAATTATTAAAATAGAAAATAAACAATGGAGAGAGCATAAAACATAAAACAAAAATACATGGATATTTTCCCCTGGATCCCAAATCCGAGACTACCAAAATTATTTTTCATTATATTCCTTTCAATGTTACAATACATACATATACATGTCGAAGCATTCATCAACCCCAACCCATTAACCCTATATTAGAACATAACCATAGTTCCCTTGACCGGATCTACAAAATATCATGAATAGAAAACCATCATGCCCAAAACCATGTGCAAAACCCATGCACAAAACCATAGGTAGGTCTGTCCACCTAATATAGGGTCCAAAAAAAAAAAATCTCGAGGTGTTGCGCCGAACCCCGTGTAGGGGGGCTACCGCCCCTACAACACCCATTGTTTCTCTACACCAAGAAAACTTCTCAGTGCTCACATAATTTTTCAATGCATCTGCAACATTCTTCAAAGTGTCCACCTTTTCCAGTAACACATTTTTGTCCTCAACCATATCCCTCACAAAGTTATATTGAACATCAATGTGCTTTGTCTTTGAATGATAAGCAGGGTTCTTTGTAAATAAAATTGCACTTTGGTTGTCACATTCTATCCTTATAGCTCGGTGTACCAACCCTATACTTGAACACAATGTCTGCAACCAAACTGCTTCCTTTCTTGCATGAGTGGTTTTCATGTATTCATCCTTTGCAGGGAAAATTTTAAGGGTGGAAATTTATTTTAAGGTTTAAAAACATTGGTGAATCTTACGAGTCCCTAATATGCAAACTATAAATATTTTGGTGATATTTCTCTAAATATATCCAAATTTCTAATGACTATATATAGTATCTATAATTTTTTTGGCTATTTTTAGGATAACATAATTTTATAGTATAAAATTTGGGCGAATCACTTTTATAAAAAAATGGAAATTGGTGAATCTTTTTTTCGGAAAAACAATGGAAAATTAGCCCACCTGCAAATATTAGCCCCTAAAATTTTCCATGATCCTTGTAGTTGAAAGAGCCACTACAGATTGTATTTTTCTCATCCAACTGACTTCTCCTCCAAATAGGTTAAACATATTCCCACTTGTAGATCTTCTTTGATCTATATATCTAGCCTAGTCTGCATGAACAAAGCCACAATTGTCCAAAACTCTGTCCAATCCTAGTCTTCCTTGGTAGCATATACCATAATCACTAATGCCACGCAAATATCTAAAAACCCGCTTCACTATTCCAATGCTCATTCCAATGCTCAATACTCCCACTACATGTGCAATGTCTAGTCTATTATAGAACATTGCATACACCAGGCTACCCACTGCACTTGCATATGGAACACGAGACATTTCCTCTTCCTCTTCTTGTGTCTTGTGACACTATTCAGCAGATAACTTTACACCTATAGGAATAGGAACCTTCACCAGTTTATTATATTGCATATTAAACCTCAGCAATATTATCTCTACATAGTTCCTCTAGTTTAACCATAGCTTCCTCTTTGCCCGATCTCATTTAATTTCCATACCCAAAATATAGTTTGGAGCACCAAGATCCTTCATGTCGAATTTGGAGGACAATTGGGTCTTCAAATCTTGGATAATTTATTTGTCATTTCCAATCAAAAACATATCATCCACATACAAGACCAAATAAATAACACGTCATAAATTAATTCAAAATAAACACAGTCATCCGTTTTTCTTTTGGTGAAGCCAAGTCTCTGTATATATGTATCAAATTTATGATACCACATCCTTGGTGACTGTTTTAACCCATACAGATACTTTTTTAACTTGCATACCAGTTCTTTCTTACCCTTCACCACAAAACCTTTAGGTTTCTTCATGTAGATCTCCTCTTCCAAATCCCCGTGAAGAAATGTTGTATTCACATCCATCTGTTCCATGTAAAAATGAATTGCAATAAAAATATAAAAAATTAATCTAATAGAAGCTACCTTGGCAACAGGAGAAAAAATATCACCAAAATAAATTCCCGACACCTGGGAATAAATTTTTCCTACCAATTGAGCTTTTTATTTCTCCACCTTGCCTTCTACATTCATATTCTTCTTAAACACCCATTTGTTGCCAATGGGTTTCCTTCCAGCCGAAAATTCCACTAGATCCCATGCCTCATTTTTGTGCAAGGATGCCCATTAGAGGAAATTTCATCCTAAAAGTGGCCTCCTAAGGAAAAATAATAAAATAATAGTTAAAATAATAGAATAAGAGTTATGAATTTTGGAGGGAAAAGAAAAGAAAAAATTATTTTTTTTTAATTGTATTTTTGGCTTATCTCCTTATATATTTACTCAAATTTCAATTGTAGACACTCATTGGATGCGGAACTAAATTATGCATCCAACGAGTACCAATTATGAATACTTTTAAGAATACCCACATTGATAAAAATTCAATATACATAAAAAATCAAGTTGAACATGCTTTTTTATGTATATTGATTTTTTTATCAATGTGGGTATTCTCAAAAGTATGCATAATGGGTACTCATTGGATGTGAAATTTAATTCGGCTTCCAACGAGTGTCTACACTTGAAATTTGAGTAAACCTATAAGGAGATAAGCCAAAAATACAATTCAAAACAAATTGGTTTTTCTTCTTTTCCCTCCAAAATATTTACATGTGCCTCTTTTTAAATTTAAAGGATTTTTATTGGTTTACATATTATGACATAGAAATTACGTGAAATTTTCATGGGCACTTTTAGTATAAAACTTCCTCTAAATTATTTCATCAACCATGGCATCCTTCTATATTTTTCCATCCTCTGAATCCACTTCCTCCCTGACAGTTCTGGATCATCACCAGTGATAGATAAAGAAAATTTTGAATGGAAAGCAGATGGACTATACCTTTATAGTTGCCTTCTTTCTCAAACTTATCTTCTCAAAGCTGGATTTTGATCAGACTCTTCCTCTTATGATTCTTGTTCTGATGTAGAGTATGATTCTTCCTCCTTTAGGTCAAACTTTATCTTCTCAGGTTCCTTTGGTAGGACTTCATGTTTAATAACATCTTTCACCTCTCTAAACACCACATCTCGGTTGTACAAAACCTTCCTTGTTTATGAATTCCAAAGCTTATAGCCTTTTAAACTATCCTTATACCCAATAAATATCATACTTTTTAGATTTACTATCCAACTTGGTTATTTTCTCATTTGGAACATGTACATAAGCATCACAGCCAAATACCCTCAAATGTGAAAGAGAGGGTTTCTTACCTGTCCATACCTCATGTGGAGTTTTATCCTCCAATGTTGATCAAGGTGATCTATTAACCAAGTAACATCCAATCTCCACTGCCTCTGCCCAAAATTCCTATCCTAACCCAGAATGAATTAGCATGTTTCTTTCCCTTTCCAATAACGTCCTATTCATTCTTTTTGCAACTCCGTTTTTCTTAGGTGTGTATGGAGTAATATTCTGTCATGATATACCAAACTTATTACATAACTCTTCAAATTCCTTAAATTCTTTAAATCTGTCAAAGACTTCAAATTTCTTCCTGAGGAAATATATCCATGTATTCCTTGAGAAGTCATCTATAAATGACACATACTACACAGAATTACTGAGTGATGGAACCGATACAAGTCCAAACAAATCACGGTGCACAAGCTCTAATATCCTTTTTTCCCTCTTAGCACTAGAGGGGAAACTCACTCGATGCTACTTCCCATATGGTATCACTCAGATTGAACCTCAGGATGAAAAAGGCAATTCCAAGGTAACCTCAAACCATGCTTAGCCAAGTAGCTAGAACTAATAGGCAAGGAGAGGGATCTCTCAGTATATATCACAACCAAAATGAATGTGGAAAGAAGATATTAGGCTAGGTATAGTAGCTCAGGGTTTTGATTTTAATTGTATAGGGTTTTTCTAGATCAGGAGGAGTCAAACAGTCAGGGCAAGGACATTAGGTCAAGATTTGCAGGGTGTTCTATGGGGCAAGGTAGGCACAATTTTTAGCACTTTAGGATTTCAATGGTGGGATGATCAAGACATGTGAGGAGCTAGAAAGAGCATGGTGAACTCATGGTTTCTTTCTAAACTGAAGAAATTAAAAACTGTGAATATTTACCCAAAACAAAGCATATAAATTATGGATTATGTCCATATAACTTGAAAACATTCACTTAATAGCAACGAAATGATGGATGAAGTGAAAAAAAAATTCTAACATCTGAGCACAAAAGAAGAAAATGAAACTAAACACCATACCACATGGATCCCATAAAAATAGCGGCAAATTTGATTAATGTCCAGGCCAAAATCGATACAAAATTTGGTCTCTTCAAAAGCCAAAACTCCAAATGAGTCCAACCCTTACAAATCACTAAGAAAGTACATGATATAGACCTCAAAACCACTCTCCCTAGCCTGAGGGAGTCAAATCCATGAGATGGGAATCAGTTACACCTAATGCCAAACAAGAAACTGAGGACTAGGAAGACCCAACAAATTGCCTCTAAAAGAGAGGAATCTGATTCATTTGACTTCTGGAGGACTCACCTAATGTATCTACCTTAGATAAAAGTAAAATCATGACATTTAAATTCATCACGACCATTTACATCAGTAATTTCTTCATTTTCCAAAGTAAAAATTTAAACTGGAGTGAAACTTCAAAATTTGTTGAAGACTATGAAAAATGCATTTTTCTGGCAAACACGTAGTGCCTAGGCAGAAAAAATGGCCTCTTTTGCAAGAAACTGTTGAGTGCCTTCCTGGTGTTCAAATAATATCCATGATAGCTCATTGGAAAGATCTCAAAGTCTCGTTTCCAAATATGCCTCCACTTTTTAAAATGGTAGTCATTTTCCCTGTCAAAAATTCAATCCCCGAAGACTGATAAATGCATCGCGACCAGGTCAAAAAGGAGGCGGAAACATGAAAATTTGGTAGTTGTTTTCACTTTTGAGGGACCAGTTCTCCTCCAAATCTTCTGAAACTTGCTAGGTTTTATTTCTTCATCATTATGAACACTATGGTGGTGGCCATTTGTCAGTTAAATTCCCCAAAAAAGAGTGCAATGTCCAGGTCGCTGCGCCTTTGGCAGAATTTTTGTGTGCCAAAAAGACTAAAAAAACCAAAAATGAACTGAACTATCAAGTGTGCCAAAATTAACCAAAATTTGTGAGGGTATTTACTTATCAAGTGGTTTAGGCATGAAGAGACACCTCAATAAGTATATCTAACTTCTCTTTCTCCTCTTGCTTAGTCAAACTTTCAATCTTAGCATTGGCTCTTTTGAGCTTGGCTAATGCAATTCTCTCTTTCTGTGCATGAATTTTGACTCTTGTCCTCAACAAGTAATTTTCCTTGTTGGCCTTCTCTAGAAACCTCTCCAAATGTAGATTGGATATATCAAGCCATGTTTCCTTATCCTTTCTAATCTCTAGGGCAAGCAACTCAGTTGGTGTGAGCTGCTCTACCAACTCAGCTTCTCCCTGTCTTTCCCGAGCTAAAGCTCTCTTCAACCCTATATTCTTTGGTTTCTTTCTTGGAGGCTAATCTTCCTCATCATCAATCTCACTAAATCATTCCAAGATCTCCTCCAACAAGACCTTTTCCTTTTCTGCTTCTCTTTTTGCTCTGATGGTCTTTACCTCATTGATGATTTGCTTAGTTTTTAGCTACTCATTTTCTTGCTCGAGAAAATAAATCACATATTTTTCTCTGTCAAGATTAGCTTGATGTTCATTAATATTTGCTTATTTTCCTTTGATTTTTGCACTGATTATTTTATCCTCATCTTCCTCATTTAGGTCAATCAGTTGAAATTCATGTTTTGTTTCATGTTTGTCCTCCTGTTCATCAATGACTGGCTCTTTAGCCTTTTCCTTGCCTTTTTCCACCTATTTTTTTGATGAAGAAGGCATGGCCCCTTTCACTCAAAGTGAAGCAAACACATGCTTGTAGCCTCTCTGATAAGTCTTGGGAAATGGCTCAACATCACTTAAAGTATCCCAAGTTGCCTCAATATCCTCCTCACTACTTGATGACTCAGAATCATGATGTGATGATGATGAACGGTTATAGAAAGGTAAAGAAGAAGGATCAACATGGGGTGAATGAAACTGACTTGGTGATGATGTATGAGCAGTAGGCTGAGATGGAGGAGTGGATATGGGAGGATGATATGATGAGGGGATATTCTGATCATGCTGACTAGGTGGGGTAGTGAAAATTTCATTTGCTATGAATGTGTCCCATGGAATGTTATTTTTATCAAGCTGGTGCACGACTATCATCTTGATGAGGGACTAGTGGAAAATACTTTGCATTTGATGATTATAATCCCTCTTTTGTGCAATGTGTGCCATCTTGTCAATGTTGCGGGAGAGATAATAGGGTATGTCAAGAATTCTGACTCTAGTGAAGTGCATGAGGAGTCGGATATGATATGAATAGAGTCGAGAAAATATCTCCTCACAGGTGAAGTATTTCATGATTATTTTTGTCATAGGGACATATCGTTCAAGAAGATGAGAGAAAGGGAAAATGGTCTTTTTGTCATCCTTATATCTCGGTTTAAGATATGGTTCATAGTAGCTACGATAAAAGTTTCCTTGTTTAAACCATTTCTCTCCCACATTAGGGATCCCTGTAGCAGCTGGAATGGCATTAGTGGACATGGTAAAAGTAACCCCAGCAAGAGTGACCTGCCTATCATGAAGATTGGTAATGAACAACCTTGTCAACATAGGGTGATACTGGATCTGCTGCACTTTCTCACAAAACTCAAAACAACCAACATGTTTAAAACATGACACAGTAAGGGGAGAAGCCATGAGATATTTTGTGGTTGCTGGTTCATATCTGATGATTTTCCCTCCTTTCTTACATGATTTATTCTTTGGTGTTTTTTCCTCACTAACACTTTTGTCTTCCTCTTTAGAAATTTTGAACTTGAAGGCTTAGGAAACCCTAGGGTAAATGGAATGAGATGAAGGGAGTGAGAGATGAAATTAATAGCTTAGGAAAATGGAGGGAGTGAATTTAAATGAAAACCTAAGTCTATGAAAACCCTAGGATTTAATAGTGTTTATGACTGATATGTGTTTAGGGACATGAATATGGATATGATGCATGAAAAATGGGTAGGAAATGAAAACTAGCGTTTCATAGCAATAAGCGCTTCAAATTTATTATCAAACACCAAATATATTAGAGGAGAGGTGTGTTAGGGTTCACTTACTGATTTAAAGCCCTTTGAAGAAATTTGTGAGGAAATGAAAACTTGTTGGAGGTTGTGAAATCCTTTGAAACCCTGCCTGAGCAAACGCGCAGCGTCCTGGAGGAACACGCATCGCTCGGGCAAACGCGCAGCGCCTGAGGGAAAATGCACAACGACCCTGAAATTTGACTCAAAATGTTCAAAAAATTTAAATTTCTCCTTTGCTGGAAACTCCTGATGGATTAATGGAGGCAATGACTTGCTTTGAGATGTTTGAATGGCTTTATATCTTAGTGGTTTTGAATTTTCAATTTGAATTACCCACTTTTCCTATGTTCACTTTTTCCTTTGCACTTTGGCACTCATAATCTTTATCTTTTTGACCTTTTGGCATTTTGCAGTTTGATCAAAAAATGGAGTTTGGCTTTATTTTTTCCACTTAGGCCAGAAATGATTGCATTTATAGCTTGGGATGAATTTATTACATATGAGAACATAAAATTACATTTGGAAAAATATAAATAAATTACATATTGAATTTTATATCAAAATGACATTTTGATATAAAAATCATTAAACACAGAGATTACAACTCTGAAAATATGATAATTACATCATGATGATCTTCTACATAGGAAAACAAAATTTCTTATTTAGTCCCTCTTATATATTTTCTGACCTCATCTGAAATGAAGGAGTGACCTTGAGAAATAAAAAAACCTAATGACCTAATGGGACTTCTTTAGACCTAACTTTCATGAATGAGATTTGATTTAAAAGACTACGTGGTGAAAAGAGAATTTCCATAGGTATTGTTATGCTCAAGGAGACGTGAGAATGAGTCGTCCAATATGATATTTTGAGGGATTTTTATTGACAAGGACAACCACCAGTGGAACAAATTTATATCATGACCTAACGGAATGATTGAAAATTTATTTAGAGTGGGACACCTAAGATGCACTTGCAAAATGTATTTTGATCCCTGGTGGAAGTATGCAAATACTGACACTAAAAATGGCCTTATTGGGAATGGCAGCTCCTTGGAGGTGTCAAGAACACCATATATCAAGTGCCTAACTTTTGGGCCAATATGGTCAAAAAATTTAAAAGACTGCAGACTATAAAAATGATTCAAAAAACAATCAAAGTGACTGAGAACAGACTCGAAAAATGACTTTAAAACTAACTCAAAAAAGACCCAAAAAACTCTGAAAATAATAGAAAATCAACAAGCTTTATAACCTGTTGTGGTCCTAGTGATTTGGTCTACTGGCATACCAAATTACCAGGAAACATCAGAACCACTTTGGGATCTCAGGATCTAGCCCTCTTGGATCCAGAGAGGGATCTCTCTATAAAGGTAAAGAATAATGTATCTTTAAAGTTCAGTTTAAGGTATTACGCTAGTTATAGAGCACAAAGGGTTTTTGTTTTGTTTGTTTGGTTGGGAATTATTGACAGAAGGGTTTAGTGCAAGGTAAAGGAATGAGCGGTGAAGGATTTTCTGCAATGGGGAGATAATTCAAAGATAATACAAGATCATTGGGAAATGGGGTCATAAAAGGGTTTACTTGCAATTCAAATATCCAAGGCTTTCAAAGGGCTAGTCATCTAAAACAGAGGATCTCTTAAGATGATATTATGGAATGAAACAATAAGGAAATGAAAGGGAATAACAAGGAAAACCTTCCAAGGTGACCACTTCGGAATAAGTCAAGGGACAAGGCATACCTTATACCTCTATGATCCATACTCCTGATGAGGCTAACTTTAAAGACAACAATCCAGTAGTCCTCTTGACTACTTTCAGACAGTAGGAAAACAGTTAAGTTTAAACATAGAGTGAAACCTAAGATCAAAGAAATACTTTTAACCTTCTCTGCTTTGACATTCAACTCAAAGGGATCTTTGAAAGTTAACTGTTAGAAAGGGAAACTTAGGGGACAGGGCTAATCAATAAATCTCCCTATTTTCTTATTATTTCAGTTGAAACAGACAAGAACATCTAAGAAACAAACTCTAAATTCGTACATCACTAAGCATGGGCAAACCAACTCTTAAACTGGTTAAATTATGTTGAATTTGTTCTGAGATACATGAATAGCAGAAAACATAAAGATAAGAATGTGCAGGAAGCATTAGGGTACTTACAGCAGTATATCCTAAGCCAAAATTACTGTTTCTTATCAGAGAAAATGAACATAATGTAATCACAGAAGGAAAACAATAACAGAGAAGAGACACATCACCAATGACTTATATCAGGATCCGATGAACATGCTTGTCATATTAGTAGAGAAAAACTAGTCACATACATTCTTGTCCAATAGCTTGATATCATCCAAAAATCATCTCTCAGCCTATTTACAACAACTACTCGAAGAACTCTAACTCAATAAAACAGCTTACAATCAGTTAATTTCCAACCCTTTACCATGCATTTTCGATGAGTTCTTATAGGTGAATGAGTGGTGGTAGTGGTAGATAGGACTTAATGATTCATTAATACAAAGGGGGAAGAAGTATTCGAATGCCCACTATGTTTAATGGTTTTACATTAACTGTGTGTACCCTTTATATGAATTAGGAGTCTTTGTCAGTTTGACAATAACCCCTAGGGTATGTTTTGTGAAATATTTTCCTGATTGTAGTACTATGTTCTATCCTCTGTGACAAGTAAGGTAGAAAAACTGGCTTTCAGGTCTTCCATGCTGTGCAACCAATGTACTAACAGTTTAGGAAATTCTGTCAAAATAATAACTGTTCTGGGGCTGGAAGAAGAATGGAGAATGGGTAGTAGGAATTGGTCCTTTCTTCAGTAAAAGGAATGTTCTGCTGATATATCTTCTGCGCTACTTTAATCATTATTTTTCATTTAACCTGTGCTTCAAACTTCATTGATTTTCCTTGATATTATTTATAGTCTTCGAACCACATATTTTTATGTAACTGTGGATTCCACTGTGATTCCATTGTTTGAGACACGAAACATATCCCTGCTGGCCCCTTTTGCATTTAATTACGCCATAGGGTCGCCACCCTTATCATTTCTATCACCTGCCGTGACTGTGGGATAAACTGGCAAGGACCATCATCAAACCTACAACACAGCGCAAACATGTTAAGAAATCCTGCGAATTGGGGTTGAAATGCTAGAGGGAAAGGAGCAGTGTGAATGGTGATTGTAGCGGAAAAACGGGAAGAAAAACCTGGCAGAGCAGCTAACCAGGTCCAATGGAGGTCTGGGTGCGATGACGGCTGTGGACCATTAGATAAGGACGATCTACGGTGGAGATCTCTTGATGAGAATCTCGGGAGAGAGATGGAGAGCAAATGAATGAGATCGCGATAAAATATGGACCGTTCGATCTCAGGGATCGATGGCTGGGATTAAAACCGAAAGCGACGTTGCAGAGGGCAGCGGTATGGCGGGAAAATGAGGATGGTTTTGCATAACAAAATGGGGGGAGGCGGTTTGGGACGGATGGAGTGAAATTCCATACACTGGTCGACACGTGGATTCTCAATACCACCCATTTCGCAAAATTTTGAAACGTTAAACCTTGGGCGCTAGGATTTTGCGATATGGAGTATATGCCGTCGGATCATGGGGTGTTGATTGGACGGTGTGGGTCGCATGTGATAGGCACAAAGATGCAGAGACGGAAGATATGGTGGGCCATGCTGTGACCTGTGATGTTTGTTGCATAGCAGGCAGAGGTAGAGGGACTAGGTGATGTGATGGCCGTAGATCTTCTCAGATTAATGGCCAGGATTACATTGCATGATCGGGGGATCGAGGGACAAGGAAAAGAACAAAGGGAACCAAATTTTTGCGATTGCGATGGCGGGGGCTAATTATAAGGCAAAAACATGGTTTTCTGTAAAGTGGAAGGACCAAAGGCAGAAGAAAAGGCACTTATCGCATCAGAAGATTAAAAGAGTAAAGGGAAGGCGAGGAAAAGGAAACTCCGATTGCGATGAGTGATGAGGGCTTAGTGCCTAGTCACGGGAGTGAGGTTATTTGAAGAAAGGGCTAAAGCTATAGGCCCTCAGGGGCTAATAACCTAAATGTTAAAAGGACTGCTTTAAGGCTTTTTGGAGGGATTTTTTAGGGTTTTTTGGCTTTCGGTAGAGAGAAAAGAAAGGGTTTTTAAAACCTGTAAATGAATCTTTGAAGGTTTAAAGGGGATTAAATGATTTTAGAGGCTAAATGGAGGGTTAAAAGATGGAAAGAAGGCTTTATGAAAATGGGGGAAATAAGTGAAAATAGGCAGTTTCAGAGGCCTTTGGAACAACTTTATTTGGTGAATCAACATGTTTTTAAGATGGAAACAATAGTGAATATGGACCTCCAAGATAGGAAAACCATAAGACTTCAAGGATGATAGATTTTCAAGGGAATTTATCACTTGAAGGCTTGATGAAAAATTTAGCCACCTGTTTGTTTTGACAAATTATTATAGGTGGCTAACAGTGGCTCCACATGGGGATGGCATCTTCTTGAAGGTGTCAAGAATCTCAGATATAATTTTTGGAAGTAGGCCAGAGCCCGGTACTTGACCTTCTTTTTCTTTTTTGATCAGCTGCTACATAAGTGAAGAGCATTATATTAGCAGCAACACTTCCCCAAACAACTACCTACCCATCCCACTGTCCTTACATTTTTCTTCAAGGTGCACTTAAAATTGCAGACCTTCCTCATCATCATTTTTTATTGAAAGAAAAAACTAATTTAATTCTACCCTTATTCCTCCATGAGACCAGATTAAACAGTTGGACTCATAGCTTCTCTACCTAAACTAATATTTGCCAGGATTAAACTGTCTGGCAGATTTTCATTCTCTATATCTAAAACAGAAATTGAAACACAGCCAAACCAGGATTAGACTGTCTAATTTTCTGTGGGTCCATGGCATAAAGACAAGCTGCACATGAATTGAAACTTATAGAAATTCGAAACCAAAATTTTTAAGGCTAAAGATCTGAAATTCAAAGCATTCTTCCCTCTAGTTGTGACTCATATTTTGAGCTTTTTAGAGTCACCTTTTCTTTTCATTTCAGCTCTAGTTTTGATCTAGTTAGAGTTGTTTTCTTCTTCTTTGCTGGTTCAAGTTTTAAGCATGTTAGAACCATCCTTTTCCCTTCCTCTGGCTCAGATTTTGATCTAATTTGAGCCATTCTTTTTAGGACTTCCCAGATTCAAGATTTGAGCTTGTCTGAACCTTTCTCTTTCTATTTTTTTGTATATTTTTTCTTTTCTTTCAAAACAAAACAAAGCAATGATATTTACAATGGAATTGAAAACTTTAAGCTGACTTTAAGTAGAAATAGTGTTTGAGCATCCTGCCATTGACAAGACCCCCAAACAAGTCTGTACCATCCATTTCTTGCAGAAAAAATGCATTGGGACCAATGGCAGATTGAATGATGTAAGGGCCTTGCCATAAATTGTCAAACTTGCTACGCTTACCCTTATCTTCTCTCCTAGAGTCCCATTTGAGTACCTTGTCTCCAATTTTGAAATCACAGGCATTTTTCCTTTTATCAAACAAAATTTTGATATTCTCTTGCACTTTGTGGGTTCTGTTGTATACTTCTTCCCTTGTCTGCTAGAGATTTATGGTATGATTGATCCTTCTCACCATGCTATATGTAATGTTCCAAATGGGGAAAAATAGGCTCAGTGGGGAATATCTTAAGATATTCCACTATGGAATCACAGCAATATGGAATTGCACCAATAAATCTAAACCAGATATAGACTGGTAGGGCATTTATTGGATGCATCACCTTCACAAGGAAGGGTGAAATCCAGAGGCTTCCTGGCCCATTCCAGACTCTATCTATAGAAGATTGGTGAAACACGAAAAGTGTGGGAATGACACACTCCTCTTAGATTTTTCTACTCTTATGAACCTTATATCTTCAGATATAAACAATGGATCCAAAAGAGAAGCAAAAACCAAACAAGGAAGAAGCGGGAAATTCCACTCTTAGGAAAATCTGCAGTAGGCTCAAGGAGGATGTTGTATAAGCAAGATAGTGTTAAATAACATAGAACAAGGCTGGGTTCCCTTATTTTAGGCTTTTTGGGACCTCCATGCAGAGTTTCAGCAAAAATAAATGAGTTTAGAGGGCTTAAACAGATCTCCCACAAACAACACTAGCTGAAAATCAGCTAAAGGAGAGAGCTGGTTAATAGAGAAACCCTCCTTCTGGAATTGCGCATTTTCTGCTGGAAGACACTGGAAAATATCCATTAGAATCATGTTATATTATGGTATCTAGAAATCATATCTATAATGAAGTTCCTTTTTAGAAGCATTGGATTTACTTGAAGCAGGAGCAAGAACCCTTCAAAAATTGTAGCAATAACACATGGAAAAGTTGGAGAAAGACTTGACAACGTTTTATATGAGGAGCTTCAGCTGCTGTAGGTTAAAATTCAGACATAAAATTGATAAATGGCTGAAACATCAGATCCATACCAAAATTGGAAACTACTCATCCTTCTTAACAAGATCCCCTTGGGGTTTTATCAAAATAATGCATAAATAAGTGTAGATCTAGCTTTTAAGACACTGAACTACAGAAAAATTCAGAGATTTCTTAAGATGGATTTCATTAAATTACATATCATATCTAAAAATGAATATATCAGCAAGCTAATTTACAAATCTCAAAGGGAGAGGCAAGCCTTAATCACTAGAGAGCAAGTACAATAAGAAATCTAGACAACATTGAAGCATGTACATGAAAATAACGCAGTATATGGAAGAGACTGCACAGTAGCTAGAATGAACTAATACAAAAAATTAAGATTATAGATATGAAAGTGAAATAAGAGTAAGATCTTCTTCCGGGTGGTCACAAGACACCCTCCCTAAGAGAAATCTCCTCTAAACAACTAGATCTTGCAGATCTAGTTCCCCCACTTGCTACAACTCACAAACAGCTGCAAAACCCTCAACAGGACCAACGCTGCTATAGAGATGAGCTTGGCCATAATGTCGGATAGTGGAGAGTTGCACCACAATATCCTCCAAAGAGCTACTCCATGGAAGGAGAGAGGATTCCTAAGCAGGAGATCCTCTTCCCTTAGGCTAAACAGCAAAGAGACTAGAGTTGTTGCAACAACTTCTCAAAATTATTCAACAACCTTTACTTGTTGCCTCTCCTTCTTTTTATAACATGAGGGCTTTCCAAAACCATAAACCACCTTCTTCAACTTATCCTCTTTCACACATGAGATCCTCTTCTATAAGTACGTTGTGCTTGATGGATAAGCTTCCCTTCAATCTGTGTTGTGGGTGGAGCCAAGGTTGACCCATTCAAATTAATTTCCCCTTTTCACACTTAGGGATGTTTAATATAATAGCCCAGATTTGTCCCCTTTCACATTGGGCATGTATTTATTCTCAAATTAGGAGTTTAATAAACCTCCTTCACATACTTTTATTCATGAATAGAGCAAACTGAAATTAAAATGCAATTTTCCCATCAATTACAAAAATTGGGAACATTACAGTCTCCCCCGACAAAATGTTGCTTGCCCTCATGCAACTCTTATTGTAGATGCAAATCATCTACCCCCCTCCAAATGGTGTCCATATAAGGAAGGCTTCCTCCATTTTCTGCAACAAGTTAGGTATGTTTGGTTCCAAATTTGTCTCCTACCAATGCATGAGATGACTTCCAACTGTGAGGTTAGATGTCGTCTTCTTACCATGAAGTACAAGATGAAAAATACATAATGTCCAACATCATCACAAACACATGTGAGACATAAAGTAAGGTAGCTCATCCCATAAAGTAAAAGCTTCATCATGTAGAGAATTCCTCCATCCCATGTTTGTGAACTTGAATAAGCATTGCTATGCCGCCATTCTTAGCCCGGTTGGCCTTGTAGGATCCAAACTCCATCATTTCAGCGTTATGCAAAGAAGAAGGAAAGGAGTAAAATGGGTAAACAAAAGATGTCAAATCATATTCTCCCGAAATCAACCACTAAAGCAAGGCCCTTTTCTTCCATCCTCCATCTCGTCCATGTAAGATGGAAAAGCCATGCTTCCCAAAAGATGATGTGCATGCCTTCTTTGCTGAAAGTTATCTTTGATACATAAGGCATGAACCAGAAAATTATGAGTCATGGGGAGGTCACCATACTCATTCAAAAGCATCAAAGCAACAAGGGATCTTGCTGCCCTCTTTCCTTCTTATGTGCATTATGAAATTAAGCCATGCTAATGGACATATGATATGTCACATCAGCCCAATACAAAGCACCATCATCAATGCACCTCTTAAGATGATCATGCCAAATTTCTCACCATGAAAATCACATAGACATAGGAGATGTCATGTAGTGGCCATAACTTCTCAAGTGAAACAAAATTGTACATGCCTTCTCTTGCTGCAACATAACATTGAAATCCAAGGCATGATTAAGAAAATAATGAGCTATTGGGTAGCAACCATACTCACCCAAAAGCAGCCATAGCAACAAAGATTTTGCAGCCTTCTTGCCTCATCAACATGTGGATCTTGGAGCAACAACACAATGATGAACATGTAAAATGTCTCATCAACATAGTACAAGCAAGCTCCTCATACCACATCATGTGGGAGTCATTCCTCCTCCCAAGCCAAAGCTCATGCATGAAATATACCTCCAACAGAAATGCATGTGGACATATGATACATACTTCAAGCATAGGTGAATACATGGACATAAGATTTAACTTGTGATGTCCATCTCTCCTTATAACATCCACATCATCCATTCTTCCTCTTCATATAATTTAATAATGATGTACCAAGCATGAGATAAGAGAATGAGAATCTTTGGGTAGAGCTCATACTTACCCCAAAGCAACCAGCACTGCCATGCCTCCTTATACCTTTCATAACTACTCTTCAAGGCATAGATAAAAAAAATAGGTGCCATTGGAGAGTGATAGGATTCTTCCAAGGGAAACTAGCGTAACTAAGCTTGCTGGTCCATATATGTCTACAAGTGATCATGTGACCCCTTGCTCACCATCCTCATCCACTCACTTAAATATGGAAGTTGAGTGATGTGCTGCAACATCATGGCATTCTCCATTTGCAGAATACCATCTCCTTGAACCCACTGAAGAACTTTGCATCTCATGAAATACTGAAATGCATATTTGTTGAGATCTCTTAGTGAGACCTTCCTCTCATGTATGATCCTCCAAAACTAGTGAAGCTTTGGATCTGCAGAAACACCTGCAACAAGCTCCAAGAATGATGAAGCCTCTTTGTCACAGCCACTATGTGACAGCGCTGTGATATACCTTTGCTTCAAATTAGCACTTTGAGCTAACCCTTGGCTATGCACAGATCTTGAAATAATACGTGCTGAAATCTTATGCATACCTTGGATCAACTGATATGTAGGAACCTCTTGACAGAACACAAGAGTTCCCCCATCTGGATCAATGATGCCTCCAACTGCTGGTAAGAATGATGGCCTCATTTCTTCAAGTATACCAGCGCTGGAATATTTCTTCTCCTCCTCATGCACCTTCTGATTCATGCATGGGACCCCATATGATAAGAACTCAAGACTACCTTGCAAAGATGCAAGTGCCTCTTCTCTAGATGCAAGCTCCTTAGCAAAAGGTAGTGACAATGGAGATCTCTTTTCCAAAGTGACAATATTGACATTCTCCTTTGTTTCCTTGGGAGATGTCTCTTTGTAGCTCTTCTTTTTCCTCTTCTCCTCAAACTCCTTGAGATTTTCTTAAATACTCTTCAATGTTTGAAAAAGAAGCAATGAGATCTCTTCTCGAGTCATTCTCTCTGCCTTGTGATAATAGGAAGTGTATGGCTCTTCCTCTCCATCTTGAAACCCTTTAGGAGTTTCCTTGCATATATTTTCTTCATTACTATACCTCTCACCTTCCTCAAATAAAGTAGGCATAGTGGATCTATGAGGAGATCTAGGATCCTCCGGTCTTCTGCTTTGCTAATAGGAAGTGCTAGGGCTTCCTTCTTCTTCTTGAAATCTCATGCAGCTCTTACTACAACTTGGTTCTTCTCGAAACCCTCTAGGAGTCTCGGTGCTTCTTCTTTCTCTCTTCTGATTCACCTCTTAGGAGAGGCCCTTCTTAGATCTGAAAAATGATGAGAGTGATCTCATCTACTTCATCCAGTTGTTCTCTACTTCTGCTCTTTAATTCACTGGTAGCTTGATCTCATAGGCTATGCCAGAGATCATGCTCTGATACCACTGTAATGTTCCAAATGGGGAAAAATAGGCTCAGTATGGAATATCTTAAGATATTCCACTATGGAATCACAGCAATATGGAATTGCACCAATAAATATAAACCAGAGATAGACTAGTAGGGCATTTACCGGATGCATCACCTTCACAAGCAAGGGTGAAATCCAGAGGCTTCCTGGCCCATTCCAGACTCTATCTATAGAAGATTTGTGAAACACAGAAAGTGTGGTAATGACACACTCCTCTTAGATTTTTCTGCTCTTAGGAACCTTAGATATTTAGATCTGAACAATGGATCCAAAAGAGAAGCAAAAACAAAACATGGAAGAAGCGGGAAATTCCACTCTCAGAAAAATCTGTAATAGGCTCGAGGAGGACGTTGTATAAGAAATCAGTGTTAAAATAACACATAATAGGGTTGGGTTCCCTTATTTTAGGCTATGTGGGACCTCCATGCAGATTTTCAGTAAAAATAAATGAGTTTAGAGGGCTTGAAAATATCTCCCACAAACAACACTAGCTGAAAATCAACTAAAGGAGAGAGCTGGTTAATAGAGAAACACTCCTTCTGGAATTGCGCGGTTTCTGCTGGAAGACACTGGAAAACAACCATTAGAATAATGTTACATTATGGCAGCAAGAAATCATATCTATAATGAAGTTCCTTTGTAGAAGCATTGGATTTACTTGAAGCAAGAGCAAGAATCCTTCAGAAATTGTAGCAATAACACATGGAAAAGCTGGAGAAAGACTTGACAACATTTTATATGAGGAGCTTCAGCTGCTGTAGGTTAAAATTCAGATCTAAAACTGATAAATGGCTGAAACATTAGATCCATACTAGAATTGGAAACTACTCAGCCTTCTTAACAAGATCCCCTTGGGGTTTTATCAAAATAATGCATAAATAAGTGTAGATCTAGCTTTTAAAACACTGAACTGCAGAAAACTTCAGAGATTTCTGAAGATGGATTTCATTACATTACATATCAGATCTGAAAATGAATAGATCATCAATATACTTTACAAATCTCAAAGGGAGAGGCAAGCCTCAATCACCAGAGAGCAAGTACAATAAGAAATATAGACAACATTGAAGCATGTACATGACAATAATGTAGTATATGGAAGAGACTGTGTAGTAGCTGGAATGAACTGATACAACAAATTAAGATTACAGATATGAAAGTGAAATAAGAGTAATATTCTCTTTTGGGTGGTCACAAGACACCCTCCCTGAGAGAAATATCCTCTAAACAACTAGATCTTGCAGATATAGTTCCCCCACTTGCTACAACTCACAAACAGCTGCAAAACCCTCAACAGGACCAGTGCTGCTATAGAGATGAGCTTGGCCATAATGTCAAATAGTGGAGAGTTGCACCACAATCTCCTCCAAAGAGCTACTCCATGGAAGGAGAGAGGATTCCTAAGCAGGAGATCCTCTTCCCTTAGGCTAAACAGCCAAGAGACTAGAGTTGTTGCAGCAACTTCTCAAAATTCTTCAACAACCTTTACTTGTTGCCTCTCTTTATTTTTATAACATGAGGGCTTGCCAAAACCCTAAACCACCTTCTTCAACTTATCCTATTTCACACATGAGATCCTCTTCTAGAAGTATGTTGTGCTTGATGGATAAGCTTCCCTTCAATCTACGTTGTGGGTGGGGCCAAGGTTGACCCATTCAAATGAATTTCCCCTTTTCACACTTAGGGGTGTTTAATATAATAGCCCATATTTTTCCCCTTTCACATTGGGCATGTATTTATTCTCAAACTAGGAGTTTGATAAACCTCCTTCACATACTTTTATTCATGAATAAAGCAAACTGAAATTAAAATGCAATGTTCCCATCAGCTGCAAAAATTGGGAACATTACACTATCTTCTTCTGACTGTATTTCTTGGACTAATTTTATCACTGGTACTCCTAAACTGGTAGGAAATACTGCATCTGCTCCATATACTAACTGATAGGGAGACATTCCAATGGATTTATTTGTTGTCAATCTTTCTTCCCATAAAGCATGCACCAGCTTTTTATGCCATGACTTTTTATTTTCTTCCAACATCTTCTTGATGATGTTCACCAAACTCTTATTTGATGATTCTGCTAGCCCATTACCTTGAAGGTAATAAGCGGTGGAGTGACCAAGTACAATATGATACTTGTGGAAAAAATCAATCATGTTTTTGGAACCAAATGCAACAGCATTGTCAGTGATAATTTTCCTGGGGCAGCCAAATCTAGATAGGATATGGTCTTCAAGGAATTTTATGATAACTGAGTCTGTGGCATTCCTAGAAGGGATGGCCTCTATCCATTTAGTGAAATAATCAGTGGCTGTGAGTATCCATATATGTTGGGCAGATGAATTAGTGTGGATTTCGCTAATGAAGTCTAGGCCCCACTGTTGAAAAGGAGCTTCAACAGTGACTGGTTGTAAAGGCAGAGGAAGGAGTTTTCTTTTGCCCTCAAAGATTTGACATTTGTGGTAGGCAACTATCATCTTGTGGACTTCTTGGAATAGGGTGGGCTAGTAATAGACATCTCTAAGGATCTTATTGGAAGTGGTCTTCCAATAGAGATGGCCTCCACATTCCCCTTCATGAAACGCATGCTTGATCCTATCTGCATCAACTTCAGGCAAACATTTAAGCAATAAACCATTGGCATTTTTCCAATATAAACATTCATTTAAAATGCAATAATTTCTAGCTTTCAAATTTAAAAACATTTCCTTTGTCTTAGATAGATCAGGAGGAGCATTTAGATTGATAAGCACATACAAAATATGAGCATACCAAGGTGAGTTTTGGAACTGTCCTTCCACAATGGGAGCTTGTAACCCCTCTTTTTCATTCAATGCATCTACCATATTTATGTCAAGGGCTTGTAAGTTAGATTCAGCCATCAATTGTGCTAAGCCTTGACCCTTGATGAGTTTAGTGGGTTTTATTTCTAAATCATATTCTAGTATCACAGAAATCCACTTACCTCTTCTGCCATCTAGATCTTGTGACAAAATTTCCTTTACCACTATATTAGGCACAAAGGAAATGATACGAGAATGTAAAATATAAACTCTAAAATCCTTCAAGGCCTTTACCAAGGAATAGGCATGTTTCTCCATGATATTATATTTCATAGGTGCATCTCTTAATGCCTTGCTGAAAAATGAAATTGGCTACTCTTTCCCTTCTGGATTTTTTTGTAACAGGACAACAGCCACAGTGTGTTCTGATGCGAATGAGAAGATTAGGAAATCCTTAGTAAAATCAGGGCTGATGGGAACGGGTGCTCGGGTGAGTGCATGCTTTACCATTTTAAAGGAATTCTTGGCTTCTAGATTCCATTTAACTCCCACCTCTGTTTTAAGCATATTGGTCATGTTTCTAAGGAGTTCTGCAAGGTTGGGTATGAACCTCAAAAAATTAATCTTCCCAATGAAAGATTGCAATTCCTTAATGTTTCTAGGGTGACTGATCTATAATATACCCTCAACCCTTTTTGGGTCTATTTTAATCCCCTTTTCAGATATGATATGAACAAGAATTTTACCTTCTTGGAGACCAAAGAATGTCTTTTTGGGATTTAAATATAGCCCATACCTTCTGCATTTATCAAAGATTTTTCTCAAATGTTTAAGGTGTTCTTCATCAGTTTTGGAATAAACTGTGATGTCATCGAGGCAAATTACAATGAAGTACCCTATTTCTTCTGAGAATGAAATGCCCATGGCTCTTTGAAAGGTGTCACCAACATTCATTAATCCAAAAGGCATTTTCACATACACGAAAGTGCCCCAAGGACTTGTGAAGGATGTTTTAAGTTGATCCTCTGGGAGTACCAATACCTAGTTGTATCCTGAAAAGCCATCTAGCAGTGAAATCCTCTTAGAACCAACTACCCTTTGTAAGATGTGTTCCATTTTGGGCAAGGGGTAATTTTCTTTTAGCGAGGCTCTGTTTAAGTTTCTGAAATCGATACACAACCTTATTTCTCCTGTCTTTTTCCTTACAACCACAAGGTTAGATACCCAATCTGAAAACCTCACAAGGACTATGATTCCAACATCATACATTTTCTTAATTTATTTTTCTACCAAAGGTAACTGTACAGGGTTTATTCTACACAAATTTTACCTAAACATTTTATGGTTTTCTTTCAATGGTATCCTATGCTGGATGGTCTCTGTGTCATAGGCCTTCAAATCCTCATAGCTCCAAGCAAAAACATCAGCAAACTCTTTAAATAAATCAATGTATTTCAGTTTGATATGAGCTGGAAATGTTTTTGACAATTTGATCATCTTAGGTTTGTCCTTGTTGCCTATATTGCATTCTTCAATATCAGTTTCAGTGGGCTCCATTATTGGCTTCTTTTCCACATCATTAAAATCGAAGAGGTCTTCTAGAGGATCCAGCCCTCGGGGTATACCCTTGTCTTTGGACTACAGTACCTCTATGTCTTGCTTATCTATGTTTATGTATTCTTCTGTTTGGCTTTCAAATTATATGGTCAGCATGTTTATTTCCGCAATAGGGAATGGTTTTTCTTCATCAAAGAGCTTTTCATCCAAACAGTCTTCCTCGGACTTGGAGTTTGAATTTGGCAATTCAAATTCATTCCTGGAAAGCAAGAAATCCTCTATCTATTTTTCACCCTCAAATACCTACCAATATTTTTCATTATCTGGCACTACTGGTCTGTATTTTGTTTGAACAATGAACTATTTTTCATTATGTGATCCCTGACATGAACTAGCAGCACAAGCCAATCCATTAGCCAATATGTTTTGACTTCTAGGGACAAACACAAGCTCATATTATACAAATGTTTTCAAAATATCCATGGCATCATTTCTATATGCCCTTAATCTAGGATGTTTGGCAGTGTACTCTCCATTTGTTTGTTTGATGACTAGTTCTGAGTCCCCATGAAGAACTATCCTCTCGGCTCCTAGTTTTTTCAATAGGTGTAGTGCTAAGAGGAGAGCTTCATACTCTGCTATGTTGTTGGTGCATTTGAAGTTTAAATTGAAAGCATGGCTTTCAGCATAACTATTTTCAGTGTTTTGCAACCATACTCCTGCTCCTGCACTCTTTTTGGTGCAAGACCCATCAAAACTCATGCTCCATAAGGGGTTGTTTGCAGTTTTGTTATCAATTTTATCCTTAATGTCATGTTCATCTTTATGTTGTTTCCTGAGGTTAGCACTACGTTGTGTTACGTTTTGTTCCTCAGGAATTTCATGGAGTTTAGATTGATGGGTAATCTGCTGCTCACAGTCTTGGCTATGTTCACTCTGGTTTTCTGATTCAGCAAACTGTTCAAGTATTTCTCCCTTGTTTTCCTCTATTTCCAAAGTTGTAGTTACGTTCAGATTTGAGACCCCTACTTTGCTGGTCAAATTTTTATCTTCTAGTTCTTTCTCATTAGTGATTTCATCATTATAAAGGATGAAAGAGTCTAGGTCTGTATGAACATAATAAAGAGGGGAATTCTCTGGCTTCTCGGGGCTGCT
>CM076569.1:823693275-824001271 GCA_034641835.2 Pinus albicaulis
TCATCAGATATTTCAGAAATAGTAAACAGGTGCAGACAGAATAGAATAATCATCACATATATGCAACACACATGAACACCAGGATTTTTAGGTGGAAACCCAATTCAGGAGAAAACCACCGCTGCCGTCATTTCAACCTTCAAAATTTATTATTAAGAAAACGTCTTACAATCATGTACCCAGCAGTATCAAACCAAACACGCAGTACCCACCCTCGCGTAAGGCCACAAACTCCTTCTCTCGCTATCAACTATCATGAAGTGATCTACAACCTCGCTCGCCACGCTTCCGAAGGGAGTCAGCGACCTCGAACTCACACACCTTCCTGAAGCGGGAGTTTACAACCCCCCGATCGAAGGCTTCGACAAAGTAGCTCGGTGGTACTTCATGTTTCATCAATTTTCAAACTAGATCAAACAGATTCAACACAACCCTTCACTTATCAACAATCATACCTTGCTCATTGCTTCAAATAGAACAGTGAGACCACTGTAACCAGAATATTAGATATAACCCAGACTTTAGAATAGATATGCACAAACACATTCAACCTTCAGCAACCATTAGATCAGAAATCATACGCACTTTTATTTAATAAGACCCGCATATATACGCACTTTCCAGAAGACGAACCCGCGTATACTTCAGTGCATTTTCCAGGGAAAAACCCTAATTGCGCATACGCGCTTTTCCTTCCACAGACCCGCGTATACACGCGCTTTTCATGAAACAAACCTGCGTATAGATCTATAAAAGATAAAATTTGCAGTACATACCAGATCTATGAACTTACCTAGATTTATTCAATCTCTTCAACAGGATTGCGCCAGGTCTTCTTCACTTCTTTTCAGATCATCCTTGACATTCACCATTTCTAGATCTAGAGATCTTGAGCCTTCATCATGTTTATAGGTGCATCATAGATTCAGATCTATCAATTAGGAACAAGGTTCAACCATATAGATATACTTCAGAGTGAATTATTCATCAAAGCCCAGACTCATGCTCCCCCTTTGCACAATGATTTTCTTCTCCTTATATAGGGTTACCCTTCATCAAAACCATGAGTCAAAAACCACATAACTTCCAATGGTATTCCTGGACGGGATCACATATGCGAACCATCATTCAATACAATGGGTCAATACCATGGTAGTTACCCCTAGTTTTACAAATTTAGAGCGCTTTTTCCCATACGCGACTTGTCACGTTATTTCCCGCGTGCATACGCTACTTTGTCTAGAAAAATCCGCGTATGCCTTGAGACATACTCTTTTCATCATGTTCTGGCTCATACTGACATTCCTTCCATCATTACCTTCTGTACTCATTGTAGATACATCAGATTTACATCATTTAACAAGTTCATCAAGACACATTCCATCAAGGACAACTTCATTAAGTAGGTTGCCATCATTTTCATCAAGTGGGTTTCCATCAAGGACAACACTCTTCATCATATTGCCAACAATCTCCCCCTTTGGACTTGATGGCAACCACGATGGTGTTTGATCACCACATCAGATAGGTACATTAAGCATAATGATATTCTCCCCTATTCAAACACCATGTCACATGTCACTCTCCCCCTTTGACATCAAGGGAAAAGGGCAGACCAAAACCAACACAAGGTTTTTCTCCTTATGTAGAATAAGCAAGCGAACATCCAAGTGGCACCGATGTTACCACAGTTCTCGGTTTTTTTCCTGACCCCAAACATATTTTACAATGAAGTACACGACTCTATGACCTTCGTATCACCAAGGACTCATACTTACATCACAGATCCAACCAAGCGGATTTACATATGAGAATCAAGTACCCAACCAAGTGGGTTTACATATTTTGACTCAACTACCCAACCAAGTGGGTTTACAGATTTGAAAAAGTCCTTACATGACTGAATATTAAAAATTTACATCATGGGTCTCAACATGCCCTTTTTCAACCAATTACAAAAATGACCTTTTGTAACAAAAACCAACAAGATCTCAAGAAAGAGATTATATTTCAGAATCATCATACCGCCAACAATGCCTATACTACAAGGCTACGTTCTCCGAAACAAAGGTATCCAAGTCTCCTTTCTGCATGACTAAGGCTTCAATAAAAACTTTAACACTTTCAATCAGTAACAACATGTTTATTTACCCAATAATATAAAATGAAATAAATATATAAAGAACTGAACACCAATAAGAGACATCAAAACAAAGACTGTGAGATAGTTCAAATAAAGTACCTAGAAATGTTGGACTCCCAACCAAAATTGGTCAGCACCAACCACATTGCTATTTCTTCTCGAGTATAAAATCACAGATATACGTAATCGTCTTTTAAATAACCGTATATCCAATTTAATCTTTCCTAATTTAATCGTGAGCTATACGAGGTACAGACAAATAATTTTGGGTCTTTTTTGTCCGAGATATTCAAACGTTTCATTCTGCTAAACAGGTTTGCAAAATATCAGCAACTTGTTCTTTGGAGGGAACGTACTCCAACTTCACCTTTTGTTCAAGCACTTGTTCACGTAAGAAGTGATACTTGATGGGGATGTGCTTGGTCTTTGAATCCATAACAGGATTCTTTCAGATACTAATGGCACTTGTATTATCACACATAATAGAGATAGGAGAAGTACATTTGATTTGAAAATCTTCCAAGGTTTGCATCATCCAAAGGAGTTGAGTGCAACAAGATGCGGCAGCCACATATTCTGCTTCTGCTGTAGATAAGGCAATAGAGCTTTGCTTCTTGCTGAACCAAGATACCAACCGGGGCCCCATATAGAATGCACCACCACTTGTGCTTTTCCGATCATCAACATTTCTAGCCCAATCTGCATCAGTGTAAGCATGAAGAGTAAGATCAGCATTCTTTGGATACCATAGTCCAAATTCTTGAGTTCCTTGTAGATATTTGAATATTCTTTTGACAGCCTGAAGATGAGACTCTTTTGGATTGGCTTGGAATCATCCAACAATCCCAACTGCATGCATAATATCCGGTCTAGTCCCAGTGAGATACATAAGACTTCCTATCATAGATCTGTATTCTGGTTGATTCACCGTGGGAGAATCATCAAGAGAACTGAGATTACATCCAGTTACCATTGGTGTACTTACAGGTTTGCAATCTTCCATCCCATACTTCTTCAGAATTTGCTTAAGGTCTTTTGCTTGAGATAAGAATATACCTTCTGTAGTTTGATGCACTTGTAAGCCAAGAAAGAATGTTAGTTCCCCAAGTAAAGACATTTCAAATTCTTGCTGCATGACAGAAGCAAATTTCTGACTCATAGATTCTTCATTACTTCCAAAAATGATATCATCAACATAAACAACCACAATCAACAGTTTATCATTTTCAATTTTTGTGTATAAGTTGCTATCAACAGACCCCTTTGAAAATCCTTGTTGATGAAGATATTTGTCAAGACGATAATACCATGCCCTTGGAGCTTGTTTGAGACCATATAGAGCCTTTTTAAGTCTACAAACAAGATTTTCATCATTTCCCAAAATGAATCCTTCTTGTTGTTCTATATAAACTTCTTCTTCTAGATCACCATTGAGGAAAGCAGATTTGACATCCATTTGATAAACTTTGATTTGTTGAAAACTTGAAAAAGCAAGAAACATTCTTATGGCTTCAAGTCTAGCTATAGGAGAAAATTTTTCTTCAAAGTCTATACCTTCTTGTTGAGTATACCCTTTGCAAACCAGTCTAGCTTTGTTTCTTATAACGTCCCCATTCTCATTTAGCTTGTTCTTGAATATCCATTTGGTTCCAATGACATTTTTATCATGTGGTCTTGGTACCAATTCCCAAGTGTGATTCTTTTCAATTTGATCAAGTTCTTCATTCATGGCCTGAATCCAACATTCACCTTTGCTAGCTTGATTGACATTGTGTGGTTCAATCGTGGATAGAAATGCCAGATAGCTAGGAGATCCCACAAGAGTCCTCCTTGTTTGTACACCTGATTCCTTGTCTCCCAAAATTTGAGATTCAGGATGATTCTTTTGAACATATCTGGATGGAGCCTTTCCAGATAAATCATCTTCAGGTTCTTCATTGGATCCACTATCTATATCATTTATATTTGATGTAGAAGGACAAAAGTCACCATCATCTTCTTTTATTGTTTGTCTTTCTTCTTTAGGGACTGCATGAGACTCATCAATAACAACATCAATACATTCAACAATATTTCGAAGCCTTTTATTGTAACATTTGTATGCCCTGCTTGTGGATGAGTAACCAACAAGTATTCCTTCATCTGATCTAGGTTCAAACTTGCCAAGCTTTTCATCATTATTTTTGATAAAGAATTTACTTCCAAAATTTCTAAAATGTTTCACAGAGGGAGAATTACCATACCAGAGTTCATATGGAGTTTTTTCACTATTTACCCGAACATGTGCCTTGTTAAGAATATTTGCTGCTGTGTGAGCTTCTTCTCCCCAAAAAATGTCAGGTGTTCCAGAATCATCAAGCATAGCTCTAGCCATTTGTTGAATTGTTCTATTCATTCTTTCTGCTAGGCCATTTTGTTGTGGAGTGCCTGCTATAGAAAATTGTCTTTTTATGCCATGTTGTTCACAAAATTCAAAGAATTCATTTGATGTATATTCTCCTCCTCGATCAGATCTAAGACACTTGATTTTTAGATCTAATTCATTTTCAACCAGCGCTTTGATGATCTGAAATTTTTCAAATGCTTCATCTTTGTGTTTGATCAACCCAATCCAACACATTATAGAGAAATCATCAATGAATAAGATATAGTATTCTTCACCACGTGGTGAATTTTTCCTCATAGGTCCACATATGTCAGTATGAATGAGTTCAAGAGGCTTACTTGACGATCCTTCCTTGGCATTGAATTGCACTCTGGTTTCCTTACCGAATTGACAAGATTTGCATATGATACTTTTAGGTAGAGAAATATTGGGAAGACCACGAACAGCATTAAGTTTTCTTGATTTGTTGATTTGAGAGAATCTTAGATGCCCCAACCTTCTATGCCATAGCCAGTTTTCTGAAGATTTACTCAAGTAACATTTCTCTTTTCAATTCTTCAATACATACAGGTTGCTTGGAGTTCTTTTTCCTTTTATAATTGTTTTACCTGTATCAAGATCACGAACCACACATTCTTTTGAACTAAAGACAACTTCAGTTCCTTGATCACACATTTGACTTACACTTAACATATTATGCCTTAATCCATCCACATATATGACATCATTAGCCTTCACCTTTTCTTTTAGGAACACAAACCCTTTTCCTTTAATTACAGCAGGAGTATCATTTCCAAAAGTAACTTTCTTTTCCTTTTCTAGAGCACTATATGCACGAAGTTTGTGTTTATCACCTGTCATGTGTCTCGAGCATCCACTATCAATGTACCATTGATTTTCTTCACCTTCCGCAAATAACGCTATGCCACAATTTTCAACTTGTGATTCCTTCTTTTTCCATATTTTGGATTTTGAAGGAAGATGCTCTTTTGGCTAAACTTTGCTCCTGCATTCAGATTCTTCATGCCCATAGTTATTGCAATAAGCACATTCAACTTCATTTAGAAGAGGAGAAAATTTGTTATAGGTATTCTTCTTTGTGTCAATATCAACCCTTTTCTTTCTTGCTTCTCTTGTCATGATGGTTTTATATGCAACACATTGAGCAGCTTTATGGCCAAAATTGTGACATGAGAAACATTGTCCATTGAAGAAGAAATTTCTGCGAGCATGAAATCTTCTACTTGAATTTACCTGCTGATTGGGGCTTCTTTGAAAGATATTCTTGTTAGTGTTCCTTGCATTAAGATGATCATGTTTTACCTGTAAAGATTCTTTATTCCCTTGCTGAGTGGCAGAATTTTGTAAACCAGTTGTAGCTGCTTTTAGATAATTTGGTGCTGAAGCTTGAGAAGATTCTCCAATATATCCAAGACCTGTCTTTATAAGAGGAGAACGTTGTACCTTGATTATCTCATCTAAGGTTTCAGATCCTTTAGCAAATCTGAAATTCAGAGTCTTTGCTTTCTCAAATTCTTTTCTTACACTTACCACTTCACATTCTAATTTCTAATTGTGTTTCTTTGCCTCTTCAACCTGCTTTTCCAGAGTCTCGATGGTTATTTTCCTTTCTTCTAAGAGAATTTTATATTCTTCTAGGAGAATTCTACTTTGTTCTAAGCGTATTTTGAGTTGATTTTTCTCTTCAAGAAAATCATTGTCCTCTAGAGCATCCACAAAAGTATCATTTTCTTCTTTAGATTCAAAAGCCATGAGAAGTCTAAGATCTTGTTCACATTCTTCCTCACTATCAGATACCCCATCATTGTCATCATGAGTATAGTAACTTCTTCTAGTGCTAGACCGATTCTTATTTCTAGCTACTTCCTTTCCTTTTGCAGGTGTTTCTTTGTGAGGACACTTAGCAGCATAATGACCAACTCTTCCACAATTAAAACATTTGAAAGGAATCTTACCTCTAAACCGTCCTGTACCAAGTTGAAGTTTCATTACAAAATTTGCCTCATCTTCTTCCGAAATATATCCTGATCCTTCTGCTTCTTGTACTTCTTTCCCTTTTGTAGAAGCTCTAAAAACAACTTCTTTGACTTCAGATGGTCCTCCTCTTCTCATTTCATATGCAGTCAGTATGCCATGAAGTTGCACCACAGTAAGATTTTGAAGATCCTGTTTTTCTTCAAGAGTAGAGACTTTTGACTCAAATTTTTCCGTTAGCGATCTCAAAATTTTCTCAACCAAAGTAGTTTCGGTTATTGTTTCTCCCAGATTTTTCATACGATTTACAACATCATCAAGACGTAAAAATAAACTGGCAATACTCTCATCACTATGCATCTTTAAATTTTCATATTCAATTCTGAGAGTTTGGAGTTTTGCACTTTTTACCTTTGCATCACCTTCATAACTCAGAATGATTTTTTCCCATATTTCTTTTGTTGTATTCAGCTACATGACTTTGAAAAATTCTGATTCTATTAGACTTCCTATTATAGCATTGACCGCTTTTTCGTTTGATTCATAATTCTTCCTTTCAGTTGGATCTGTTGGTGTAGCAGCTGGATATTAATATCCTTGTTCAACAATGGCCCATACATCTGCTCCTATAGACTGAAGAAAGGATCTCATCCTCATTTTCCAGAAGATTAAATTGCTTCCATTGAAGAGCGGAGGCTTGATAGATGTTGTTCCTTCTTGATGGCTCATCTTGCTTGATCTTCAGCTTGGCCAAGCTTTTCTGCATGACCCGTCCGATACTAATCGTTGGGAAAGCACTCTAGAGGGGGGGTGAATCAGTATTTAGTGCAGACAATCAAACTTTTACTTTTTCCTTTCTAAAACCCATACACTACTTTACTGAAGGAAACTAGCGTATATACGCGGATATCCTTTACAGAACTCGCGTATGTCTAGAGATCTAATTATGTGTTTGAATCTTAATTCGGATCATTGCATTATTCATTCATCAGATATTTTAGAAATAGTAAACAGGTATAGACAGAACATAATAATCATCACACATATGCAACACACATGAACACCAGGATTTTTAGGTGGAAACCCAATTCGGGAGAAAACCACCGCTGCCGTTGTTTCAGCCTTCAAAATTTATTATTAAGAAAACTTCTTACAATCATGTACTGGTGCAGACTCAAACCAGCACGCAGGCACCCACCTACAGAAGGCTACAACCTTCTCTCGTTTACCAGCCTATCATGGAAGGGAGCTACAACCCCATACTCTCGTTTACCAGCCTCTCCTGGAAGGGAGCTACGACCCCCTGAACTCGTTTACCAGCCTCTCCTGGAAGGGAGCTACAACCCCCTGACTGAAGGCTTCGACCCTCAGCACCATTTCAGACCACGTTTCATTAATTTTCACACTGGATCAAACAGCTTCAACACAACCCTTCACTTATCAACAATCATACCTTGCTCATTGCTTCAAACAGAACAGTGAGACCACTGTAACCATAATATCAGATTTAACCCAGACTTCAAAATAGATAGGTAGAAACACATTCAACCTTCAGCAACCATTAGATCAGAAATCATACGCGATTTTATTTAATCAGACCCGCGTATATACGCGCTTTCCAGAAGACGAACCCGCGTATACTTCAGTGCATTTTTCAGGGAAAAACCCTAACTGCGCATACGCGCTTTTCCTTCCACAGACCCGCGTATACACGCGCTTTTCATGAAACGAACCTGCGTATAGATCTATAAAAGATAAAATTTGCAGTACAGACCAGATCTATGAACTTACCCAGATTTCTTTAATCTCTTCAACAATATTGCGCTGTTCTCTTTCACTTTCTTTTTCAAGAGTCATCCTCGACATTCACTATTTCGTATCTAGAGATTTCGAGCCTTCATCATTGTTCATATAGGTGCATCATAGATTCAGATTCATCAATTAGGAATGGTTCAACCACATGTATATACTTCAAGAGTGAAGTATTCATCAAAGCCCGTACACATGCACACACCCGCACAATGAATTTCTTTCTCTCATATGTGTTGCCCTTCATCACGCTCATGAGTCAAAACCACATAGTGTTTGTGGTATTCTCGGACGTGATCAAATAGCCCAATCCATCATTCAATACAATGGGTCAATACCATGGTAGTTACCCCTGGTTTTACAAATTTAGAGCGCTTTTTCCCATACGCGACTTGGCACGTTATTTCCCGCGTGCATACACTACTTCGTCTAGACAAATCCGCACAAAAGATAAACTTTGCAGTACAGACCATATCTATGAACTTACCCAGATTTCTTCAATCTCTTCAACAGGATTGCGCCAGGTCTTCTTCACTTCTTTTCAGATCATCCTTGACATTCACCATTTCTAGATCTAGAGATCTTGAGCCTTCATCATGTTCATAGGTGCATTATAGATTCAGATCTATTAATTAGGAACAGGGTTCAACCATACAGATATACTTCAGAGAGAAGTATTCATCAAAGCCCAGACACATGCACACCTTTTGCACAATGGTTTTCTTCTCCTTATATAGGGTTACCCTTCATCAATACCATGAGTCAAAACCACATAACTTCCAATGGTATTCCTGGACGGGATCACATAGGCGAACCATCATTCAATACAATGGGTCAATACCATGGTAGTTACCCCTGGTTTTACAAATTTAGAGCGCTTTTTCTCATACGCGACTTGGCACATTATTTCCCGCGTGCATACGCTACTTCGTCTAGACAAATCCGCGTATGCCTTGAGACATACTCTTTTCATCATGTTCTGGCACATACTGACATTCCTTCCATCATTACCTTCTGTACTCATTGTAGATACACCAGATTTACATCATTTAACAAGTTCATCAAGACACATTCCATCAAGGACAACTTTATCAAGTAGGTTGCCATCATCTTCATCAAGTGGGTTGCCATGAAGGACAACACTCTGCATCATATTGCCAACACCATTGTAATGTTGCTCCAGTTTAATGATTAATTGAAGTTGTTGTTCCATTCGCATCATCTGAAGTAGCTTGAGCAGTCCCTGCTGGTGGTTAAGGGCCCGACCCCTGGCAGCGTGAACTGCTCCTCTGTGTTATATTTCCAATTCCTGCAGCGTGTGATCGATTTGCTACATGCATGTTACTGTGAGTTTATTTCATTAGTTGTTTGTCATTTTACTGTCTTTATGTATGACGCGCTCTGTTTATGAGTTATTTCATTATCGTATGATCTGAATCTTATTTCTTACAGCGTGGGTTAATTGAGACAACATTTTTCATTATTTAGAACATCCTTGGATTCACGGAAGTGATATTGGTTCTATCTTAATTCCGTGTTTAATAGTTTAATGTTTTATTATAATGGATTGTGTTTTCGTTCCTTCCCCATTTAACAAGAATCTTAATCCTCGAATTACTTATCATGTTATGCTTCGTTGTTCGGCATTTGATGTTCCATTCCATTTGTTGTTTCGTTTAATAGTTGTTCATTTTAGAGTGCAGATATAAAGCTTCGCTATTCAGTTTGATGTTCAATAGGATTTTCCGTTTAATAGAGTTTTGTTGTTCAATTCCATGATTTAATATTTTTTGTTCGATTCTTCTAGTTTTAGTTTGTTATTCATTTACATTACTGTTCGATTTCAATGTGTTGTTCAGTTTCAATTCATTAGTTTCCAGATTTTGTTCCTTTCAGTTATTTTCATCAGCATGAAGATTGAGTTTGCTTTCATTTTGATTGCTTTAAGATCACTATATATAGAGGACAGAGGTTATTTCTCCCAAGTTCCCAGATTGGTTATCTTGCATCGATTTCTAAGGGAAGGAGTTATTGCTACTATATCCCTGATCGATGTTTTGCAGATTGGTTTAATTAAGATTTCAGAGCATTTGAGTTTATGCTGTTGTAGTTAGATTTCTTTTTCAAGCATCCATTTACTCTTGTATTTAAAACACTGTACTACATATTGCAAGGCATTACTCTTGGATAAGTTGCTGCCTCAGACTGAGTACACTCTTGAAATAAAAAGTCGCTCCCGGATTGATAATTAATGTGAGATAAATAGGTGTTAAAAAGATAGTTTTTATGCCTCGACAGGGTAAAGGTCAAGGAAGGTAGATGGAGAATGAGTGAGGGTGTTTGATCATAAAATGTAATAATTTTACTACAACAATGAAGCAAATTTACCAATAAATGAAAAGCACAATGAAACCCTAGGAGAGGGTAATTCACTAAATTTTTGTGAGAAAATTGATGGAATGAGGAGTTATGGAGTTCCAGTTACTTTCCAAGGATTCGGTTGAACCTATTTTTGCTAAAAAATACCTGTGCAATGGCTGTTCGATCTCCCTTTACAAAATCACATTACTTCTGCCAGAAGCGCGGCAAGGCTACCAAAAGTGCAGCGAAGGTTTCCAAAAGCGCAGCGAAGGATGCCAAAAGCACAACAAAGGAGAGAAAATGGTACTCTGGAGGAAATAATTCGATCTTCTGAGGGCTAGAATGCATTTTTTTGGTGGAGAGATGTCTCATGAGAGTGAAATGAACAAATGGTGTGCTTTTTTGGTCTTTTTATAGGCCGGAGGTCAATTTTTCCCTTGGGTGATGATGTGACATCACTTTTTCTTTTTGTAAAATGAAACAATAGGCTAGTGTACTATAGCTTTAGACTTTAATATACATAGTTGCATCTTCATAAAGATCAAAATATACGATAGGAATCATTTTAGAACACTTTTCATAATTACTACTCCCATAATGATGACCTAGATGATGTCATGACTCTTTTTATGACCTTTTTGATGACTTGACCTAATAATGACACCTAATGGATTACTGAACTGATGATTTGGACCTTTGAACCTTGCAGTACGAATGACCATGAGATGATGACTGAAATGGTGATCAAGACACTTTATTGATGACTCATCCAATGAGTGATGGCAATACCAAGTTGGCAATTTTGACCATGAGATAATGGGAACAGTAACATACCTAGGCATTCTAACCAATGATCAAATTTTTATTTGAAACCCTATTTGAAACTATAAAATTTGACCTAGGAGCCTATCAACAACTTGAAAGAGTACAATTTTATCACTGGTGACTAACAGGACTGACATACACTAACATTAGTAATTTATTCACAATAGTATGCTTCTCTTTTTCTATGAGTTGTTTCTTTACAGTATCTATAAGTATTTTATCTTCTTATAAACATACTTTAAGCTGAGTGATTTCTTCAAAAAAATACTTTTCTTCTAAGCATCCATGAATTTGTCATCATAATCATTAGTACTTCTTTCAAATGCCATGAGTAATTTAAAATCTTGATCAGACTCTCCCTCTTCAGTACTATTTTACCAACCATCACTATCTTCATGAATATAATAGCTTCGTTTATAAGCAGTTGAAAGGAAGCTAACCTCTGAACCTTCTGGTACCTAGTTGGAGTTTCTTTACAAAATTCACCTCATCTTCTTTTGATATAACCCGATTCCTTGTTTTCTTCCTTTTATTTTTGTCTTGCAGCTACTTTGAATGCAACTTCTCTCATTTATGAGGGACCTCCTTTTCTAATTTCAAAGGACGTTAAAATCCCATGGAGTTGTAAAATGGTACGGTTATGTAGATCATGCTTTTCTTGAATGGCAGACACTTTTGACTTGAATTTTGGAGTTAGATACCTCAAGAATTTCTCTACTAAGGTTCGGTCCTTTATGTCTTCGCCTATATTTCTCATACGATTCACAATCTCATATACTCTTAGAAAGAAACTTGCAATACTTTCATAATTATTCATTTTGAGAGTTTCATACTGAATTCTAAGAGTTTGAAGTTTAGCACTTTTTAGCTTATCATCACCTTCATAGCTCTAGATGATCTTGTCTGATATATCCTTTGCTTAATTCAACTGCATGACTTTGACAAATTCTAATTTTGTCAGGCTTCCCAATAAGGCATTGACAACTTTTTCAATGGTTTCATATTTCTTCTTTCGTCCCTCATATATGGGAATGAAGGTTGGATAATGATAACCTCCTTCAACGACTTCCCATACATCTGCTCTAAGATTCTTTAGATATGATCTCGTTTTTGTCTTTTGGAAAAGTAGATTACTTTCATTGAAGAGTGGTGGCCTAATATATGTTATCCCTTCTTGATGTCTCATCTTGGTGAATATTACTTCAAGCAATCAAGCTTGTGCTGAAAGACCTTCTCTAATACCAATTTTTGGGAAAAATAGTGAGAGGGGGGGGGGGTGAATCATTATTTAAAACATAATATAAAATTTTCTTGTATTTTTATTTCTGTATGCTACTTTTCTAAAGTAAACCTACATATGTACGCAATTTTTATGCCGACAACTAGCGTATATCTAGTAAACTTCTATTTCAATTTAATATTCATATCTTTGTCTTAAACTAGTATATCTGTGATTCATCGGACATTTGATAAAAATTAAATATGTACAATAAGAAGATAATAAAGCATCATACACAAGAAACACACATGAACACTAGGATTTAAGGTGGAAACCCAATGTGGGAGAAAATCATCGATGTTGTCATATTTGTCTTCAATTTTTATTATAATTAAAAAAATTTACAATCTTGTACTGGCATAAACTCATACCAGCACGCACGCACACACATACAGAAGGCTACAACCTTCATTCATTCTGCATCTCCTACTAGAAGGGAGCTTCAACCCCTTGATATTTTTTACCGACACTCACTGGAAGGGAGCTCCAACCCCTTGATCTGATCACCAGCTACTACTGGAAGGAAGCTTCGACTTCATTACTAAAGGCTCCAACCCTCAACACCATCATGGACCACGTTTCATAAATTTGACACTGTATCCACCTACTTCAACACATTAAAACCTGTAGGCCACTTTTTCAACAAATTTAAGATGTAATATTCCTAAATTAGCATGCAGCTAATTGGAATATTAAATTTTTCTCTTGTCATTTAGCTAGATGAATAAACGGGTAGGGAGGCCCATAAATCTCTTTAGTAGGAATAAAATCCCTTTAATGTGAAAAGGGATCATCTTCATAGCTGGATAAAGCACCCTCATGTGTGAACAGGGGCTAATGCATGTGGAAAATGTCAAGCTTGACCAAATCAACAACGCTGGTATGGAGGGAGTGGATCATCAATGAGAGACAACGCAGTGTAAATGGGAGGAAGTATACATGATAGTAGTGACTTTAATGAGTGGTACCCAAGGTGAGATGGCTAACATTTATTTTAAGGAGGGAAATACAACCATAGATGTTATGCTATGGATTATTGATTTTTTGGTCTGTATGACTTATTGCACTCTCTAGCTATTTAGCTGAGATTGTTGTGTTGCTTAGCACAGGGTGTTCCCGAGTGGGGATCCCACCTCTTCCCTTGAGGTAGCATCTAGGAAGAGTATTGTACTATCATTTCCACACTCTGGAATTCTGGCCAAGCTTCATTCTTTATCTACAACGCAGTGTCTATTCAGAATTGTGTTGTGTTGTAGGGTGTTGCAGTGGAGGGTTGAGAAACCCATTTTCTGAGCTATTTTTTCAGGGGAGGAAGAATTCTTCTCATTGGGAGATCAAAAAGGATGATTTTGAGATTTATTTCACATTTTTTTACCATTCCAATCTATTCCCATCATTTATAGCGCATATTCCCACTTTGACTGCGTTATTTTAGTGAGCACTTGCAGTGGAGGTTTCAGTGCTTGATTTGGAGGGTGAGATCTTCAGTGTTAGGATCAGCCTTTCACTTGGAGACTTTATTGGAGGATTTATACTCATTTATTTATCATTTCATCCACCTCCTTCCAGTATTCAGTTTGTAGCTGCAATTCAGCCCTAGGGAGGCATTTCGGCATTTTGGTATCTTGGGTATTTCTGGAAACCCTTCCTAAGTTGTCTTGGAAATGTGTTTGGGAGCATAGATCTATAGGCCCAACACCTTTTGAGCTATATAACAACAAATCTACATTTTTAGATCATTTTTGTAGAATTTTATGCCCTAAAACTACACTGTCATGGCTCATGGCACTTGTATGGTAGTGTTTCTCATGGATTAGCATATTTTCCTATTGGAGGCTTGTTTTCTATTGCTTGAGTGACTTGACACTCAAGATATTGTGCCTATTATTTGCTAATATGTTTAATAATATGGCTGCAAATTTGTTTCATGTAATGGTGTATTTATTTACTCACTGTTATTTCCTTGTTTATGCACTATATTCCTGCTTTTCCCATTTAGGAATATTACAATGGTATCAGAGCATAATCTTCGCTCAACCTGTGGATCTCATCCATTATGCTATCAAGAGAATAATAATAAGGAGAAAGAGATCATAATGAGGGAAAGAGTGAGTTTTAGCTCATCTATTTTTAGATCTAAAAGGGACCTCACCAAGGAGGTCAAGCAAAGAAAAGTGGAGAAAATAAATTAAACCACACTAGGTTTTCAAGATGAGGAAGGTGCATGTACTTCTTATCAGAAAAAAAGAAGAATCATTATTGCATAGAGCTCCAAAGAAACATGCTATGCCCTTTCATTTTGAAGAAGAAGACAAGATGCATGGAGATGGAGGACACTTAGATCATGAGATTCTAAGTGAGTATCTTGCAGAATATAAGTTTCAACCTAGAGCTTTCAAGTTCATTCAGCTCAAAGAATAAAGGAGACCTTGCAGCAATAGATTTCTATTCTCTAAATTTTATGGGTCTTCCACATGCACAACAAGAGCTTGGGGAATGAGGTTGGATGCATTCTTCCTGCTACACCCAGTAGTAGAAACAGAAACTGTTGAGATTGCATCGCTGCACCTTAAGGGTGAAGCAAACATTTGGTGGTTCAGCCATTTAAGTCATGCAAGAGTGATTGCATTTGCGGATTTTACTCAAAGGTTGATCAAGAAGTTTGACAAGAAGAAATCAGGGGAGAAGAAACTTCCACCACCACTTGCATCAGGAGAAAGAAAACTTGCACCTTTGCAAATTGGTCTTGATCTGTAGAAATTTAGAGTCCCATGCACTATTCTGAAGATGCATGAGGAGGAGACTTATATCAGCGTTGATGTAGCCATAGAAGAACAACCATCATCATCAATAGTTGGGGAAGTCATCACACCAGAGGAAGGAACCGTTGTAGCAGTACAAGATGTTCCCAAGCTTTACCAAGGTATGCACATATTTCCATTTCCTATTATTACAACACATCATACGGAGGATTATGGAAACATGCTATCATGGAAAATGCATGAACTAGGGTTAAAGAACATTGCTGATCTAGAGCAACAGACTATCACTGTACTAAGGACCCTTGATTTCTTCAAGGAGGAGATATACAATCATCCTGGTTACTCATTGTTGAGCTGGAAACAACTCTTGGGGTTGGAGTGTAGATTTTTGGAGGATAGGATGAGTATTATCCTAAACAATGAAATGCAAAACTATGTGTTCAACACTGATCATGATCTTGAGACAGCAGATGCACCATCGTGGAAATCAGCAACGCTATCATTGAGAAGAAGTGATGAGTTGGGGGCCCAACCATTATAGGAGCATTCCAATGACCATTCTACATGTGAAACAGGGGATAAGCAGATGGTTGACGAGAGGCATCTTATCTTCCATTGTTATGATGGATCTTTCTTGATGAGCATTTCACAGCTCAATGAAAAGTTTTTGCCTTCAGTATATCTAGATCCTTATGGATTCAACATGGTCACTGATTAGTGGTCTTCATTTGGAGATCTCTAGGAAATTGCATTTCAACATCCCATGAAATGCAAAGATAGAAATCGGATTTGGGAGGATGGTATTTTCCATTGGATGGATACCTATTTTGAGCATGATAGTAGACACTCACCATTATTTGGATGGGTGATGTTGATGAGAAAGAGGTTGGAGCGTCACTTGCAGATCTATGACACAGGGTAGCAGTAGGCAAGGCTACGTTGGCTACTCTTGAAAGAGTTTGGCCATCATGTGACATATCCTCTTTCAAAGGGTATGATGGTTGTTGGGACTTTGCATGGCACTTACATCATATGGCATGTCAAAGAATGGAGTCATGAAATGGCAAGAGCCTTATCACCAAGGCCAACAATGTTGTCACCCTGGAGTATGTATCTATTGATGGAGTATTCCAAGGGGAGTATGCATCCCTTCATTTTGCAGACCTTTGAGAGGATATTCTCAGGGGGGGGCTCATCCATGGACCTCACTTTTAGGCTACTCACAATTCATGGTAAGAAATGTGTTTATTTACTTATTGATCATTTCATAAAGTATTTGCATTCTCTCACCATCTATGTACAATGCATTGCTCCACAAGAGGGCAAGATTATCTTTGGGTTTCATGGTCATTCTAGGACCAAAATTTGTGATGGAGATATCCCTTCTTTGCATGACTTTGGGAAAATGTGGTGTTATTCTTGTTATGCTCAACTAATTTATAATGCCATTTACTACCTCCTAGTAGATGAGAAAACACACATATCTAGCAACTTGTCGGGAGACAAATTGCCACATGATGTTCTAAAATAGTAATTGGTAAAACTGCGTTGTATCCACTAGGGAAACCATTGGCACCATCCAACATTTCACATAACATTCAGTATATTTCTTATTTGGATACCACATGGTGATGATGTACCATTCAATTTGTATGGGATGGTTTGGGCTCATGAAACTAGATGAGGGGTCTTTCGAGATCCAGTTGTCCTTTTGTATCTTGAGGGCAACATTATTGCAGCCCAATATCAGCAGCAACTCTACACTTTCCATAAGTGGAGAGAGAGAGACAGGTGGGGTAGGCCAAATGTTCTATCATGTTCAGTTATGCATCCCACCTACATTCTAGGAGCCAAAGGTGGAAGAACATTCTCATTAGTTACCATTATGGAGGGTGACTCACTTTTTATGGATGATAGCTCGGGGTTTGGAGCTTCACATGGAAATGAAGGTTCCCAATACTTTTCTGATTCCATGCCTCAAGAAGGCCTCTAGGCCACACATATTTGCCTCCGTGGGTATCCCACTACTTCATGATGAGAGCCATTTGGGTTTGTCACCAAAGGCTTACCTATATACTTGGGAGGAGAAACTAGAGGGCATATTGATGAGAGAGAATCTTGTTCATTGGAGGAACTTATCATATGAGGATGCTACAAGAGGAAGAGGGGAGGCTCTTCAGTTCTATCCTTGTAGTTTCTTGAGGAAAAGCAACATTTGGGAGGGGAGGACTGTAATATTCCTAAATTAGCATGCAGCTAATTAGAATATTAATTTTTTCTCTTGTCATTTAGCTAGATGAATAAATGGCTAGGGAGGCCCATAAATATTTTTAGTAGGAATAAAATCCCTCTTAATGTGAAAATGGATCATCTTAATAGCTGGATAAAGCACCCTCATGTGTGAACAGGGGCTAATGCATGTGGACAAGGTCAAGCTTGACCAAATCAACAACGCTGGTATGGAGGGAGTGGATCATCAATGAGAGACAACGTAGTGTGAATGGGAGGAAGTCTCCATGATAGTAGTGACTTTAATGAGTGGGACCCAAGGTGAGAAGGCTCACATTGTTTATGAGGGAAAGGCAACCATAGATGTTATGTTATGGATTATTTATTTTGTGGTCTGTATGAATTCTTGCACTCTCTAGCTATTTAGCTGAGATTGTTGTGCTTCTTAGCACAGGGTGTTCCCGAGCGGGGATCCCACCTCTTATCTTGAGGTAACCTCTAGGAAGAGTATTTTGCTATCATTTCCACACTACGGCATTCTGGCCAACCTTCAGTCTTCAGCTACAGCGCAGTGTCTATTCAAAATTGTGTTGTGTTGCAGGGTGTTGCAGTGGAGGGTTGAGAAACCCACTTTCTGAACTAGTTTTTCAGGGGAGGAAGCATTCCTCTCATTGGGAGATCAGAAAAGGAGGATTTTGAGCTTTATTTCACATCTTGGGACCAAGCCAACCTATTCCCATCATTTACAGCGCATATTCCCCCTTTGACTGCATTATTTTAGTGAGCACTTGTAGTGGAGGTTTCAGTGCTTGATTTGGAGGGTGAGATCTTTAGTGTTAGGATTAGCCTTTCACTTGGAGAATTTGTTGGAGGAGTTCTAATCAATTATTTATCATTTCAAACACCTCCTTCTGGTATTCAGTTTGCAACTGCAATTCATCCCTAGGGTTGCATTCTGACATTTTGGTATCTTGGGTATTTCAGGAAACCCTTCCTGGGTTGTCTTGGAAATGTGTTTGGGAGCATAGATATATATTCCCAACAAATTTTGAGCTATATAACAACAAATCTACATTTTTATATCATTTTTGTAGCATTTTATGCCCTAAAAATGCGTTTTCATGGCTCATGGCACTTGTATGGCAATGTTTCTCATGGATTAGCATATTTTTCTATTGGAGGCTTGTTTTCTATTGCTTGAGTGATTTGATCCTCAAGATCTTGTGCCTATTATTTAATAATATTTTTAATAAGATGACTATACATTTGTCTCATGTAATGGTGTATTTATTTATTCACTGCTATTTCCTTTTTTATGCACTATATTTTTTCTTTTCCTATTTGGGAATATTACATAAGATTGGACCTACTACCATCATTTAAGCCTAATAACACATATCAAAACTAAAATTGATCACTGTACCAAATCGTTCAACCAATTATTGAATCACTAAATCAAACAACCATTGAACCAATCAATCCTTGAACTAAACAATCACTCAACCAATCACCAACTTAGATCAACCAACCTCTTCTTAAACATTCAAAACAAAGAGATCATTATAACCAGAACATCGGTACCAAACCAAAAACACTGCATCAACCTACTGAATCAACTGCAAACCTAATAAATCATATGACAAAATATGTACACTAATTTTATTAAACAAAATTGTGTGTATACACGATTTTCATGAATGCAACCTGTGTACAGATCTCAACATACCAAATTTTGAATTACTGTCAATCTAAACTAGACAATGCATTGCACACATATATACTGAACATTAGAGAAATTTTGAGGTCTAAAATGGGCCTCCTAAGAAAAATGTACAACTAAAATAAACTTTATAAGAACCAATAGGATTCAAGATGATGATGTCAACCATGGGGGATGATTCACCATTTTTGGGGTAAAAAAGTAAAAAAGATTAAAAAATAATAAAATAATAAAACTACTTTTTCAACATGTATTTTCAGCTTATCTCCATAAGGATTTACTAAAATTTCGAGCGGGAGTACTCGTTGGATGCAAAATTCAATTCCTCATACAAGAGTACCTATGATGCATACTTTCGATGGCCTCTGCTACACGAAAAATGAGAAGTACATGAAAAAACGTGATTGAAATCACATTTTTCATGTATTTCTCATTTTTCATGTAGCAAGGTCCATCGAAAGTATGCAACATGGGTACTCCTTAGATGAGGAATCAAATTATGCATCCAATGAATCTTCCCGCTCAAAATTGGAATAAACCCATAGGGATATAAGTTGAAAATACGAGTTAAAAAAGTAGTTTTTTCTTTTTTCGCTCTAAAATTTGATGATGTAATCTAATATTATTTTATTATTTCCACTATTATTTTATAATATCCTTAGGAGGCCCATTTTAGACCTAAAAATTCCCCTAATGTGAATCTGTCAGATCAGAGATCTATGAACCTCATACAGTTAGATGCATCATGGAAATTCTTAAATAAATCAATACTCTATCAATTTAACTTTAGACATCACTATTAAGACCAGATGAACATGAACACTTCATTGAAAGACAACAAAAATACAACAGTACTGATTAGTATGATCATACATATTCTTTAGTAGAAAACCTAGCTTTCATACGCACTTATCATAAAGAATTTACATGTGTATACACGCTATTTAGGAATGAAACATGCATACAGATCTTCCCATACTGTAGAATCGATACACTACTACTCAGAAGAGAATATGTGTGTGCACGTGCCTTTCCAGAGACAAACCCATGTACGGATATTGAATTTTAAATTTATAGTTGCGCTGCACTTCAAAACTTTAGACATACCCAGATCATGACATTCAAAGAAGTAAACACACGTCAAATCATAGATCTAGTCAACCGATAAGCATATCATACAATGCATATTAATTTCAGGTCTAATGATCCTGATCCATCATTGTATTACCGGGTGCATATTTATTTTAGATTAATCACTCATCAATATCCTAAGGCCATGCAATAATACTTCATATCGAAGTAATCATCAATCTCTCTCAAATGTGCACACCAAAACACTTGGATCTTCATCTCCTTATATAGCTTAGGCCTTAGCCAATACCATGGGTCAAAACCACACTAATACCAATGGTATTCTTTAACGGGATCAAATATTCGTTGACATGCTCATTACTATGGGCTAATAACATGGTAAGGACCCTTGGTATTTAATAAACAATAGTGCACAAATTGCACACGAATTTTCTTCTTCATACCCACGTGCATACGTGACTTTGTTGTACCAAACCTGCATATACACGACTTCTCTTCATCATAACTGTGTATGTACACAACTTTTCTTTACAAGTCTAGTGTATACATGAATTCTCTTCATCATACCTACGTATGTACACGTCTTTGCTTCACATAACATCCTGTGTATACTTCCTCAAACTTTACCTTCCTCATTCCTCTGTCACTGACTGATATTTATTTCTCTGTCTCATCTGCATTGGTAGTAGACTCACATCCTGCATCAAGAATATTCCATCAATATGAAAATTATCAAGTAGGATTCCATCAAGGAAATCACATACATCATAATACCAACATCTAATGCAGTTATAATATTGACCATCAGAGCTGTCCATAGTGGAATTTGACCATAGTTGCATAATTTTAACAAGGCACTTTCACAACTCTCAATACACATCACAACAACAACGTAAGTGTCATTTGTTATTACAACACAGTCATAGTCAAGTGAATCATTGTCACTCTCATTAATCAAGGTTACTAGTATCTAATGCTACCAATTATCACCATTCAGTAACCTTTTAAGTCTATCATTAACCATCCACTTTGTCTCTCTATAAAAATTGTTCTTCTCTTTAGCAAGATACCAACCTCTAACATGTTCCGTAACTCAATAATCAACTTCTGACATCATATATGACTAACAAGTCTTCAACATCATATAAATACTAACATTATATGTTGTAATCATTAATCAACATGACACTACAGGTTCATAATACAAGAAATTATTACTACTTTAACAACGCATTAAACCATAGCATACAAACTCAGTTATAAGCCCTCAAGCTCACACTACTGAAAAAATTAGACTTCCTTAAAATAATTATCATTGAAAAATATTGATAATGAAATCCTTACTATAAATGAAACATTTACGCAACTGCTACAAGATATATAATATAACGAGTAGCCTTACTACTGACACAATGAGGTTTGTTGATGATGACTTATTTCTTTGAGAGTGTAAGCTTCTGTGATCCATATCTAATTTAATAAGAAATATTCCAGACAATCACATAATCAATTGAGAAATGACGTGTTTCGAACTACTTAGTGTAGTTCATCATCGGGAGAATGGTGGTTGTGCTGATCTACATCCATCAATAAATATAATTCAGAAATGCAATGGTCAGGTCAAAAATTCAAATATTAATTAATGAAATTGAACATTAATAAATTAAAATATTATAGTCAATATAGTTAAATAAAATAAATAAATAACTAATAAAATAATTAAAAATTAAAAATCAAAATAAAATTTTATGTATATACTAAAATTAGAAAAATCATAACAAATAAGAAGAATAAAAAGAATAAAAGTTAACAGAGAAGCACACTCAGAAAATATACTAATATGTAAATAATAAATTAATGAAACAAAATATAAAGAAATTATTATAAGATTTAGTCAATTAGGTTGGAAATAAAAATGAGATATTTATTTAACTAAATTAAGTTAAACAATAAACCTAGTCAAAAATTATAATATATAAATTAATCAATGTTGCAATATATATATATAGCTAGAATAAGAAAGAATTTTAGTAAAAAAGGGTTAACCAAAAAAAAACCAAAGTTAATAATAATTAGAACAAGGGGAAACATAAGAAAACCAAACAATGAAAAGGACAATAAATTAAAAATAAAATGAAACATAAGTAAACCAAACAATGAAAAGGATAATAAAATAAAAATAAAAAATGGACGGGGGAAAGGAAGCCAACTAAGAAAATAGGGATGGAATCCAACAACTACTTAGCTTCCAACCATCATCCCTATTCAAATTCTTAGATCTTTTCTCAATCTCAACTTCCCTAAATTTTTGGTGATGAAAATGGTCAACCCTAGAAATGACCCTAGATTCCTCTAAACAAACATGGTGCTTAGTCTTCCCAACATGCTCAGCCAGAGCAGAGGTCTGAGTCTTACAAAGCCTAATATCAGCAGCATGTTCTTGAATCCTCTTATTTATGGAGCGACCGGTTTCTCCAATGTAATGAATCCCACAAGAACAAGGGATCATATAGACTCCTTTCATGCTTTTAGGGTCTAGCAGATCCTTAACTAATTTTAGGGAACTACGAATGGTATTTAAATGTCTAAAAGTGGAAGAAATCATATGTTTCCATAAAATTCGGGAAATTTTGTCAGTGGTGCCATGTATAAAAGGTAATTGAACACCACCAACCAGTTCACCAAGATATTTTTTGGGATTAAGACCTTTATTAGCATTTAAAAAGGTGCTTGTTTGTTAACTTTTATTCTTTTTATTCTTCTTGTTTGTTATGATTTTTCTAATTTTAGTATATACATATAATTTTATTTTGATTTTTAATTTTTATTTATTTAATTAGTTTTTTTTTTTTTTTATTTAACTATATTGACAATAATATTTTAATTTATTAACATTCAATTTCGTTAATTGATATTTGAATTTTTGACCTGACCGTTGCATATCCTAATTATATTTATTGATGGATGTAGATCAACACAACCACAATTCTCCTGATGATGAACTACACTAAGTAGTTTGAAACACGTCGTTTCTTAATTGATTATGTGATTGTCCGGAAGACTTCTTTCTTGCTGCAAGATGATGTAATATCCCAAAAGGGAGAATGCAGTAATACTAAAACACAATATAAGAACTCCAGCAAAGTAAACAATAAATCTATAAACACATCATAATGCATAGAAATAGCTGAGCCAATTTATTATTTTTGGAGGTGAAAAATCAAGTACAACAATGCTCAAAATATGAGACACTCAAGCCACATGGGTGGCCTAGAATGACCCTACAATGATGTCCTAAGAGGGACGACGTAACTGCTGCTCTTCTAGAAGGTAAACTACGTTGTCCCTACTGCAACTGTAGGGACTACAACAGCCTGAAAGATAAAAAGTCAGATCTAGGCAGAATGGGAGCTCTGATGATGCTGAAATTATAGATCTGGGCTCTATGATGGATTCCCAAGATAACCCAGGAAGGGTTTCTCAGATCTGTAAGTCTAAGAAAACCACCCTCTTAGGGCTTCACATATATGCTCCTGGGAATGCATATTTGAAGCTAGATCTAATGATATGATGGTTGCATTGATGTACAATCAGATCTATGCAAGAAGGGTTGATCCCTTCTCTAGATCCTTAGGCTAAAAGCTCAAGATCTAGCTCCTCCAATCTCATCCAATAAAAAATAGCTTCTATAAGAACAACAGCTTCAGAAAATTGCGTTGTGAGAGAGGGAGGCTCATTAGCCTACTACTAGATGTGTCAAATCAGCTCCTGAGTGATGGAACCAATAGATCCAATCTGAGGAGGTGACCCCTCACAGGATTTCCAGCTGAAATACTGGAAACTTCCTTCCTCCAATAGATCTATAAGACTGAACTGCACAATCCTTGAAGGGACTACTACTGCATGGAGGTAAAGCCCAATGGCTTGAAAGCCTGATTTAGATTTGCTACTCCTGAAAGGCTGGATCTAAAGAACAAAGTGGTAGGATGAATCCTCCACTGGTTTCCTAGCTGAATGCTAGAAACAAACTCCTAAAGATGGCACCAATGCCTGATAAGGAATGAAGAACAATCCTCTTTCCAGAGCTACTCAAAGAAAGAGGTGGGATTCCCACTCAGGAACACCCTGTGCTAAACAACATTGCAAACTCTTCTAAACAACCCAAGTCTACATAGAAATGTCCTAAGACAAATCTAGATCTAAACAGATTAAGAAATGAATAATCCAAATCATGTCTTCCATTGTGCCTTCACCTTCATTATATGCATAAGCCTTCCATAGCCTAGGCCCACTCCAATACTGCGCCATGCATGTGGACAAAAGTCTCCAAGGTTGATTTCGTTGTTGATCCATGTCCTCCATCCTGTTCACATGGGGTGATTACCCTCTCCATCATGTGTGCCTTAAATGCATCACTTCCTCCACTATCTTATCATAAGTGCTTCATGATCTTCTTTGAATGCACTATGATCTTAGTTGACCTTATCAAAGATCCTCATGATTTTATATTTAAGATCCATGATCTTATTTGACTATTTCAGCCTCCATAATCTATCTCATAAATGAGACATGATCTCCATTAATGGAGTTGCTCCACTACTCCATGATTCTAGATCTAGATCTAAAATATCCACATACACACAATAAAGTGGATTTTATTCATCTTTGAGGTTTGAAGGTCCCTCCACCATTTTATTTACTTAATTTATTAAGAAAATCAAAGACTTTAATATTCAAAATATGATGTGAAATTTTGGGAATATTACAATCCCCCCCCGGAAAAATGTTGCTTGTCCTCAAGCAACCCAAAAGTAGATGCAAAGCCATCTATTCCCATCCAAATGGCATCCACATGAGGAAGGCTTCCTCCATTTGTTGCAATGTGTTATGTATGTTTGGTTCCAAATTTGTCTTTCAAAAATATATAGAATGGCTTCCAACTGCATGGTTAAATGTCCTCCTTCCACCATGAAGTACCAAGTGAAAAAAATGTGATGTCCAACATCATCATTAATACATGAGATACATAAAATAAAGTGACTCTTCCCACAAAGGAAAAGCTCCATCTCACAATACATCCCTTCAGCCCATGCTTTATGAATTTGATTGAGCATTGATATGCTCTCATCCTTAGCCCTGTTGGCCTTGTTGGATCCAAGAATAATTCCAAAGTTATACAAAAGAAGAATGAAAGGAGTTATATGGGTAGAAAAATATGTCAAACCATATTCTCCTAATAGTAACCACTAGAGTAAGGCCCTTTGCTTCCATCCTCCATCTCCTCCATGTAAGATGGACAAGCCAAACTCCCCCAAAAGCAACCAAAGAAACAAGAGATCTTGTTGCTTTCTCTCCTCCTCATGTGCATCATGGAGAAAAAGCATACTAATTGACATGTGGAATGTCACATCAGCCCAATACAAATAAACACCATCAATGCACATCATGAGAGCATCATGCCAAGCTTTGCACAATACAAAACACATAGACATAGGAGATGTCATGTGGTGGCCAAACTCTCTCAAGGGAAACCAAAATGAACATGCCTTCTTTTGCTACATTTTATCATTGATACACAAGGCATGAATCAAAAAAATATGAGCTATTGGATGGTAACCATACTCACCCAAGAGCAGCCAGCGCAGCCATGCCTCATTCTTCATTTCATAAGTGTTTTTCAAGGCATGGATCAAAGAAATGGGAGCCTTTGGTTAGTGAAAAAATTCTCCCAAGAGCAACCAACGTAACCAAACTTGCTGGCCCATGTCATATATCTGCAAGTGGTCATGCAACCCCTTTCTTATCATCCTTACCCACTCATCCCAATGTGGATGATGCATGATGTCCTGCATAATCATGGTATCCTCCCTTTGTAGAATGCCATCCTTCCCAAACTGATGAAGAACCTTGCACTTCATGAAATGTTGAAGTGCACCTCCAATGATATCTCTCAAGGAGATTATCTTTTCACAAAAGGCCCTCCAAAACCAAATAAGTTTTGGATCTACTGCAGGTAGAATTTTCTCTTTGAGTGGTGAGATGCTCATTGAGAAAGGGTCATCTAGAAAGGATAAAAGGTTTCTCATCTCAAGATGTCTACCATTTATCACCTTCACCTCCATTGCTTCAAGAGTGAAGCTACCTTTAGAATTCTCCAAGAATGATGGGACCTCTTCATTTTCACAGCTACTAAGTGACAGCGCTGTAGATCTGCATGATAATACATGTGCTATCTCAAATCAAGGCACAATACTGATCTTATAACCAGTTATTGTACACAGGATTATGCTCATCCAATTTTCTGAAACTCTACACTTCAACTCAAAGGGTTGAATGTAGCTAAAAAATGATGAACTGGGATAGTTCATGATCTCCTCCTTGATTATATCAAGGGTCCTCTGCGTTGTGATATGTTTCTGTTTCAAATCAGCATTTTGTTTTAACCCTTGGTTATGCAGTAGCCCTGATGGCATGTCCTCATAAGTTTCAATAAGATCTATTAAAACAATATGTGATAAAATTTCATGCATACCTTGGATCAACTAATGTGTGGAAACCTCTTTCCAGGACATAAGAGTTCCTCCATTCGGAATAATAGTGTCTCCAACTACTGGTAAGAGTGATGGCTGCTCTTCTCCAAGTGTACCAGTGTTGGAATCTTCCTCCTCTTCCTCATGCATCTCCTAAACCATGCATGGGACTCTATGTGTCAAGAGCTCAATACTATCTTGTAAAGTCGCAAGTGTCTCTCCTCCAGATGCAAGTACTTCTGCAACTGGTGGTGAATGTAGTGACTTCTTGTCCAAAGTGACAAGATTAACATCCTCCTTTGTTTCCTTAGGGAATGCCACTTTGTGACACATCTCTGGTTTTCTCACATCAAATTCCTCCCTCAACTTGTGAAAGAAATTTGAATATTTAGTCACCTTTGCATGCTCCATGTGACCAAACCACCAATCGTTGGCTTCATCTAAAAGATGAAGTGCTGCAATTTGAACAACCTCTTCTTCAACTATAGGATGTAGCCTAAAAAATGCATCTAACTCTCTCATCCAAGCCTTAACAGTTCTTGAGGAAGATCCATCAAATGTAGGAAAATAGAATCTATTATGCCTCTTTCTTCTATTGCTGCTATAGGATCCTCTTTCTTATTTTATTTTGAAGAATTTTTTGAGAGTCAGCTTCTCCTTGAATGCTCTAGACTATGCTTTGTACTCTTCAAGATATAGACTGAGAGTCTTGTTAGCACTCAAATCTGCCTCAGGCTGAAGAAGGAAAAACTCGAGGCTACATCAAACCAAGCTTAGCCTCGTAGCTAGCCCTACGAGGATAGGAGAGGGCTCTCTCCAGTCAATCTCGATAAAATGAGCAATAGGGTGCGAGATGACTTAAAATGGGAACTGATTTTAGGCTAGTAAATAGATATGAAATGAGGTTTTTAATAAATTATTGGGTTTTCTGGGCTGCATGGGGCAAAGAAACAGCATGAGCAAAGATCTAATCAAAGGCACAGATTATTCCATAAGGCGAGATAGGCATGAAGTTTAACAATTAAATCGAAATTAAATGGCATGTAAAGACTGTTTAAGAAAGCTGAAAAGGGCATTAATGTATGAATCCTTTCCAACAAAAGAAAATTACACAAATACTGAACGCTCTCTCAAGGCAGAGCAAATAAATTGGATTCTACCTCCCTTACTGTAAAGAATTCAGCTGGAAACGATTATGAATGAAATGAAAACATAACGATTACATATGAAACAAAAGGAGAAAACATTCGCTAAACTCACACCACAGGGATCTTATGAATCAGAGATGTATCCTTCCATTATTTCTCAGCTGAACTGTACAATGCAACTCTAATTTTTTCTCCCACAGCTCTGCCAGAACTCTCCCCCTTTACAAATCATTTGCAATACAATAAATAAACTCTCATGTTTGAAAACAGATCGATCCAAAATGAGGAGCTATTTCAACTGAAGTAAAAAATAGAAAAGAGAACAGCCTTCTCCTTGAAATTCTCTAATGACTAACTAAAAGACTAAAAACTGGAGCGCAGACCCATTTGTATTACTAACTTAAGTCATAAATAGGAATACAAATCCTATTCTTCTGTTGTAGTCGATATCTTTGTTTAATTTTGGCTTTTTACTTTACCTTTACCATTTTAATAAAACCAATTTTTTTTATAATTAGCATCATTTGTAACATTGGGGCATTTTTATCTTAACTATCAAATTATCACTCCCAGCAGCTTTCCATACATAATTGTCGCTCATACATAGTGATGGCACGAGTAAAGGATATTTGTGGAACATATTTCATATGCCTGTCGAAGATTTCCATCTGCTGTAGACCTATCCATTTGTCCATTTGATTCAATTACAAACAGTTGATCGCCCTCAAAGTCCGGCCCCGAAACTGTAATAGGCTTATCCACGTGAAATGGAAGATCAATTGATTTGGCATGAAACTGGACGCAAGGGAAAAAAAAAATTTGGCTCTGAGACTGTATGGATAGCGCGCTCACCCAATGCGTAGCGCGCTGCATGTGCGTAGCGCCCTTGTTATTTTACACTGGCTGGTGAGGTTATATGCGTAGCGCGCCCCTTGTGCGTAGCGCGCCTTCTCTATGCGTAGCGCTCCTCCTCTGCCAGCTCCAGTTCCTTGGACTCCATATGATGTTGGCCCTCCCACCGGTTAAACTCATCTAAATCATGTGCAAGTAGAAAGTACAAATCATCATCAGTGATATCTGAAACAAGACGCACGGGAGCACTATAATTGCGTAGAAGAGAGGGAATTGGTCTTTCAGGAATGTCAACAAAGACAAACTCTTCTTCCTCCTTTTCAATACAGAGGATTATTGTTGAAACGGAATGCCCTTCACTAGTAAAGGACTGCAGATATTCTCGATTATAGACTGATGAAAGAGACAGATCCTTTCCATTGGAATCCAGCAACCCAACAGCCACGGGTATGAACGTTGGTTCTTTCACTGATTGACCTGGAGTAGGAGGAATTTCTTGCCTGAACTTAAGTGTATAAGTATTTCCCTCAGAGTTGTAGGATTATTGCACTTTTAGAATAGGGGTTCCTGCTTGTGAATACCATAACAAGAAATTTGAAAGATCGGCATTATTGGCATCATGCATAGCAGCAAAGAAATATTCACAAGTTACTGCTTGCCCATCATGTCTTTGAAAATAAAGATCCATTCCCTTACGAAACCCTGATTGCCCTAACATGGTCTTGTACATCCTGACAACTTCCGCGCCCTTATCATACACCATTACAGTATAGAAATTGTCCATCTTAATATATGAGTGTGGACGCACAGGGTGAGCCATGGGACCAGCGTCCTGAGGAAATTGATAATTACGAAGCTTCACCACATCTGAGGGATCAAGAAAACCGATGGAGAATTTCAATTCTTCACCATCGCCTGCTCTGCCACTCAACACTACAATCTTTGGACAAAGAGCAGCAAGCTGCTCAATTTCCTTTACACTAACTTCCTCAAATGCATGACAGCTGAGCTGTTTTAGTGATTCTCTGACGTTGCCCCATGCGTATAGAATAATCAACTTCCTTCTTCAAAGATTGAACACGGTTTTCCTAATCTTAGACTGAATAATGAATCTCTTTGTTGTCTTTTACAGAGATGGTGGCGTGTCATTCCTTTCTTCATTTATACACCTTTCACCTTCTCCAAAGAAAGTGGGCATAGTGGATCTATGAGGAGATCTAGGATTCTTCGGTTTTCTTCTTTGCTGATAGGAAGTTCTTGGACCTTCCTCATCATATATTCATCTTGGATCTTCTTTTTTTCCTTCCTTATTCATTGGATTGACCTCCACGGAGAGATCTTGCATGGATCTAAATAAAGGAGTGGCAAAATTATCATCCTCCATGATAGATCTCATCTATATGCTTCTTCTTTTGATGCAAAGATGAAGTGTCCACAAGCTAAGCCAAAGATCATGCTCTGATACCACTGTAATATCCCAAAATGGAGAATGTAGTAATACCGAAACATAATATAAGAACTGAAACAAAGTAAACAATAAATCTATAAACATATCAGAATGCAAATAAATAGCTGAGCCATTTTATTTTTTTTGGAGTTGAAAAAGCAAGTACAATAGTGCTCAAAATATGAGACACTCAAGCCACATGGGTGGCCTAGAATGACCCTGCAATGATGTCCTAAGAGGGACTCCGTAACTGTTTCTCTTCTGGAAGTTAAATTGTGTTGTCCCTATTATAACTATAGGGATTGCAACTGCCTAAAAGTTAAAAATTCAGATCTAGGCAGAATGGGAGCTCTGATGATGCTGAAATTGTAGATCTGGGCTCTATGATGGATTCCCAAGATAACCCAGGAAGGGTTTCTCATATCTGTAAGTCTAAGAAAACCACCCTCTTAGGGCTTCACATATATGCTGCTGGGAATGAAGATCTGAAGCTAGATCTGATGATATGATGGCTGCAATGATGTACAATCAACTCTATGCAAGAAGGGTTGATCCCTTCTCTAGATCCTTGGGCTAAAAGCTCAAGATCTAGCTCCTCCAATCTCTTCCACTGAAAATAGCTGCTATAAGAAAGACAGCTTCAGAAAAATGCACTGTCAGAGAGGGAGGCTCATTAGCCTACTGCTATATGTGTCAAATCAGCTCTTGAGCAATGGAACCAATAGATCCAATATGAGGAGGTGATCCCTCATAGGATTTCTAGCTGAATACTGGAAACTTCCTTCCTCAAATAGATCTACAGGATTGAACTACACAATCCTTGAAGGGATGTCTGCTACATGGAGGTAAAACCCAATGGCCTGAATGCCTGATGTAGATATGCTGCTCCTGAAAGGTTGGATCTGAAGAACAAAGTGGTAGGATGAATCCTCCACTAGTTTCCTAGCTTAATGCTAGAAACAACCTCTTGAAGATGGCACCAATGCCTGATAAGGAATGAAGAACAATCCTCTTTCCAGAGCTACTCAAAGAAAGAGGTGGGATTCCTGCTTAGGAACACCCTATGCTAAATAGCACTGCAAACTCTGCTAAACAACCCAATTCTACATAGAAATGTCCTAAGAAAAATCTAGATCTAAACAGATCAAGAAATGAATAATCCAAATCATGCCTTCCATTGTGCCTTCACCTTCATTATATGAATGATCCTTCCATAGCCTAGGCCCACTCCAATATTGTGTTGTACATGTGGACAAAAGTCTCCAAGGTTGACTGTGTTGTTGATCCATGTGATCCATCCTGTTCACATGAGGTGATTACCCTCTCCATCATGTGTGCATTAAATGCATCACTTCCTCCACTATCTTATCATAAGTGCTTCATGATCTTATTTGAATGCACTATGATATTAGTTGACCTTATCAAATATCCTCATGATTTTATATTTAAGATCCATGATCTTATTTCACTGTTTCATCCTCCATAATATATCTCATAAATGAGACATGATCTCCATTAATGGAGTTGCTCCACTACTCCATTATTCTAGATATAGATCTAAAATATCTACATACACACATTAAAAGTGGATTTTATTCATCTTTGAGGTTTGTGGGTCCCTCCACCTTTTTATTTACTTAATTTATTAAGAAAATCAAGAACTCTAATATTCCAAATATGATGTGAAATTTTGGGAATATTGCAGATGATGCACCTGTTATATTGCTTGAGGACACTACTACGAGATTGTCACAATCCCTTACTATTGTGGGAATGATGAGAACTTAAATCTAATTCCCTGGATATACCTTGAGCCAATTCTATTGATGCCAAGAGAATGATGAAATTTCCTTGAAGTGATAAAATCTTGATTGTTGTAACAACTTCTTCTACAGACTTCTCAAAATCACCACAAATTCTCAATGAAGAGAATGCCATTGCATTCTTTCCTTTTGTTCAGAATGTATTTTGAGAAACTTAGAGTCATTAATGATTCAGGTGTGTGAAATTTTTTTAAGTTTCAAAAAAAATTGTCAAGTATGCAACCGTACTTGGATCCTTTACTCATCATACTAAACTCGCTTCTTATAGTTTAATGTTGCAATAAGGATGTGTGACCTTTTACAATCTGATGCAGGGGCATTGGAAATTAGCTAGCAATGTAGGAGAATTGTCCACATGTTGTGGCTAGAAGAGTTCGAAATTATTCTGGAATGTAACAGCAAGGTGTCAATACCTTAGTTGTTTGTTGCACTTAGAGCAGTTAGGGTTAGTTCAGTAACGTAGAAGTCGAATAGGTTCATTCGTGTCAGTCTAATTGGTTTCTATTGATATAATATTATGTAATTAGGCTTTTTGTTAAGAATAAAATGATCCTCAGGGAGGAACCGAAGAGTCGTGTAATGATCTATAAAATGTAACCCCTAATACAGAGTAAAGGGGGGGATTTGGCAGAAAAAGACTAAATTGAAAAATCTTTGTTCTCTATTGAATAAAATTTAGGCTCATTGGCTCTATGTGGGTTGGATGAATTGTACTCAGTCTTTTTGTAAAGGTGCATATTTCCTGTATGCTATTGAATCTACGCTTTCTGTATATAACCGGAATGAGAACCAATCATCTGTTTATCTCTGTCTACCTATGAATTCATATTCTCGGTGAAGAATTGTATGTGTTTGTTCTGCATAGGAAGTTTGGAGAAGGTTGAATAGGGGTTCTGTTAGAAGAGAGAAACCATAGCCATACTCTTCTTATTCAAGAATAATGAAACTCTGGCTAAAGTTTTAATCCCTGTTTGCTTAGAGCACCTCGTCGTAATAGAAGTTTGTTGGTGGAGTGGTATAGCAGATACAAAACCACAATGTTAGCGCAGGGAAGGCAAAGTGAAGAAATGCATTAAAATGTTGTGAAAATTTCTGGAGAACACTGTTCAAATACCTGACTTGGCAATAGGTGGTTTCACGAACCAATACCGCCCGTTTCGCACCACTTTTGGGACTCGGTGTGGTTTCCGAAATAAAAACCCAATCCAGTTAGATTGTGCCACGTCACAGGGCCAATACCGCCCACTTCGCACTTTTTCTGGGCTTTAAAGTTCTGTCTGAAAAGTTTTGCGATTATCGTCCGATCGCAAGGGAGGAAGATCCAAGGGCTATCGCAATCCAAGGTGCACAAAGGTTAATTAAGGTATGGTTGGCGCTTTTACATAAATAAATAGTCATTTTACAAGCAAGAGTTATATATTTATGGTGGGCCCGAAGTAATAAGGTGTGATTTGTGGTTTGTGTCAGAAAGTTAATGTGTCCCACTATATTATGCTAAACCTCAGAGATTTGTTTTAAAAATGTTGAACGTCGGGTTATTACCCTTGGTGCAATATTCCAAGGAAGGGGTTTCAAATGTAGTTAAGGCGCTTGAAAAGTAAGATATGGTTAGGAGTTCTTTGTTTAAGAAGGTCTAGGATAATATTATTTGAAGGCGTGTATAAAGTTATACTACGGTATTTCATTATCAAATTCCACAAATTTGATAATTGAAATAAAAATATAAAAATTGTGAAGGCTCCCCTTAGTGAATGAAAATACAGTTCAAGAGATACCAGCTCTCCTTAGCGCCTGTACTCCATTTTTTCTATCATTTGTGGTATTTGAGTAGATTTCAAGACAATTGCAGAGACTGAACTGAATTCCAAGAACCAGAAGAAGAATTACAACATGGCTATCCGAGTTTCCAGAGGTGCTGGTAGAAGAAGAGGCAGGCCAGTTGCCAATGCAGAAGTATTGGAGACCTTGCAGTGGGTCCAAGCCAGACTGGATGTGGTGGAATTGGGCCACCCAAGAGATCCTGAGGATGTCAGTGAACCTGAAACTGAAGAAGAATCAAGAGAGAATGTTGAGATTCCTCCTAAGCTAAGACTCTTTAAGTCTGTTCTGGGGTCTACATTCAAGCCTAGACTTGAAGTGTCAAGCTTTGCAGGAGGGTTGAATCCAGAGGAATTGATAGACTGGATCAATGAGATGAACAAATGCTTTGATTATGAAGAGATGAGTGAAGACAAAAAAGTCAAGTTTGCAGTGACAAAGTTGAAGGAACATGCAGCACTTTGGTGGGATGGAGTGCAAGCAGAGAGAAGGAGAGATGGTAAACAACCAATCAAGAGTTGGACTAGAATGGTGGAAAAACTGAGAGGTAAGTTTTTGCCTAGTGATTATCAGCTTACATTGTTTAGACAAATGCAGAACCTCAGACAGAGATTGCTGACAGTGAAATAATACACAAAAGAGTTTTATAGAGTAAGTATAAGAGATGGACAATTCTAGGACACAGCAGAGAAATTTTCCAGGTATGTGAATGGTCTCAAGTTGGAGATCCAGGATAAGATAGGTATTTTGTCTCCTAAGACTGTTGAAGATGCTTATCAAATGGCCTTGAAGGCTGAAGAGAAACTCCTGAGAAAGAAGTCTGCCAAAGGAAGAGGTACTTTCCGAGGAAAGGGAAGTCAGGGTGGTAGAGGAAGGTCTACAGCACCAAGATATGGAGCTAGCAGCAGCTCACCTCAGAATGCATCCACAGAGGATGATGCAAGTGGCAAAAGGAGTTCCTACAAAGGAAGAGGAGGCAGAAATAGAGGAAGATAAGTGAGGTGTTACAAATGTCACAAAGTGGGACATAAACATTATGAATGCTTGGAGAATGTGGACACAGACCAAAGGAATGCAATTGTTGCTCAGGCTAGAGAAGAGGCAGCAAGGCTATCTCAAACTGAAGAGGAAATTCTGCCAGAGAAGGGAGAATATTTGGTGGTCAATAAGGTCTTGTTGAAGCAAGAAAAAGAGGTTTTTGAGCCAGCACAGAGGAAGACTTTGTTCAGGAGTGTATGCAAAGTCCAAGGGAAATGTTGTCAGTTGGTCATTGATAGTGGTAGCACAAAAAATTTGGTCACTACCGAGGTGATAGAGAAAATAAATTTGAAGACAAGGGAGCATCCAACACCCTACAAGGTGTCATGGCTTCATAAAGGACACCAGCCGATTGTGAAGGAACAATGTGAGATAGAGTTGAAGATGGGAAACTACAAAGACAAGGTCATGTGTGATGTGATGCCTATGGATGTGTGTCACATACTGCTAGGCAGACCTTGGCAGTATGACAAAGCAGCAGTACATGATGGTAAGAATAACACTTACAAGTTCTTCAAGGATGGAGTGTATCACACATTGATACCTATGGAGGAAGGAGAACCATCAAGCAGAAATTCTGATCCAAAGACTTTATTGCTGAGTGGGAAAGAGTACTTACAACAGATTGAAGAAGAAGAGGTAAATTTTGCTTTAGTTTGCAAACCTAAAGTAGTGCTTACTTCTACAAAGATTTCTGATTTTCCAATTGAAATTCAAGAAATGCTGGACAATTATTGTGATATTGTTGTGGATGATTTGTCTGATGAATTTCCACTTGTAAGAAAAATCAGCCATCAGATAGATTTTATTCCAGGATCAAATCTACCAAACAAGGCAGCCTACAGAATGACTCCCACAGATAATGAAGAAATCAGGAAACAAGTGCAGGAATTGGTTGACAAAGGTCTAATCAGAGAAAGCTTGAGTCCATGTGCAGTGCCTGCAGTGTTGAGCCCAAAGAAAGATGGAGGTTGGAGAATGTGCATTGATTCCAGAGCCATCAACAAGATAACAATCACGTATAGATTCCCTTTGCCTAGAATTGAAGATTTAATGGACTATTTGAGTGGAGCAAAGTATTTTTCAAAATTAGATTTGAAAAGTGGCTATCATCAGATTAGGATAAAGGAGGGTGATGAATGGAAAATTGCCTTTAAAACAAATGAAGGACTGTATGAGTGGTTGGTAATGCCTTTTGGGTTAACAAATGCACCTAGTACTTTTATGAGGCTCATGAATGAAGTGTTAAGGGAATTTATTGGTAAATTTGTAATAGTGTATCTAGATGAAATATTAGTTTTCAGCAAAAAAAAGGAAGAACATTTAAGGCATCCTAATTATGTCTTGAAGAAGTTACATCAAGAGAAGTTGCTGATAAATTTAAAGAAGTTCTCATTCATGAAAGAAGAGTTGGTGTATTTGGGTTTTGTTATGTCTGCTTAAGGACTGAAGATGGATCCAGAAAAGGTCAAGGGAATTTTGGAGTGGCCTTCACCAAGAAGTGTTTTTGAGGTAAGAAGTTTCCATGGACTTGCCAGTTTTTACAGAAAATTCATAAGGAATTTCAACAAGATTAATGCACCCATCATTGAAACAATAAAGAAGGACAAACATCCATTTAAATGGATTGCTAAAGCAGAAAGGAATTTTAAGCTTTTAAAACAGAAGATAACTGAAAAGCCTGTTCTAGTTTTGCCTGATTTTAACAAACCATTTCAAGTGAAGTTTGATGTCAGTGGAGAAGCTATTGGAGTTGTGTTGGGTCAAGATTATAGGCCTGTAGCATACTTCAGTGAGAAGCTGAATGAGACAAGAAGAAAGTACTCTTCTTATGAGAAAGAATTTTATGCAATTGTGTAGGCATTGAAGAAGTGGAGGCATTATTTAATGTCTAAGGAGTTTGTGCTTTATTCAGATAATCATGCTTTACAGTATATTATGCAGCAGCCTGAATTGAATCATAAACATGCCAAATGGATTGAGTATCTCCAGAGTTTTAATTTTGTTTTGAAGCATATAAGTGGACAAGAAAATAAGGTAGTTGATGCTTTGAGTAGGAGAAACATGCTTGTTCAAGAAACCAATTTGGAGTTGTAGGATTTTATTTTCTTAAGGAACTTTATAAGACAGATTCAGATTTTAAAGAAGCATTTGAAGCATGTTGTAACTCTGTTTTGACAGATATAAGCCAATGGTTGGATGATTTCTTGCAGGAGGGCTTATTGTTCAAAAGAAATAAATTGTGTGTACCAAAATGTTCCATGAGGGAGAATTTAATCAAAGAGAAGCATAGTGGTGGACTTGTTGGACACTTTGGTACTGATAAAACTTATGAGCAACTGAGTCATTTTTATTATTGGCCAAGGATGAGAACAGAGGTGGAAAAGTTTGTGAAGAATTGAAAAATTTGTCAATATTCAAAAGGGAGAAGTCAGAATTCAGGATTGTACATTCCATTGCCTATTCTAGACAGGCCCTGGGATATGGTGAGTATGAATTTTTTTTTAGGATTGCCCAAGATAAAGAGAGGGAATGATGCAATCTTTGTTGTAGTTGACATATTTTCCAAGATGGCACATTTTATTCCATGTTATAAAACCAGTGATGCTACTCATGTTGCTAACTTGTTTTTCAAAGAAGTTGTTAGATTACATGGGTTGCCCACGAGCATTGTTTCTGAAAGAGATACTAGATTTGTTGGCCATTTTTGGAGGACATTGTGGAAGAAGCTTGGTACTAATCTAAGCTTCAGCTCAGCTTATCATCCTCAGACTGATGGACAAACTGAGGTAGTGAATAAAAGTCTAGGTAATCTTTTGAGAAGCCTTGCAGGAGAGCATCCCAAACAGTGGGATCATATTTTTCCACAGGAAAAGTACGCATACAATGATTCACCAAACAGAAGTATAGGACAGAGCCCATTCCATATTGTTTATGGAATTCACCCCAGAGGAATATCTGAACTGAGGAACTTGGGAAAGGCAGAGTTGAGGAGTGCCGATGGAGAAGAATTTGCTTCAGAAATACAAGCCATACATGAGCAGGAAAAACAACATCTACAAGGCAGCGACATCAAATACAAGGGCAGAGAAAATTTGGCCAGAAGAGAAGTCAATTTTGAAGTTGGAGATTTGGTTTTGGCACACTTGAGAAAGGAAAGGTTCCCAAAGAAGCAGTATAACAAATTGAAGTTCAAGAAGATAGGACCATGCAAGATACTGAGAAATTTTTTTGCTAATGCTTATGAGATTGAATTGCCTCCTAATGTTGGAATATCTCCAATATTTAATGTTGCAAATTTTTACAGGTATGAAGATGATGGCACAGATGAAGGACTAGCAGATAAATAGCAGATTGAGTGGGTAAAGCAGTTACCTCCAGCACAGCCATTACAGCCAAAGACGATCTTGGACGAGAAGGTGTTCAAAAGGAGTAGAGGACAAGAGTATTTCCAGTATGTGATCAAGTGGAAGGACCAGCCAGATGAGGATGCTACTTAGATGACAGAAGCCATGTTGCAGAAGCTAGGCGGTTCTGTGAAAGTGCTCATGGACAGGATTCCATGAAGAAATTTTCCCTCGGGAGTCTGATGCAGGGGCATTGGACACTAGCCAACAATGTAGGAGAATTGTCCACATGTTGTGGCTAGAAGAGTTCAAAATTATTCTGGAATGTAACAGCAAGGTGTCAATACCTTACCTGTTTATTGCACTTGGAGCAGTTAGGGTTAGTTCAGTAACTGTAGAAGTCGAATAGGTTCATTCATGTCAGTCTAATTGGTTTTTGTTGATAGAATATTATGTAATTAGGCTTTTTGTTAAGAATAAAACGATCCTCAGGGAGGAACCGAAGAGTCGTGTAATGATCTATAAAATGTTACCCCTGATACAGAGTAAAGGGGGGGATTTGGCAGAAAAAGACTGAATTGAAAAAGCTTTTTTCTCTGTTGAATAAACTTTAGGCTCATTGGCTCTCTGTGGGTTAGATGAATTGTACACAGTCTTTGTGTAAAGGTGCATATTTCCTGTATGCTGTTGAATCTACGCTTTCTGTATATAACCAGAATGAGAACCAATCCTGTGTTTATCTCTGTCTGCCTGTGAATTCATATTCTCGGTGAAGAATTGTCTGTGTTTTTTCTGCATAGGAAGTTTGGAGAAGGTTGAATAGGGGCTCTGTTAGAAGAGAAAAACCATAGCCATACTCTGCTTATTCAAGAATAATGTAACCCTGGCTAAAGTGTTAATCCCTGTTTTCTTAGAGCGCCTAGTCGTAATAGAAGTTTGTTGGTGGAATGGTATAGTAGAGACCAAACCACAGTGTTAGCGCGGGGAAGGCGAAGTGAAGAAATGCATTAAAATGTTGTGAAAATGTTCGGAGAACACTATTCAAATACCTGACTTGGAAATAGGTGGTTTCATGAACCAATACCACCTGTTTCGCACCGCTTTTGGGCCTCAGGGTGGTTTCCGAAATAAAAACCCGATCCAGTTAGATTGTGCCACGTCACAGGGCCAATACCGCTCATTTCGCACTTTTTTTGGGCTTTAAAGTTCTGTCTGAAAATTTTTGCGATTATCGTCCGATCACGAGGGAGGAAGATCCAAGGGCTATCGCAATCCAAGGTGCACGAAGGTTAATTAAGGTATGGTCGGCGCTTTTGCATAAATAAATAGTCATTTTACAAGAGAGAGCTATATATTTATGGTGGGCTCGAAGTAATAAGGCGTGATTTGTGGTTTGTGTCGGAAGGTTAATGTGTCCCACTATATTATGCTAAACCTTAGAGATTTGTTTTAAAAAGGTTGAACGTCGGGTTATTACCCTTGGTGCAATATTCCAAGGAAGGGGTTTCAAATATAGTTAAGGCGCTTGAAAAGTAAGATATGGTTAGGAGTGCTTTGCTTAAGAAGGCCGAGGATAATATTATTTGAAGGCGTGTATAAAGTTAGACTATGGTATTTCATTATCAAATTCCACAAATTTGATAATTGAAATCAAAATATAAAAATTGTGAAGGCTCCCCTTAGTGAATGAAAATACAGTTCAAGAGAGACCAACTCTCCTTAGTGCCTGTACTCCATTTTTGCTATCACAATATCTATTCTTTGTATTTCCTATTATTGAGTATGAATTGTTCCATTTATAGAGGAGTATAGCCAACAATGAGGAAATCAAATATTGCATAAGTAAGATGTACCTTATTTTCTTGTGACTGTGGATGTAAATGCAATGTAACACAATGTCAAACCCCTATACCATAGATGGAATCATAGATCTTGACATACTGTCATGATGTATTTACCATAGGAATTTAAGAGGCCATAGATGTTTATACCCTTACCTTAATTCTCAACATGACTCGAGTCATACCTCGAATTGTTCGATGGTCATGTAGGGCATACAAAAAACAAGATTCTAAACTAAAGTTTGGTCCGTAGACATTAATTCCTAAAGAAAAGTATTCTCATATTTCAAAGTGTCTCCATCATTGAATGCTTAATATCTATGGTGCTATTCAAATTCCAAAGTATTGTCTTAAGTTCGGCCCTAGAGGAAAGGAAATTTTCTGCCACAAAGATCCATAAAGCTTCAAAAAAATTTCTCTTATGAAAGGTCAAATGCCACAAAATATCAAAGGATCATATCACTTCGGTTCTTTGACCAAAAATTTCAAGCGAAACCTAGAGAAATACATCATAATCCAATGAAAAAACTTCACTAATCTCAGTTCTAGACTGCACAGAAATATGCCCTAGTAGAGGGACGAATTTCACAAAAAAATTGCAGACCAAAACCTCTCAAAACAACCCTCTCGACTGATGTAGCAATGCTCCACAAAAACCAAAATAATTGTAGAGATTGATTACAACGATATTCGTTCAAATTTTTCATACGTTTGAAGAGGATCAAAGATGGCTTTTATAGTTTTTGGAGGGCGATCACATTCCATAATTTAAGGATAATATTTGAGTTTTTTGGGTAAGGCCAACCCAAGATTTAAGGCTTAATTAAATCAGAGTTCAGAAATCCCTAACGAATAGAATATATGACATATAATTTTAATAATATTTCTTTGAACCTTTAACCATGGAAGAAGTTAATTATCCTTTATTTAATTTATGAGAGGCACCATAGTCAACCCAATAGAATAATGCCACACCATCCTTCTTTGGGGATTTTTCCCACACCATGGGGGATTCATCTTCAAACAAGCATAACTCACAAACTGTGAAGAACAATGCGGTGTGCCATATACCACCAGAATCATCTCAATGAGGAGAATACAATGGAGAGGATTTCAAGGTAAATTTAATGATTTATATATTCAAAAACCTTCAACAAGTACATGGTATGTCCACATCCAGGGAATCCAAAACCTAGAGCTAGGTTCTCGAGCCATCCTTATATTGGAGCTTCCAACTAATGCAATCTAGACAAATATTAAGAGTGGTCATTAACTAACGTTGGCATCAATGAAAACACAATTCAAAAATAAGGACTTAATAGGCTTTGCATTCAAATTTTGACATGTTAAGTATGATACTTCATTAGCATATGCATTTGAATTAATCATGCATTTATGTATGTGATTATAAATATGAAAAGTAAGGAGAAAAGGTAGGATCTTATAACTCAACTTTTTACCAATGTCAATTTCAACATTTAATGTTCTTGTAGTCAGAGTGGGGTCCCTTAATGTTTTAATTAATAAATACCCTTATTAGCTTAGTTTGAGTAAATCCTCTAGGATAGTGTTTTTATTTTTATTTTTTTCATACCATCAACTATATTGTAATTGATTTCAGGATTAAAAGAATATGAAAAATAAGTATTAGGAAATTTTGGTTTCATTATTAAAGGGATTAGGAGGTGTATCAAGGGAAAGATCTCAATGTATTCTATTCCTTAAGGGGTAATCCACGTTTCCTAATGTTGTCTACATCTCTCTTATTTTTGGATTCTCTTCATTAATGCAATCTTTCTGATCTTTAGCTTGTGCAATGGACATTTTTCTAGGATCCAATTGTTTCCCTTTTGACTAAAAGAGGTAAATCATCATGCATTTTTGGTGATCAACCTTACACTTGTCTTGGATTGAAGGAGTCTTCAATTTGTTCAAATGACACATTTATTTCAACTAAATGAGAAGTGGAAACTAGCTTCTTAACAATGCTTGTGACCTCTTCTAGGGTAGTATTTGAAGGAAATTTGTTTGTATGCTTCACCTTTGTTGATTTCTTGTTCTTAAAAGCCTACTCATGGTTTAGGACCCTTCTCTTATACTCTTCTTATGGGTATTATTTGTTAGAGTATGGCCATTCTATGTCAACCACTTACAATTTTCAAGTACTTAGTTGTTTCATACATTGTGAAGAATTCCTCTCTAAGTTTATATTTATCTATCTCCTTGACTTTCATGTGTGAAAATATAACATTAAAGACACCATATACTCCTAAGAATATTAGTTAGGCAACATACTAGTAAACAATTGTCTTCTTATGGATTAGTGCTTCATTAAAATTAAGATTAATGATTTTAAGTGTAATCACTTTCAAAACTAGTATATTAGGCATTCGTTTTAAAAAGGTGCGAGGAACCTCAATTATTCCATAAATATTGATGTAATCAATATTTATGTCAATACACCCATTTCCCATGGTCGCCCAGACTTTCAAATCCTATTTTGGGAATCATGGGCATTTTATACTAAATGTTAGTTTATATAAGATATTGTTTTTGATTTGTTAGTATATCTTGGCATATTTTCTCCTCTAAAAACATTTGCAGTGAACATGAATTAGAGAAGTCTCATTAATCCATTTTTAACCTATTTTGAGAAGTAAATTTTCCACACATATCATGTCAAACATATAAGAAGACATGTGAAAGTTTATCTCTGCCATATGGTGTCTTTTGCACCCTTCTTATAGTTTCATTTACGATGTGTGAGAGAATAAACATGAATTAGAGAGCTCTCATTAATCCATTTTTAACCCATTTTGAAAAGTAAATTTTCCACACATATCATGTCAAACATATAAGAAGACATGTGAAAGTTTATCTTAGTACCATATGGTGTCTTGTTGTGGTTTCATTTACGGTGTGTGAGAGAATGATAGCCTAGTTAAAACACTACGTTCATTAAGAGTTTGATTTAGTAATGGGACCCAATCTTTCTATTTGTGACCCATCCTTTTCTCTGTACAATCTACTCATGAGGACCATAATGTCTCACACTTGCGATTTTAGACTAATAAGAGTAAGTGAATTTGTATCGCTTTCCTTAAATGTTATGCCCTTGTCCCACCATCCTTTAGATTATCATGATAGTTGCGTACAACTACAAATTATCTAACCCAATTATTATTAATTTATTCTTCAACCTGCGAGAATTTGTAATATTACTTAAGGTTTCTAATCACATAGATGATAGGATGTGATGCAAATGCCTCATTCAAATGTTATCAACCCTGTCTTCATATTTATCTAAAAAAATATTCACTTTGGAGTGTGACATGGCTTCCACTCTAGCTATAATCTTATGTAAATAAGGTGTGTAAATAAGGTGTCCAAACATTATAGTCGACATCTTTAATGTTCTAAGCATTTAAATTTGAGAAAAGTTATTATATTTTAGCATCTTTGTACGTTCAAAATAGTTAAGCTATTACACCATAGATCTTTTTGAGGTAAAGGCTTTGGCCATAATGATTTTGAGGTAAAGGTGTTTCCCTTTATCACTTTCAAATTCACCAATTTTATTATTTGCACATTCACGAGTGTCACTTCTTTAACTGTAAAGTAGTTGGGGACGTTAGCCCATTCAAGGATTTGGGGCATCAAGGACTTCGAAAGCTAGGGTCATCACAATTATTACAATTCAAAGTGGTGAAGGGACATAGAGTGGAGGGCCCCGTGTAAACCATTGATAATTAAGACATCAATTGATCATAAACTTTAATAATTCAAAATCGAACTATAGAGAGGGCCCATAGATTCTTGATATTATTCTTGAGAAAATGACATGATAAAGTTATTTTAATGTATTTGAAGGAGAGGTGGCCCTCACGTTGTCGGGCTTACCTTAGACATTGTAATTATTTTCAAATAGAGAGTTGTAAATCAAAACAATGATAGGATTGGCCCATGGGGCCAACCTCTAATAACCTTAGAAGTCTTAAACGAAAAAAGCGTAGCCAATAGTTGGTTGTAGAGTGGTCCATGGGGCACTGGTCCACTTAGCCCAAAGTCATTCCAATGAAAAATCTATATACTCTTAAAGTATACAAATAATTTATTATTCAAAATACAAAGCTTTCATAATGCAAAGGGTTCAACTTATTCAACCTCTATATTTCAAATAGAAGAGGCTAGAGGCTAGTCGATATCATAGACACAATATTGTCCTTGATGCAACCATACATGTCACCAACCAATTGAAAGAAAAATGTCATTTCCGATTTTAAAATATCATGCGTCTCATCTAATGTATATCACTTAACCCATTAAAGGAAAGAACGAAAGAAATACAAGCAAGCCAATTAAAGGAAATAATGAAGAAATATGAAATGGAGCGTGAATCAATTATAAACGTACAATTGTTTTAATTGAAAGGGAAGGAAACAATGAAAAGGCTTTATGATTAGGAATACATAGAAAATCAGGGAAACATATAGCTTTGAATGGGTTTATTTAAGGTTTAATATGTTTGGCTTTATGATTAGGAATACATAGAAAATCAGGGAAACATATAGCTTTGAATGGCTTTATTTAAGGTTTAATATGTTTTTTTTTAAGCAATGGGATTATAAGCTTGCTTATACTTATTAAGTTTTAATATTTTAAAGGAATGGAATTGTGTGTGTGTCTGCATGTGTTATTAGAGGAATTGATAATTGGGTCAATTTTGACCACTACCACTATAACTCTTAAATGATTATATATTCTTGTTTTATAAAACTTACTAATAACACTTTATTTTCATGGAACTTACCAATTGAGCTTCCCCCTAGGGGATGATTTTTTAATAAAAATGTTTAAATGCATTTTTATAAAATTTTAAAGAATAGATTTTGCATATAAAATTAGAGTTTTATTGCTATTTATTTTAATTGGATATTTTTTTTAAATTTATGTTTATTTTATATTTATAATTATTAGTTAGAGTAGTGGTTAGTAACCTCATGGGATTTTATTGGATTTAAACTTGTGATCCATGGTTGTCCCATAAGCAATATGCCGTAGGTTTATGGTTAGGCTATTATTGAGATAATTCTTGGGACTTAAAATGAAAAAAAAAAAAACATTTTTAGCTTTGGATAATAAGTCTAGAAAAGGTTGTGTCCCATACTCAAAATCTATAGAAATTTTCTGGTCTATCTCCCATTGTGAGGAAAGTGTGAATAATTCCCAAGGTTAATCTAGTCATACTTTAGTCCTTAGATAATTCACACTAGAGATTATCTAGATGTCTAGAAGAGCTAGTGTGTTTGACCCAATCCCATTCATGGGTAATCCCAAGGGACTTGAAGGGAATTGACAATTAAATCTATATATGAAATTTAACACAAGAGAACCTAACAATCAAGATAATATTTGTAGCTTATTTAAAAAATGCATTTAAATCTATAGAAAATAGGTCAAAAGAGTATGTTTCATATAAGAAAAAATAATGGTTTTCTAGCCTATTCACCACATGAGGAAACTAGGGAAAACTTAAGAGATCTTTCTTTCCAATGTTTGTGTATGGCATCCTCGGTAAACTCATTAGCATAGATTAGTCACTTAAAAATTAATGAGATTTGAATTTAGCACCTACTAGAATACAAATAACTAGATAACCAACAACATTGATAATAATTGGTTACATTAACCCCTAGGGACAGACACACACACATATATAACCACATGGGTTATTTCAATCTATTGAATATTTTCCCAAGGAATGTTTTTGACAGGGAGGCCATACGTCATAAGTTTAATTTGGTCAAATGCCTTCTATTTAAAAAATTATATTACGGTTGGTGGTTGAACCATTATCTATATATATGTTTTAGAAAATATGACGAAGATCATACAATGTCTCCTTAGAAACAAGAAAAATTATATATTTTTGAAGGAATAATCAAGGAACATTTTAGGGGCTAAATTTCACAAATAAAATAATTTTCCATTCTTTCTCCCCAAAACATATTTCCCAACTTCGATTATTATTTTTTATGATTCACCCAAATTTTATAGGGTAAATTACTTAACCTTAAAAAAAACCAAAATTTTATAGAGACTACACAAAATCATTGTAAATGTAGTTATTTTTACAAAAATAAAGCAAATTTTTTTACAATTTGAGTATTTATATTTCATAAGATATGCCAAGTTTTTACATCTTAAGATAAATTTCCATCATTAAAAATTTCCTTGGGAATAAATTTGTAAAATTCCTTTCTCTTTCCTAAATTCCTAGATGGAGGGTAATATTAAGTACCAATTATTCATGTAGAAATAATAATCCCAAAGAGTTTGTGAGAATGGATCACCTAACTTTCCATCAAAATCACACCTTTAATAATATATTTGACTAATTAATCCATTCCTTAAAATCTCTCTCTCTCTCTCTCTCTCTCTCTCTCTCTCTCTCTCTCTCTCTCTCTCTCACACACACACACACACACACACACACACACAAATTATAATTAAGGGGAAATTCATAAGAACTAACAAGGGAGATAATTGTATAGTAGTATAGTCCCTACCCCTTTTGGTGGTTATCAGTATGCTGGCATGATTAAGGCAGTGTGGGGGTCTGCATTTTGTCCTTATTCGGAATTTTTTTTTTCATGGTGAAACCTCCTATTTCTACAATTATATTGAAAAATATGTGTACAAAATTAGGGACATGTGCAGAATAAAGTATGTGTAGAAAGGGAGTATGTGTGGGAGAAAGGGTGTGTGGGTAATGTGATCAAGGATACAAAATATGCTAAAAAACCAAAGTGCTTGAAATCTCCTGAAACTGGCATCAAATCATAAATATCATTGCTTTGATTCCAACAATACTTGAATCGCCTCAATCTGACATTGTATGCGAAAGTTATCACGATTTGATGTTTTGAAAAACAATTAAAAAATTAACTTGCATCGTTGATTGGGTTGTTGACTGTGTAGGTCATGTGATGACGTCAAAAAATGACTAAGCTGGTATTATAGTGGGTGGTACATATGACGATGGACCAATCTAGGATTGACAAGTAGTAGGTCGTACAAGTCTAAGTGGCAGAATTTTATTAGTTGTTTGGTTTTGAAGTGGACGAATTAGAAGATGACACGTGGCCTAATGAGAGGGTGCCACATGGCCCTCAGGAATTGTGTAAAAATTTCTTAGGTCAGTCAATCAACCTAACAGGGTTTGACCCCACGACCTATGCCCAACTTTTGTCTACTCCACCATTACACCATCGCATTAGTTCTTAATTCTATATGGTTAGAAATTTGATTTAATGTCAATACGACCGACGATTTTGAGGAGGGGATGGGCATGTGACCTGAGCCTCTGGTCACTTGGTAACTATATGACCACAGTGCAAAGGAGACATGGTCGAGTAGTTAGCCTTGTCCCATGGTTACCTTCTGATAAGAGGCTCAATATTTAACTCAAAAATGAAAGTGATTAGAAATGTTCCAAACCTAAGCGACAAGATAGAGCTCGTCACCAGGATTCCAACGCAACTCGTTTCATCAAAATCCGAGTTCGTATAAGTAAGTTATGGTCTACTATTCTTTTTATCAATAGGTAAAAAATGTGCAGAACAGTGAGAGACTGATGACTTGGTAGTCCAGTCAGCACCTCAGGAATATCCAAGGAATATTCTCCAATTTGCAGCGAATGACACCGTGACAAGTGTCACAGTAAGATTCGCCAATGTTTCTTGGGAAATTGAAGTTTGTCTTCCTGATCCTAAGGTTGAATTTCTAAGTGGGTGCATTATTATTTTTATGATATGGTGGATTTGGGCCAATGGAGAAGGGAAACCTGGAGCAGCCAAAGGCTACCACGTGCCCTCCCCCATGGAAAGGTTGGATGGCATTATTATTTAAGCCAAGGTCGAATTCAAAGGTTGATTGGGCGCATATATTATTTTATGCAAGGTTGAATTCAAAGGTAGATTGGGCGCATATATTATTTGCATATATATTAAACCAAAGTCTAATTCTAAAGTTGTGTTCAATAGAAGTTTATGACCGAGGAGGGGCGGAGGTCGAGGTCGACCACGCGATCTCCCCCATACAAGCATCGAGAGCTACCGCGAGACCACACAGAGCTCCTTGTTAACTATGGTCGCCCGCATATATTTGAAGTTTGATTGCACCGAAGTTGGGGGTCTGGAAGGGGGCAGCCCCCTCCCATATGTTCGAGCGCAATGACCATGGGTGTACACTATTCACCGACGGAGTTTCAATTCCATTAATCCATGTTTAACATGCCACTAATCTGGATTAATTATAATAATTTGTGGTTTATGCTAAACGCACTTTACACCTAACCCACGACTAATCACAATTAACTTGCGCTTATATTAACTTAAGTGTGCAGTTAAACTAGCAGAAGACTTGGCAGAGTCCGCCAAATGTAGCAGAAGCTCCATTTTTAGTGGAGCTATCTAGCGAACTTCCAGTTTTAGTGGAGAAATAGTAGGAAAATTTGGTTTTTCCATAACTGAGAAAATTTTTGACCAATTTTGGCTTAGGAAGAGTCATTCTTCGTATATTTTGATGTTTTGGAGCCATTGAAGTAGGTTTTAGAGGCAACAGGAGACTATAAACAACACTTTTTCACAATTTAAGCTAATACAAAGGCCCATGCCATGGAAGCTGGACCAAGGAGATGTAGCCCAGGAGGGGTGAAATCCTTCATAAAAACCATGTGTATTTAACTCAGTTGTCTGTGTCTGCTGTGTTTTTATATTTTTTTGTTCAACATTTTGTTTCCATGCTTTTATGTTCATGAACCACACTTAATCTCATCAAGTTTGTTGATTTATAAATCATAAGCACATGTATGAAACCTTGTACAAGAAGAAAACCTAAGCACTTTCATATTAAATATGAAACTGATATTAGCACAACATTAACTAACAATCAATTTCAGATCAAGTTGGTATCATAGAAAATGTTATTTGCTTGCTTTGCTTGAGATTGTGCAAGAAGGGTTTTAATAGTTGCAATTTTGTGATGCTTACAAGGTTGAAGTTGCAGAGAGGAGAATGGAAGTTATTGGTTGTTAGTCATGAGATTAGAACCAGAAGAAAGAGAGATGAGAGAGCATCATCTTCACCCAAAGTTCCACTCAAAGCAACACTTGAAGCACCTCAAGTTCTATCTCCAACAGTTGATATTGAATAAGTACAAATTGCACAAGAAGCTGAGGTGATTGAAAAGGTACAAGCATCAGGAGTTGAGCTTGAATCCTTGGCCATTATGTCAGGTGTTGGAGAGACTCAAGGAAATTCAGAAGAGGAATATGTCAAGAGAGACTTCAAGGACATTCAAAGAATGGTTAAAATCATGTTTGATGAATTCACTGTAGAAAGAGTAGGAGAAGGTTCTAAGCCTCCACATGGAGAAGGAACTTCAAATGACAAGAAGGATGAAGAGAAGAGTTCAAAAGGTAGTGGAGAAAAACCACCTCCATCTCCACCATCCTCACCCTCATCATTTTCATCAACATCTTCATCTTCCACTTCCACCACAAAAAACCACCCACACTCATTCAAAAATCCCAAAAGGAAAAACTCCATTACTCAAGTTGGACATCACATTTGAACTTCCCATGTAAAATGGTGAATTAAATGCAACGAAGTTAGACAATTGGATTCATCAATTGGAAGTATACTGCATAATTCAAAATCTACAAGAGGATGACATAAATATCCAGTTGGCTTCATTAAGACTAGAAGGAGAAGCACTAGTTTGGTGGGAGGCAAAGACTCAAGAGGAAATGCGAATTCATGTTAAGATATCCATTTCTTGGGTTGAATTCATTTCTTCCATTGAAAGACATTTTTATCCATTCGCCTACATGAAAAAAGCAATTATGAGTTGGAAAAAATTTAGGCAACTCAAAGGCCAAACAGTTCAAGAGTACACCCAGGAGTTTAGAAAGAGGGCTTTGTTGTTAGGAGTAAATTTGAATTCCCAAGACACACTCTTGAAATACATTGGGGGTTTACATTAATACTTGAAACATACTATCCTTATGTTTAACCTAAACAATTTAGATGAAGTATGTGTGAAAACCACACATCTTGAAGCAAGGGGAAAAAACATTCAGGAAGAGGGTAGTAAGAATAAGCCATTCAAGGGTAAGGGAAAAGAGAAGGGAGGAAAATGGAAGGGAAAGAAGAATGAAAGCATCAATAAAGAAGGGTAGAAAACTACATGCAAAAATTGTTCCAAAGAGGGGCATGATGAAGCCCACTGTTGGAAATTACATCCTGAACTAAGGCCTAAGTAACCAAATAACAAGGGGAAACAAAATATGGTTTCCACCACACAACAAGATCTTGGATCCGATTCAGGAGATGATAACAAGATTGTAGCCATGGTTAAAAAGGGAAAGGAAGGCATAGTAAGTACTAGTTCCTCAAATAGTCACAACAACACTCCAAATGAAGACACAAGGATAGAATTGTTCCATGTTAGAGTGATTTCAAATAATACAAAGATTGATGCATTGTTTGATAGTGGGTCACAAGAAAACCTTATTTTAGAACACTTGGTCAAAAATCTTAACCTTGAAACTGTACCACATCATAAACCATACCCTTTGGGTTGGATAGTTAAGAATGCCAATTTAAAGGTTACAAGGAAATGCATATTTTGATTTTCTATTACTGCACACTTTGTTGATGAAGTCAAGTTAGATGTGGTTCCACTTTACATTTCCAGGATTATCTTGGGAAGTCCATATTTGTATGATAGGAAAGTGATGTTTTATCACCATGAGAACAAATATCATTTGATTAAGAATGGGGCAGAGTATATTGTGAGAGCTCATCACAAACATATGAATATTTCTTTAGTTAATGCAGGGAAAATGAAGAGGTTAGTTAATGCAAGTAAAAATTTTGTGCTTCTCACGATCAAGAAAAGGATGATATTGACTATGAATATTTTGAACGTTGTGATGACAAATTAAAATCTGATTTGTTTGATGGGTAAGCCAGCATGGCGAGATGTTTCAAGAACCAAGTGGTTTACCTCCTAAGAGGGTAATTCAGCATGAGATTCAGCTACAACATGATGTTCTTATTCCAAACATTGGTATGTATCGCATGTCAATTATGGAGAGTTTAGAAATCAAGAAAAAAATTAAAGAATTGCTGAACAAAGGTATCATACGCCCATTTACTTCGCCATGTGGTTCACCAATCGTTTTGGTACCAAAGAAGGATGAGACTTGGTGCATGTTCATAGATTTTCGTGCACTGAATAGAATCACGGTAAAGAATTGCTACCCAATCCCACACGTTGATGATTTGATAGATCAGTTAAAGTATGCAAAGTATTTCACTAAGCTAGAATTATGAAGTGGTTATCATCAAGTTAGAATAGCTGAGGAGTACATTTGGAAAACTACATTTAAAACTAGACAAGGATTGTTTGAGTGGCTAGTTATGCCATTCGATCTAACAAATTCTCCAGCTACTTTCATGAGAGTTATGAATGATGTACTATGACCATTTCTATATGACTTCAACATTTTTTAATTATATGATATTTTGATATTCAATAAATCAAGAGATGAGCATGTCATGCATGTGAACAAGGTACTTGATGTCTTGAAAAAAGAGAGTATTTTTAAAGATGTCGAAGTGTGAGTTTGGCAAGACTTCTTTAGTGTATTTGGGACACATTGTTGGAGGAGGTGAGTTGAAGATAGACCCTTCCAAAGTAGAGGTCATTTTGAATTGGCCCAAGCCCAATGCAGTTACAGAGGTAAGAATCTTTCTTGGGGCATCACAATATTGGAGGAAATTCATTGCTAATTTTTCTTCCATTGTAGCTCCGTTACATGCATTTACAAGTGTCAAGAAGGTCTTCCATTGGGGAGATATGCAGCAAAAATAATTTGATGTTTTAAATAAAAATATAAGTTCAGCATCGATATTGGCTCTTTTGAATCTTAGATAGCCATTTGAGATCCAAATAGATGCAAGTGATTACACCATGGGAGTAGTTCTCATGCAGCATGGTAAACCTATTTCGTTTCATTCTGAAATTTTTAATGGAGCTGTGACTAACTATCCCACCTATGACAAAGAGTTATATGCATTGTTACAAATTGTAAATAAATGGAAGCACTATTTGATGGGGAAAGAGACCATTATCCATACCGACCATCAGCCATTGCAGTACTTACAATCACAGTCAAAGTTGCAGCAATCAAGAAATTTCAGATGGATGGGATTTCTACAACAATTTCATTTGGTTATCAGGTATAAAAAGGGAATCTACAATAAGGTAGATGATATTATCTCTAGGCCTATTGTAAATTCATCTATTATACTCAAGCACAATTTATTTCTGCGTGAAATTTACATTGAACAATATGCATATGATAGTGATCTTCAAGATGTGTATGAAAGCTTGAGTCAAGGAAACCAAAATGAAGAGTTAGATTATCATGTACATAATAGTTTTTTGTATCACTTGGGCAAGTTATGTATACCACGGGGATAAAGAAACAATATAATAAGGTAGGTGCACACTTCATTGATTTCTGGACATTTCAATGTAGGCAAGACAGTAACGAATCTCCAAAGGTATTGTTATTGGCCACACATGATTGATATTCAATCTCGTTTTATTAGAGGATGTTCTTTATGTGCAATAAGTAAGCCTAGTAATAGGAAACTTGGATTGTACACTCCACTTCCGGTTCCTTCACATCCTTGGGAGAGTATCTCAATGGATTTTGTAGGTGGTATTCCAATGTCAAGTAAAGGTCATGACTACTTATATGTTGTGGTAGATAGATTCAGAAAAATGTGTATTTTGGTGCCATGTAAGAAAAAAATTACAACTGAACAAACTGCTCATCTTTTCTTCCAAAATGTTTGGGTTCATTTTGGTCTTCCTACTTCTATTGTAAGTGACCGAAATTCCCGGTTTGTTGGGAATTTTTGGTCAAAATTATGGGACATGATGGACACAAAGTTGAAGAAGATTACAACATTTGATCCACAAACAGATGGTTAGACTGAGGTGGTAAACATGACACTCATTCATATTCTTAGAGGTTATTGCAGCAAACATCCCAAGCTGTGGGATGAACAGTTGCATTACATTCAACATGCATACAACAGGGCAAAGCTTTCTTCCACAAACACTTCGCCATTTGAGGCATGTCTTGGGTACTTGCCAAGATCGCCTTTGGACTTCATATTTGAGAAATGTGTCACTATAGATGGTCATAGTGACATAGATAAGGCAAGGAAGTTCGTTGAGAAAATTTAGTTGGTACATCAGATAGTGCAAGAACAACTTGAAAAGAGTCAAAGCAGCTACACGAAAAGGCATGATAAACATCGTGTTGATCACAAATTCCAGGTTGGAGATGAAGTTTGGTTATATATCAGCAAAGAAATATTGCAAGGGGAAGGTAAAAATATCAAGCCAATCCATTGTGGTCCATCTAAAATTCTGGAAAATATTGGTACTAATGCATTTAAGCTAGATTTTCATCCTTATATGCAAATATATTCTGTAGTTAATGTTGATAATTTGAGATTGTTTGAGCCTCCTTTGATTGATGATCAAGGAGAACATGTTCAGCTACCATCAATAGATGATTTCTCGCCAGAATATCTTGATGAAATTCATCAAGATCTCATACTTGACAGAAGAATTAGAACTTCAAGGAGAGGGAATGTCGAATACCTTAGAGGGGGACTCAAGGGACAAAATCATTCCAAGGCCAAATGGATGGAGAGTGAAAGGGTGAGGGAGTTGTACCCTCACCTTCTGAACAATTGATAGTATATTTTGGGGTCCAAAAGGCTTCTAGTGGGGAGGAATGATTAGAGGCTCAATATTTAGCTAAAAAATGAAAGTGTCAGAAATGCTCCAAACCAGAGCGATCGGATAGCGCTTGTCACTAGGATTCCAATGAAACTCATTTCATCAAAATATGAGTTATTTTGAGTACGTTATGGTATGTTGTTCGTTTTCTCAAACAGGTAAAAAATGTGTAGAAAAATGACAGAATGATGACTTGGCAGTCCAGTCAACACCTTATGAATATACAGGGAATATTCTCCAATTTTCAGCCAATGACACTATGACAAGTGTCATTATCATATTCGCCAATGTTGCTTGGGAAATTGAAGTTTTTCTTCCTAATCCTAAGGTTGAATTTCTAAGTGGGTGCATTATTATTTTTATGATATGGTGGATTTGGGCCAATGGAGAAGGGAGACGTGGAGCAGCCGAAGGCTGCCACACACCCTCCCCCATGGAAAGGTTGGATGGCACTATTATTTAAGCCAAGGTTGAATTCAAAGGTTGATTAGGTGCATATATTATTTTATGCAAGGTCGAATACAAAGGTTGATTGGTGCATATATTATTTGCATATATATTAAATCAAATTCTAATTCTAACTTTGCGTTCAACAAAAGTTTATGACCATGGAGGGGCAGAGGTCGAGGTAAAACCTGTGACCTCCCCCATACAAGCACCAAGAGTTGCCACCAGACCACACAAAGTTCCTTCTTAACTATTGTCGCCCACGTATATTTGAACTTTGATTCCGCCAGAGTTGGGGGTCCGAAAGGGGCTAGTCATGTGGGCTAGCCCCCTCCCATGTTTAACACACCACTAATCCAGATTAATTATAATAATTTGTGGTTTATGCTAAACATGCTTTGCACCTAACCCACAACTAATCACAATTTAATCGCGCTTATCTTAACTTAAGTGCATAGTTAAACTGGCAGAAGACTTGGCGAAGTCCGCCAAATGCGGCGGAAGCTCCACTTTTAGTGGAGCTATCTGGTGAACTTCCAGTTTTAGTGGAGAAATAGCAAGGAAAAATTATTTTTTCCATAATTGAGGCAATTTTCGACCAATTTTGGCTTAGGAAGAGTCATTCTTGGTAGATTTTGATGTTTTGGAGCCATTGGAGCAAGTTGCAGAGGCAACATGAGACCGCAAACAACACTTTTTCACAATTGAAGCTAATATAAAGGCCCATGCCATGGAAGTTGGACCAAGGAGATGTAGCCCAGGAGAGGTGAAATCCTTCATCAAAACCATGTGTATTTAACTCAGTTGTTTGTGTTTGTTGTTTTTTTATATGTTGTTGTTCATAATTTTTTTTCCATGCTTTTATGTTCATGAAACACACTTAATCTCATCAAGTTTGTTGATTTATTAATCATAAGCACATGTATGAACCCATGTATAAGAAAAAAACATAAGCACTTTTATATTAAATCTGAAATTGATATTAGCACAACATTAACTAACAATCAATTTCAGATCACCTTCCATACCACAAAATCACAACAAAGGCATAGGTGGAGGGGGCAGATGGTTAGCCCGACCCTTGGGTCATATTAGCTCCCATGTCTCGCAATAGGAACCATGGGCGGAGGGCTAAGAGTCTATGGTGGGCGTGCAATCCAGTCTTGAGCCACATTGTCGACACGTGACCAAGGGAGCGGAGCTAGCAGGCGCGTAGTCTCTATCTTGTGCCCCTCGGTCTTATGAAGCCTCCATGTTCCCAATAGCAAGGTTGGAAAAAAATTCTTAGGAGTTACTGACATGTTTAAGGAGGCGACAATGTGCACCATTTGTGGTGGATTCATCACTGGTCCCGAGCAAATTTGTCACTCGATGGTTTTCCAAAAGGCTAAATTCATTTCCCTGTTAGCCAGTTTCGCTAATTTGCAGGACATATAGTAGAGAAATGTTCCCAGAAGCCTAACTTGGTTACTTTTCAATCTTTTTGAGCTCAAGAAGAGCCTACATAGGGGTTTTTAGGTGTTTTGAACTCAATGGAAATATTATTTTTGTGATTTGAGTATTGCATGTTGGACAATTTGTAGAGTTGAGTCATTTTTTGTTGTAGACAGAGATCGTGTTTGGATTTTTGAGGCCATATGGAGACCTTGTTGAGCATGGAAAGAGCCTAGACAAGTATTTTCAAGCCTTCTGGACCTATCTACAACACATGTTTCTTCATTATAGCAACCATTTTTAGTCGATTCTCAATATTGTTGTGGGAAAATACCATTTCAACACTTCATTATGAAGTAGTTGGTTTTGTTCTTTTTGATCTCTTAATGAGTAGAAGGACCTATTGTGTAATATCCCAAATAGGAAAAAGACAACAATACAAATCATACACATACTAAATCTATAGCAATATGGAAAAAACATTAAAACCACCATGAAAAGAGCCAAAACTGATAAGCCATTTTATTAAAATAATGGAGATGAAAAATAAGTACAACATTGCTAAAAAAGATAGCACTCTAACTGGCGAAGCTGGCTAGAATGGCCCTTAGTTTCTCCCACCCAAAACACTGCTCTAACGTTGCTCTGCTAGACTCTCCCTCTGCATTGACCTGTTGGAAATGTTGTTGATGGCTTAATAGGGACGCATATATGAGTCTGATCTAGTGCTCAGAAAATTCCAGGATTTGGACACCGAACTCTAATCCAAAAACCCAGAAAAACCCAAAAAGGATTTCTGGAAAGGATGACCCCAGAAAATCACCCTCCTAGGGTTTGAAAACACACAATCGCTGGTTATGCAGAGATATGGGCTAAAATTTTATATAAACTAGCTGGAACTGCTCCACAAAGCTCAATTATTGAATGGTTGATCCCCTCACTGGATTCCAAGAAGAAAAGCCTTAGAATTTATCCCTCTCTAGAACCCCTCTACTGTTGGACTGCGTAAATCACTGGGTGACTGCATTGCTATAGGAGGGACTGCATGTGGCCTGATGCCAAGATACTCAATCGGCTCCCGTCAAAAAATAAAACTCCTCTCCTGAGTGGGCACTCGAAGTCCCACGAGGATGAGTTTGGGAACTCCACATGAAGACACCCGTGTGCTAAAAAGCACTATAGACTCGGCTAAACAACTCAAGCATGCTCAAGTCATAAAGACTAGAAAATTAGAATATGCAAGAATGATTTCCGTGGTTTCCCTCACCCCCTTCCTATTATTTTCAAATCCTAACATCCTTGGGTCCACGCATTAACTTCGCTACAACTTGGCCCCATGGCTTTCACACTAGTTTCACATCCTTAGGTCCACTCACTAACTGCGTTGCTACTTGGCCCCTTGGCTTTCACACTTACTGCACTTCCCTCTTGGCCTCTTGGCTCCAAAAGAGTTGTGCTGTCCACATTAGCTCTAGAAAAGTGTTTTTATTCTAACTGTTGGGTTTATGGGTCCCTTCACCCTTTTATTTACCTATTGAACTTAAGAAAAACAAAGTTGGAAAAAAATAATATTTCTAATTAGTTGTCAGCTAATTAGGAATATTGCAGTCCTCCCCGCCAAAAAATTGTTTGTCCTCAAGCAACTGCAAAGATGGATGCTGCAAAATTTTCTCCCCCTCTAGAGTGGCATCCTCATCTGGAAGTTTCCTCCATCTGATCAGATATTCTTTGACTACCCCACTCCTTAGCTACCTCTCCCAAGTGCCTAAACTGGCTTCCGGCTGTAAAAAAAAATGCCCCTCATCATTAATAGGTGGTATTTCCCCAGTGGAAACCACCTGCTGCCCAAGAGCCTTTTTCAGGAATGAGACGTGAAAAATGTTGTGGATCCTGCTCCCAGTTGGCAGCTCCAACTCATGTGCTACCTCCCCAACACGTCGGATCTCTCTATATCTCCCTTATGCTTCAGGCTAAAGATAGAGCTAGAACAAATCATCTACCTCAAATTTCCTCTCCACGCAGCCTCGGTTTGCATACAAATTTTGTTGGTTCTGTGTTGTAGCCAGCTTGTCCTTGAGAGAATGGGCTATGTCCTGGCTCTCCTGGATCTAGTCCTTGGCCCTAGGGGCCTTGCTTGCTCCAAACATCACATCAGAAAAGTTTAAAACATCATAACCATATAAAGCATAAAACAAAGACATATTGATTGACATGTGAAATGTCGTGTTGTAGCAATATTCTCCCAAGTGAAGCCAACACAACCATACCTTCTGCTGCCTTGAGACATAGTTCCACAAGTAGCCTTCCAACCACTTGTTTACTATCTATGTTTGTCCATCTGTATGTGGGTGATAACTAGTACTGGGTGTCAACTCGGTACCCACCAAACCGAAAATATCCTGCCAAAAGATGCCCATGAAACGATTATCGCTGTCACTCACTGTGGTCTTGGGAAGAACATGAAGCCCAAAGAAATCATGAAAAATTAATTTGGCCACTTGTGAAGTAGTGTACCATGCAGAGATGGCGCAAAAGTGTGCATACTTCGTTGGCCGATCAACAACCACATAGATACAATCATTGCCTTGTACCATAGGAAAACCCGTGATGAAATTCATGGAAATGATCTCCCACTTCCCCTCAGGAATGGGTAGCATCCGTAATAACCCCACAGGATTTCTCAACTCCCCTTTGTTCCTCTGACAAACTTCGCACTCCCTGACATGCTAGAGTACATCCTCCTTGAGGCCTCTCCATGAGAACCTCTCCAAGATGGCTCTATATGTTTTGGTGAACCCTTTATGCCTTGAAAGTGTTGACTCATGTGTTTCATGCAAGATCTTCTCCTTGAGCCGAAAGGCCCCTGTCAAGAAAATCCTGTCCCTGTAATAGATGACCTCATCCATCACCTGATACCAATCATATGTCACCTATCCATCCAACACCTCACAAGCGAAGCGGTCCTTGGAATAATCCACCAATAGTTGAGCCCTCTAATCTGTATCAAGTCTCATCAAAGACAATGTTGCTGGCCTCCGAGACAAGGCATCCACCACCACACTGTTATTCCCTTTGACATACTCAATGTCAAAATCATAGGCCTAGATTTTGCTGACTCGCTTTTGTTGTCTCTCCTGTAATTGTTTCTGCACAAGGAATAACCAGAGACTGTTGTGGTTTTTCCTTATCCGAAATATGTTACCCACAAAATGTTTTTGGAACTTGGCCAATGCACGCATGATGGCCATCATCTCTTTGTCGTTTATCAAGTACAACCTCTCATGCGGAAATAGATTCTAACTCTCGAAAGCTATAGGATGGCCCCCCTGCATCATAACTGCGACAACTCCTGAAGCATCACACTCCAACACAAAGGGCTACATGAAATCCGGAAATGCCAACACCGGAAAACTGCTCAACACCTCCTTGAGCATGTCAAATGCCCTCTGCGCAGTGTCTGTCCAACAAAAGGCCCCTTTCTTGGTGAGGTCATGAGGGGTGTTGCAAGCTATGAAAACCCATTGACAAAATTCCTATAGTAGGTGCAAATACCTACAAAACCCCGAAGTTGTGTCACATTCTTTGGTTCCAGCCAATCCCGAATGGCCCAGATCTTCTCCTCATGGACCCTTACTCCATCCACTCCAATGATATGCCCTATGTAGAGCATATATGTAAGTCAAAATTTTCACTTGGATAGCCTGTAATAGAAACGATTCTCCTCCAAGATATGCAATACAACCTCAATATGTTGAAAGTGTTCCTCCCATTTGCGGTTATAGATGAGAATGTCGTCGAAGAGTACGAGCAAAAACTTCCTCAACTGACCATGAAAAATGTGTTTCATACATGACTGGAAAGTGGTTGGAGCATTGGTCAGCCCAAAGTGCATCACCAGGAACTCGAAGTGGCCATAGTGGCATCTGAATGTAGTCTTGGGGACATCCTGGTCCCTTACCTTGATCTAATGGTACCCCGACCACAGATCGATCTTGGAAAAGAACTTCGATCCCCTAAACTCATCCATTAGCTCTTCAATCCTGGGAATTGGGTATCATTTCTTCATATTTTTCTTATTCAGAGCCCTATAGTCGATGCACATCCGTAAGGTGTCATCCTTCTTCTTCACCAACACTACGAAAGAAGTAAAGAGGCTAGTACTTGGGAACTCCTCGCAAGGATGCAAGGACCCCTCCAGTTGGTGCAAATGCTCCTCCTCCTGGTGGTGGTGGATCTCATCCTGGTGCGCTAGCATTAACATCTCCTTCCAACTCTTCATATGCCTCTTCTTCTCCTTCATTGTCAGAGAAGACCTCAATGTATTGTGCCTTCCCCACGGCACAACGATGACCCTACGCCCATGGCTCCTAGAAAGTGAAGCATAGCTTCCTTCGTCTCAAATACCTCTTGGTATCATCATCCAAAGGCCCTAGACCCTAGTTCCCCTTCGGGGGTGGAACCATCATGTCTTTCCCCCTCGGCTGAAACGCTGGTTTTTGGGGAAATGGAGCTCTCGTCCTTGGTAAGGCATCATGTAGATCACTAGTCCTCCCAATTGCGTCCTGAAGTGTAGCCAGTATAGTGGGTCTAACTAGCCCACGCAGAGGCTCCGCCAGTCCGTTAATAAACATATACACCCTCCTAGCCACAGACAGATTTGGAACCATCGCTGAGAGCTTCAAGAACTCATAAATATAAGTCTTTAGGTGCCTTGTTTGTTTGAGTTTGGCCAACTCGACACAATGTTCTTCTAGGTCCTTCCGGTCAAACCTCTCCACTAGTCTCTAGGTGAACTCTGCATACGTAGTCACCCATGCGTGACCCAATGTGGTCATCCCATGGAACCACAAATCATGAGCTTCCCCTTCAAGGTGCAGCGCTACCACCTTGATGGCCTCTACCTTCGCCATGTGGTTCAGCTGAAAATAGATGTCCAACTTCTCTACCCAAGACTTTGTCGTACTCTTTGATGACCCATCAAAATCAGGCAGAAAAATTCTACCTACTGTACGCTGCAGGTCATTACCCTGCATGTACCCACCTCCTCTATTATATATGTGGGGTATACAGTTGTCCCTAAGATGAAAAAAATAATTGAAGGTCAAGTGATCTTTGAAATATTACCCATGAGATATGTACTCCACAAAATACTCATCATAATGATCCTCCCCCGACCCTTGAGGTCCTCCTGATCCTATCTCTGCGGCTAAGAAAGTGGGCATGATAGAGCATTGTGAAGTATGTGGCACTACTGTTTGCTCAGGCTAATGGTGAAAGGTGCCTGATCCTGATCCATTCTGAAACCCCCTTGGGATTTCCCTCCATCTATTTTCTCCAGCAACACTTTTCTCCATCTCTTCTATTTTCTTGGTGAGCTCCTACACAAATTTGAGGAGGAGGGATGCCAAATTCCTTCCCGTCATCCTCTTCTTCCATTGGTGCCTTCCCTTTATCCTCCTCCACTGGAACACAACCTCATTTTCCAGATGTGATCTCAAGCCTACATTCTTTGTCTCTGTACTACCTTTCCCGATCCAAAATGTATTCTCTATCTTGGGGTGTCATAGACTGGTTTCTCCATAGGCTGAGCTAAGTCTATGAGCCCTGATACCACTGTAATATCCCAAATAGGAAAACGACAACAATACAAAGCATACAAAGACTAAATCTACAATAGTATGGAAAACACATTAAAAACACCATGAAAAGAGCCAGAACTACTGAGCCATTTTATTAAAATACTGGAGATGAAAAATAAGTACAACAATGCTAAAAAAGATAGCACTCTAGCCAGCTAAGTTGGCTAGAATGACCCTCATTTTCTCCCACCCAAAACACTGCTCTACTATTGCTCTTTTGGACTCTCCCTCTGCGCTGCCCTCTTGGAAATGATGTCGCTATCTGAATAGGGCTGCGTATATGAGGCTGATCTAGTGCTAAAAAAATTCCACGATTTGGACACCAGAATCTATTCCAAAAACCCAGAAAAACCCAGAAAGGATTAACGAAAAGGCTGACCTCGGAAAATCACCCTCTTAGGGTTTGAAAATGCACAATTGTTGGGTATTCAAAGCTATGGGCTGAACTGATAGATAAACTGGCTACAACTACTCCGCAAAGCTCAAGTATTGAAGGGTTGATCCCCTCACTAGATTCCAAGCGGAAAAGCCTTGGAATTTCTCCCTCTCGAGAACCCCTCTCTTCCTTAACTGCATAAATCAATGGGTGACTACGCTGCTATAGGGGGGATTGCATGTGGCCTGATGCCAAGATACTGGATCTGATCCTTTCGAACAATAAATTTCCTCTCCTAAGAAGGCACTCGAAGTCCCCCGAGGATGAGGTTGGGATCTCCACACGGAGACACCCGTGTGTTAAACATCACTACATGTGGAAATTTTAATAAAAAATATGTATTTCTTGGATTCTCTTGGTATAAAAATTATATACCACTATTAAATACATAATCTCTTCTACAAAAATCTTTTCAGACTTTAAAACACAATCGCCAATTGCAATATCAAGAAGAAAGATCAATCACACATAACACAAGTGTTTTTACCGTGAAAGCATAAAGCTAAAAACCCCACTATCATATATTATGTATATATCATGGATCATGAAAAAATCTCATACAAAACTCTAATCCAAGATCTCTCAGTACAATATACAATCGTCTCACACTGTCATACAAAAATTGGCAAATTCATGTGCCAATTTACTACCTCCAAACAACTTGCCTCCACTGCGCAATCCCAGTTGATAGAAATCCCTGAATGAATGGAATCATGCTTTCCTTGGTTGAGAAATCCTCATGGGCACATCCAATGTGTTTGTGGTTGCATGAGTGCAGCCACTAATGTCATAACTGATAGTCAAACTGTCCCTTTCACCTACATCTCAACTGGGTCTCGACTGGATCTGACATGCATGTAGTTAACAATAGTCAATATTCAGTTGCATGTGAGACCACTGATTGTGAATTAATTAATAATTAATTCACTGATCTCTCACTAGTGTATCTTCAGTTACAACTAGCACAACTGAGTTTAACTCACTTAACTGAGTTAAACTACTTTACGACTCACATAACTACACATCCAACTCTGTTACAACTTTGAATCACTGAGTTACAACTAAGTCCATTTGCATGTCCCACCAACCAACCTTTGAACTTGATTTTCCTATAGCTAACTGTTTTTCCACTTCAGTTAACTATTTCCAAGTGCTCATTGAGAATAGATTATTGTTTATTGTCCAACTATTATTAAGGGATAGTAATAGTCGACATGCATCTATAAACAGACATGCGATATATAAATAGAAATCGCACATACATCTATAAATAGACCATCATCTATAAATAGAATTTTCTCATGCATCTATAAATAGAATTTTCTCATGCATCTATAAATAGACCTCCACCTAAAAATAGCCTGAGACTCCATCCTAGTGTAGGTACTTAATTTTCACTAGAATCTTCTTGTTGAATCTCAACACTCCCTCTCAACAAGAAAGGGATTATCCTTCACCCCGATCTTGTCTCTATGGTATTCAAATTTACTCCTAGTGAGCACCTTCGTCAGAATATCTACATCCTGATCTTCCGTAGGAATGTACTGAAGCAACATGATCTTCCTCTGCACAAAATCTCTGATATGATGATACCATATATCTATATGCTTAGATCTATCATGAAACACATGATTAATTGAGATTTAATGCAACTCTGATTATCACAATGAATCACTGTCAGATCTAAATGAGAACGAAACAAACCAACCAAGATTTTTCTCATCCAGATATCCTCACATGAAGCTTGAATTGCTTCCATGTATTCCGCTTCCGCTGAACTGAGTGACACAGATCTTTGCTTCCTGCTGTACCAAGAAATAGTTGTAGATCCGATACTAAATATCCCCCCCGATGTGATCTTTCTGTCTGTTGGGCTTCCCGCCCAATATGCATCCATGAAGCCATGCAACTTCACCTCATCCATATGCCTGTACCATAAGCCATACTCAGATGTGCCCCTCAGGTATCTCAGGACATGGTTGCCCGCCTTCCAAAAGAGCTTGGTAGGCTTAACAATCACTTGACTTAGCTAGTTAACCGCATAGCAAATGTATGGTCTCATGTTCACTATATACATTAGTGAATCCACTAATTGTCGATAGACAGTAGCATCCACTACCTCTCCAGATGTAGCATTATCTTTCCTCCAATTTCCTGGAAGAGGAGTATCCATGTGTTTGTAGCCCTCCATGTGAAACTTACCCAGTATCTCCCTTGCATACTTTCCTTGAGACACAAAAATTTTACCATCTCGCTGCCATATTTCCAATCCAAGGAAATAATGAAGGAGGCCCATATCCTTCATCTCGAACTCCTTTGCAAGGTCCTCCTTGCATGAGTGTATCAGCTGCTCATCACCAGTCAATATTAAATCATCAACATAAAGAACAATTATTAAAATCTTACCCTCCACCACAATTTGGTATAGGTTTGAATTCGCCTCACTTTTGGTGAATCCTTGTCCGGTGAAATAGCTGTCTATCCGAGTGTACCAAGCACGAGGTGCTTGCTTCAGCCCATACAATGCTCTTTTGAGTTGGCACACATGTGACTCGTTTCTAAAGATATCCAATCCTTCAGGATTCTCTATGTACACCTCTTCCTCAATGATCCCATTGAGAAACACAGTCTTCACATCCATTTGATGAATGCACCAGCCCATCTGCATTGAGAGAGCAAGGATGGTCCTTATGGAAGAATACCTTGCAACAGGTGCAAAGGTTTCTTCATAATCAATCCCCTCGATCTGTGAGAAGCCCCGGGCCACAAATATGGCCTTGTATTTCTCAACACTCCCATCAGCAGCTTGCTTTACCTTGTAGATCCATCTCAAAATTACCACTGATTTATCAATCAGCCTTGGAACAATTTCCCAAGCACTGTTTTTGACAATGGAGTCATACTCCTCCACCATTGCATCTACCCATGTGGGCTCTTGCAATGCTTCCTGAAAGGAAAATGGCTCAGTCACAATAGATTTTCTCATGAGAGCCATGTATCCAGTAAATCGGTTAGGAGACTGTCTTTGTCTGCGCTGTGAAGTATGGGCTCCTACATTCTGTGCATCATCAAGTCTCAGCCTATTAGCTTTTGTGGTGCGCCTTTTGCGAGTTATGATGTTTGGCTCTGCGTGAGTGGACTCCTCCACTCCATGAACCTCCTCCTATGGCTAATCCACATCTAGGGACTCATCTTTTGGAACTAATAGTTCCTCCTCCACATGCAAGTCCAGCTTCCTCTCAAGCGACAACTGCATGGCTTTCCCCTCATCGAATTTTATATCCTTTTGCATAACAGTCATCTTAATATTAGGAAAATACAAATGATAATTATGGGGTGTTTCAGTGTACCCCAAAAATATCCCAATTTCAGCAGTCGGCTCCAGCTTCTTCCTAGCGTTCTTTGTCACATGCACATAAATAGATGAGCCAAAAATATTAAAGTGTGAAACATCCGGTTTCTTACCAGTGAAATATTCTTGAGGTGTACTCATGCCAAGTACTCTATGAGGACAACAGTTTTGCACATAAACCGGAGTGGTGCATGCTTCTGACCACAAATGCATTGCTAGGCCTTGATCATGCAACATCGCTCATATTGCACCCATGATCGTTCTGTTCTTTCTCTCCACGACCCCATTTTTCTGTGAGTTATGAGGCGCTATGATTTCTCTTCAAATTCCTTCTCTGCTGTAGAAGTATTTGAATTCGTTAGAGATGTATTCTCCACCATTATCGCTCCTCAAAGCCTTCACTTGCTTCCCTGACTCTAGCTCCATCAATGCCTTAAACTCACAGAACTTTGAGAATGTTTGATCCTTCTTCTACATGAAGAAGATCTAACATTTACGATAAAATTCATCAACAAAAATAACATTATACTTATGTTTTGTTGTTGAAGCAACTGAGAATGGTCCACACACGTCTGTGTGAACTCTCTCCAGGATCACCGAAGCACTCCTTTTCATGAAAGGTGGAATTTACATACTTCCCCATGGTGAAACCCTTGAACTGATCTAACTGAGCAAGTGTTCCCATTGGAATTCCAGTAGATATTTTCTGCATGAATTTCAAGGCTCCATGATGAAGATGGCCTAATCGCCTGTGCCATAATTTTCCCTCATCCCGATTCACCAATTTTTCTGCCTTGCCCATCATGGAAGTGTAACCATCTCCCTCCATCTTGTAGAGATTCTTAACTAGAATCCCTATCCTCTTGGCTTGACCCGGTTTTTTGCGTCGTAGGAAATCTTTTCAATCCCTAAAAACAACATCATAGCCTCTGCCCTCCAACATTGCAACTGAGACCAAGTTTTTCTTCAAACCTGGAACATGCATAACATCTTTCAATTGAAATGGTTTACCTAACTCCCTTTGAAAGGTAATGGTACCAATTCCAGTCACACTGTATCATCCATCGTCGCCCATCTCTATATGCATTTGGAGATCTTTCTCCTCCAAGTCACTGAAAATATCCTTATCTCCCATCATGTGGAAGGAAGCGCCACTATCCAAATACCACACCGATCCCAATGCACTTGACCCCATGCATGCAATCAAGGAGAAGTCAAGTTAAAATTGCAAGGCAAGGGCCTCACCAACTGCAACTCCAACAACCTTCTTGTTCTTCTTCTTTTGTGGACAGTTGGTAGCGAGATGCCCATGTTCGTGACAGTGAAAACACTTCACCTTGGAAATATTCAGCTTCTTGCCTTTAGACTCAGATTTAGAATGGAATTTCTTCCCCTTGCCCTTATTTTCCTTGGCAGCCAAAGAAAAATCCTCTTCATCATCTTGCTTTAATGAAGAGCCATCTCTGGAGTTTCCCCTGAACTCCTCCTGCACTAGATTCGACCATAATCGTTCCCAATTCGACAGTTTTTCTCGTCCGTTGATAGAGTCTTCATAAATGTGCCAACTCTTAGGAAGTCCCAAGAGAGCCAAGCTCAACAAATCATCATCAGAAATAGTTATTCCCACACTCCCCAGTTCATCTCGACATTGGACAAACTTCGTGAGATTATTTGGAATGTTTTCGCCCTTTTTCATCTTGATCTTCCTGATTTTATCTTTGGGCGCCAATTTCCTATGGTCGCTCCTGCTTTGGAAAAGATCTATCGAAGCCTTACACATAGCATATGGTGTGGCTTTCCCATGAAGGCTTGAGACAGTGTGGTCTCATGCACCTTCCAACAGAATCATCCTCGCCTTTGCCACTTTCTTTTGCCATGTATCAAGTAATGCAACATATGTCGAAGTGGGCTTAAGAACATCATTACCAATGAATTCCTTCAAGCCATTATTCGAGCACCGCCTCCATCCTGTCCTTCTAGGAAATTTATTTTGAGCTGCCCTCGAGCGCATACTCTAGCCATAAGCCATTGAGATCCATTTCAATGTTAACTCAACTGTAGCACTAAGAAAATATTTCTTCAAATATGAATTCTTTCCACCAAAAAACTAAACTCCTACTTCAAAATTGCAATCTTTTGTGCTCTGATACCATGTAGAAAATTTTATTACAAATTATCTATTGCTTGGATTCTCCTGATCTAATAATTATATGCCATTGTTAAATACAGAATCTCTTCTACAAAATTCTTTGCAGAATTTAAAACACAATCGCCAATTTCAATATCAAGAAGAAAGATCAATCACACATAACACAGATGTTTTTTTTTGGAAAGCATAAAGCAAAAAAAAAACTATCATATATTATGTATACATCATGGATCATGAAACAATTTCATACAAAACTCTAATCCAAGAGCTATCAGTACAATATACAATCATCTCACACTGTCATACAAAAATTGGCAAATTCATGTGCCAATTTACTGCCTCTAGACAACCTGCCTCCACTGTGAAATCCCAACTGATAGAAATACCTGAATGAATGGAATCCTTCTTGCCTTAACCGCGAAATCCTCATGGGCACATCCAATGTGTGTGTGGTTGCATGAGTGTAGCCACTAATGTCACAATTGATAGTCAAACTGTCCCTTTCACCTACATCTCAACTGGGTCTCCACTAGATCTGACATGCATGTAGTTAACAATAGTAAATATTCAATTTCATGTGAGACCACTGATTGTGAATTAATTAATAATTAATTCACTGATCTCTCACTAGTGTATCTTCAGCTACAACTAGCACAACTGAGTTTAACTCACTTAACTGAGTTAAACTACTTTACAACTCACATCACTACACATCCAACTTAGTTACAACTTTGAATCACTCAGTTACAACTAAGTCCACTTGCATGTCCCACCAACCAACCTTTAAACTTGAATTTCCTATAGCTAAATGATTTGCCACTTCAGTTAACTATTTCCAAGTGCTCATTGAGAATAGATTATTGTTTATTGTCCAACTATTATTAAGGGATAATAATAGTCGACATGCATCTATAAATAGGCACACGATCTATAAATAGAACTCACACATACATATGTAAATAGACCATCATCTATAAATAGAATTCTCTCATGCATCTATAAATAGACATCATCTATAAATAGAATTTGCTCATGCATCTATAAATAGACCTCCACCTAAAAATAGCCTTAAGCTCCATCGTAGTGTATGTGCTTAATTTTCGCTAGGATCTTCTTGTTGAATCTCAACACTTCAGACTCGCTAAACAACTCAAGTGTGCTCAAGTCGTAAAGACCAGAAAATCAGAATATGCAAGAATGATTTCCATGGCTTCCCTCACCCCCTTCTTATTCTTGTGAAACCCTAACATCCTTGGGTCCACTCATTAACTGCATTGCTACTTTTCCCATTGGCTTTCACACTTGTTGCACATCCTTGGGTCCACTCATTAACTGCGTTGCTACTTGGCACCTTGGCTTTCACACTTGCTGCGCTGCCCTCTTGGCCTCTTGGCCCCACAAGAGCTGCGTTGTCCACATTAGCTCTAGAAAAGTGGTTTTATTCTAACTACTGGGTTTATGGGTCCCTTCATCATTTTATTTACCTACTGAACTTAAGAAAAACAAAATTGGAAAAAAATAATATTTCTAATTAGATGTGAGATAATTAGGAATATTACATATTGCCACATTTAGTGAGAGAATCCTTTTTCTTTTGACACAATCGTTTATTTTCTAAAGGTGATTCAACTTGTGAGAGGGATTTTTTTTAAGGAGAATGTTTCTTTGAAGGAGAAACATAGGCACTCTAAAAGGAAGTTTACTCTATGAGTCAAAGATTTTTAATGTACTATGTTTGTTGTTGAGATCAATAAAGTGGCCTAGCCATTGGAGTAGGGCCTAGAGACATAGCCTAGGAGGGGTGAGCTTCGCTATCACGTGGTTGTTCTCTTCCTAATTTTCATCATGTTATGTTCCACATGATTTCGTTTCATATTCAAGTTCATTGAAAACTTAACTATTCATGGTTGAACAAATTATGAACTAACTTAACTTTTGAAGAGACAAAATTTTCAAAACTTGAAAAGTGTTAGAGGATGATCGATTTCCATTTTTAGATAATTGGTATAAAAGAAGGTTTTGACTAGTTTGGAGGCATGGGTGAAATTTTGCAACATGCAATACTCCTAGAACTAGAAGATATGACTTATTCTCTCCAACAGGAGAACATGGAATTGAGAAGATTGCTTGAAGCAACATAGGATCATAATAAGAAGTTGTGCCTGATGTTGCAGAATGCCATTGAAGAGAAAATTGGGGAATGTTCAGCTGTCAAAGCTTCCCCCAAGACTCAACAAGTTTTTGGTCATGGGATGACAAATATTTGCACCTCTTTTCAAATTAAGAACGTCACTTATATGTTAAATCACAAGAGTGGTTTTATTGAATCTTCATTTACCTATTCATCTACAAAATATAAGGAGGAGATGGCTAAGTTTCAGGAAGAGGACCAAGAGTTGCAAGCAAAAAAGGAGGTAAAAGATACTTCATGTTGATTTCATTCTCTTAACAATGATAATGCTTATTTTGTGTCATTTGAGAAACATACCAAGGGTATTGGTATGAAATTGTTGACTAAAATGGGGTACAATGGTAAGGGCCTTGGAATACATAGTCATGGTATCATTAATCCTATTGAGGTGAGAGAACAACCTTGGCATGAAGGATTAGGATATGTTCAAGAAGAAGATGGAGAATGCTCCAAAATTGCAAAGTCGATGAATTATTCAAGTGTGAAATTCGTGAAGAAAGAAATTTTTTAAGTTGAAGGAATATCATATCATGATGATGATGTTGATGGAAAATTATCTCCAAATAGAGATGAGCGCTTCAAAGGAATAAATAATTCAAGTTCTCCTCACCAGACTCATAATCAAAAGGACCATCATAAAAGGTATAAACATCCTAATTATTCAAAGGATTTCTATGACTATGAACAACATGATGATTTGAATAGAATGTTGTGGAATGTGCTTCCTTGCACTTTTTTTCATGCACCTAACCATTGTGTAGCTAAGTGCCATAAAAGGAAAGCATTAGTCAAGAAAATGAATATGTTGATTAGAAGTGAGACCAGGAAGGAAAATCCACTTCCAAGTTCAAAGACATTTTTGTCAAAGTGTGCTCACAAAATGTTTTTTACTCATTGCAATATAAGTGGGCATTGGATCGAGAAATTTTGGAAGCTGCATCCACAACTTCATCCAAAGAAGGAAAAATAGGTTATCAAATCACCTGAGAAAGGGAAGGCATAAGAATGTGTGGTGCACACCATAACTATCTTGAAGCAACTCTAGAAGAAAGTGAAATGCAGAAAGAGAACTCCCTAGCCTGTTTGGGTAAGAAATGGTTGGACTATTTTTATAGTTAAATACTGCATTTATTTTGTATTTCACATGTTGCATATCCTCACATTTGGGTATTTCATAAAACTGATGCTGTGAATAAATCACTTATATGCAACAATGTTTTATTTTGGCATATTGTGTTATTTTGACTTGTTGATGAGTCAATTTGTATTGGAATTTGAGAGTTGAATGTATTACATGTTGTGAAAAACACATTTCATTCGTGGATAACATGGTAAGCATCCTAAAATTTTAGGATGAGCATTTTCATTACATCCAACATGTAGACAATCATGCCAAGCATTCATATACGCAATTATTTCCATTTGAAGTTTGTTTTAGTTAGTTTCCAAATTCTCTTTTTGTTTTCATATTTGGTAAATATTTTGTAGTGGATGGACATACTGATGTGGAAAAATCCAAGCATTTCATTCAACAAATGCAGTTAATACATCAAAGAGTACAAGAGAATCTTGAGAAAAGAAAATCAAAGTACAAATCAAGGCATGAAAAGCATCGAGTTGATTATCATTTCGAAGTGGGAGATAAAGTTTGGTTGTATATCAGCAAGGAAATACTTCAAGATGAAGATTGTTTGAGCCTAAAATGTTTGATGATATTTGAGAGAATGTTCAGATTCCATCTATTGAATATTTTTCTCCTAAATATTTATATGAGTTGCAGGAACATTCAATTTTTGACAGGAGAATTAGGAATTCATGCAAAGCTAATGTGGAGCATATTCGAGTCGGGAAAAAGGATATCATTCCAAATAAATCAAGGTGGATTGAGATCGAGAAAGTGAACGTGTTTTACTCTCACTTACTTGTTGATTAAAAAATGGGCTTTTGGTGGTGTAACACCCTTTTCCCACATCTACCAAGTAACCAACCAACCGGGGTAAAAATGCAATGAGAGGCTACTAATATGAGATTAAACCTCCTAGATGACCTTAAGGAAGAAGAAATGATAAGAAAAATACAAACACACCTTACACAACATTAAAAACACCCTCAAGAGGTAACCCAACCTTTCAGGCCCCTGAACCCTGAGGGAGACTGAATTTTTGACCAATTTTAGCCTTAGCCATGGGCATGCCAAGGCAAGGTAGCCACTAAAAGCCTATAGCCATAGGCATGCCAAGGCAAGGTAGCGGCCAAGAACTGGTTTGGTCAGTTCTATGCCTAAAACTTCGAGATTTGTGCCACCTTTTCAGCCCCAAAGCCCAGGTCACTACCCAGAAATTCACGAAACTATAGGGGATGATGAATAACATTAAAAAAAAGGTATGAAAGAAATCACATCATCAATAAATTATCTGGATCTCTCCTAGCCATGATAGGAATTTCGTCAAATACGTCACAAAAATTGCATATACACGTATAAACAACATATTTAAACATGGGGGTCTCTTACTTATTTGACAATTTCTAAGAAGCATTACTCCCCTACATCATAAGCTACAATATGGTCTATTTGACCATAGATACATTGTGTATTCATTTACAGGTAAACACACAGATAGATCCATACATCATCACTGATTGAATACATTCTTATAACCATCACAATAAAAACATAAATATAATGGATATAACAACAATAAAATCCATACATAAACTAGTACATTTTTATACTGAATACCAGAGGAATGATCTCTTCATTACTGAATGTAAAAACCAACCAGAGATGGGACTTCCATGTTCCACCTGACCATAGATTGGTTGACCCAAGTCTCACTTCAGTGAATGACCCTCATGCCATATTCCAAGCATGAATATGGGATCTCATCAAACACATCAATCTGAATCAATCTAGGGCTTTCACAGGCCAAACTGCCTCAACCCTCAACTAGTGATTCCACCTCACGATTGGACATCAGAACCATCACGGATTTGTCTCTGTTCAAGCTGGCTCTAGAGTGTTTGTTCCAACTGGCACTTCCAGGACTAGTAACTCAAACCCAACTGTTACAGGGCTTCCAGCGCATTTTTCCAACCAGGGCTTCCAAGACTAGTAACTAAACCCACCTAGGGCTTCCAGAGAATTTTTCCAACCAAGGTTTCCAGGACTAGTAACTCAACCCATAGTTTTCTAATGGGATTCTAGAGCATTTGTCCAACCAAGGCTTCCATGAAATAATAACTCAAACCACAACTAAAGGAATCATGAGAAGCAACTAGAAAACAATTAGTGGAAATAAAACCACAACACCATGGCTATCTAGGAAATGGAAAGGCTAGGAAAATCCACATGCATACACCATGCATGCCAAAACTAGTGAGGAAAACATATATGCAACATGATACCTGCACTCAAAACCCATTGTAGATTATGATCCCAATGTTCTCTTACACTTTTCGACTCTTCCTTTACCTCCTTGCTCCAAATCACTAATTATGCCACACTCTCGAAGAAAGATCCAAGAATACTCTAAGTGTCCAAGAGTATGAGAGAGAGAGAGAGAATAGAGTGAGAGCCATAAGTGTGAGAAAACTCCCGATCCTCAGTATTTTTTTTATTACTGAGGTCTCTATTTTCTTCATTTCCCATTATTTTCCTTCATTTTCCTCCTCATCTCCAACATGTGACCTTTAACCTTCCTTTTATCCTATTTTCCATTACTTTCATAAATAAAATTCCAATTAATGCCTCATGTCTTTCCAATGCATTTTCCATTTCCTTTTCCAATATCCTTAGCCATAATAAACTGAAGTGAACACATGCTAGGATGTTTTTCCCCATGATTCATCTTGGAATACATGTCCCATCAACCGTGGTCTTATATATTTTTTACATGGATTTTTGCCTGGGCTATTACATAACCCTCCCCCTTGGGAGAATAATTTCCTCATTGTTCAATGACACCTACAAACCAACAAACCGTTGAAACAAACATACTACCTATGGAGCTTTATAACACATATCGTTGTAGTATTTACAATGACTTCCTGTTGAAAACATGATTATCATATCTTTTACTGGAGCTTTATAACATAACTCATTATGATATTTACAATAACAACCACATATAATCATGCACATGTTCTTCAACCAACAAATAATCATAATGTCTATGGAGCTTTATAAATCTAAATAAATATAGTATTTACAATTGGTGAGACCTGGTGTTGTGACTCCCATAGGCTTCCCTACTTTACTTTATCAACCTGAGGTTCGTACAAACTTGGAGGTGACAGTTCTATAGACATAGCATATGCATTCTACTCATGTCATCCTCTTCTGAGCTTTACAAAAGGGTGATACTTCTAGGGTTACTGGATGAAGTCTGTCACACTTCTGAAATTAGGCCTAGGGCTACAAATGATTCAAAGCCATGATGCTATCAACAAGTACAAAACTACACTACAACAAGAAAGTACACATAACTATTTTGCAATGAAATAAATCTACTCATTAAACTATGACAAGAAATGAAAGCAACCTAGGAATCTTGAATGAAGTAAATTGTTGAATTGAAATGGCATAAAGGAAACTAATCTAATCACACTTTGTTGGGCCAAATGGCTAAACACACTCTAATTAATATATGATCTATCTATCACGCTTTTAATCATGCAACTACTCATGACCTAACTATGTTTGTAATTGTATTGTTTTGCAGTTAGGAGAAGAAAGTGCTAAGGTGGCATATGGAAGGCTTGAACACATGGGTGCAAGGCGGAAGGTGTATGAGTGGTTTTTGCAGGTCTAGAGGATGTGGATGGTGGTTTATGGGCTTAAGGAGGGGCCCACTGGTGCTATTTCAAGTGTTGCTTCAGGGTTCCTGTAGTGCTACAGGAAAGTCCTGAATTGCTACAGGAAACATTTCGAGGGCAATCTGAGGCCAAAAATAGGTGTAAAAAGGGTAGGGAAGTTGGAGTGAAGGTGGATTAGGATGAGTGGAATTTGGCCCACCCCTTGGCCAAGCTCAGAACCTCTTGGGAGGCCTTTCTTTCACCCTTAGGGTTTGCTCACGGTGTAGGGATGAAAAATCCAAAAACAGGGTTGATGGTGGTTTTGATGAACATAGGGTTTTTGAAGGGTGAGAGATGAAGCTGAAGGTGCTAGTGAAGTTCTCCTTGGTTGTGATACCTGTACCTACAAGAAAAATACCTATTCATGCAATACAAATGGACAAATTCATGATAAAGATAATGGAAAATATGACTTGAATTTATAAAGAAAATATGCTCTAATCTACAAACAAAGATCTAATCACAATATTCTAAGATCATAAATCGTCATCACATAAAATAATAACGGGATCATCAATTTCCAATGTCCTCAAAGAATAAAGTTTACATCACAATATATGTCTCAGAAGTCAAATTAAAACTAAAAGTGTCTATCTGAAGTCACATTAGGATGAAACACTACACCTATTTTCTAAAACACCCAAAGCACTACAAGTTTGGAGGAAGGTTAGAAAGCCTTGTCTAAACTGGAATGATTGAACGATTTTCATAAACTGGAATGATTGAAAGATTTTCATTTGATAGGTTGAAGGTGGAGAAGCACTATAGTGCTCACTCTTATACATTACAAAGTTCACTCTTATGCAACACAATTTCACTTTTTGTCTTATTTTTTATTTATTTTTATTTTGTTCTTTTAAATGTAAAGCTATTGTTTTTAGTTTGTTCTTGTTATACAATGTTAATAAGAAATTAAAAGGTTAGAGTAGTAACCAATTCTTTGGAAATCTAACATAGTATTGGTAATGACAACATTTTCCATAAATCTAATAATGTTATAAACTCACCAATCATACTTGGTGAAGGCCTTCCATTTCAATTAGATAATGAGTTACCAAATTCACAACCACTTAAAGTTTCCCATAAAATGTAAAATACGATTCTTTCTTGCATAGACTATGGTCTAAATATATTTAATATTTAAGGAGAGACTATGATAGCTGTCCCTTTTTTTTTGGGGGTGAAACCTTGCTTAGGTTCTACCTTCCATTCAGAATGGATCTGTTTTGTAGCGCAACAATGTAGCACTCACCATATTAATCAATAGCTAAAATTTTCCTGCGGAACATCCTAGTGCTAATATTTCAGTATGGTACTTTGGTTAAATTATTTATTTAAAGTTTTTGAAAAACCCGAAGCTTGATATATGTTATATTGATATATTCTGACATCAAAATTGATGTCCGATAACCATCAAATTGTTCATGACCTTGATAAATAAATTTATTTTATGGCAGCAACAAGGAGAGACACAAAAATGAAATTGAAATGAAAATAGATGGATGTTTCTTGGATTTGATTTTAGAAATCCAATCAATTTGGACAAATCAAGGCGACCACTGTTTCTGTATTTCTACATTTAACCAAAGCCAAAGAGAATTTTAAACATAGTATTCAATATGTGAAAACTTGTATGGAAACTAAATCATTGAAAACATAACCAAAATATATAATGAAACCAGCACATAATTTTTTTGACCCTCGGCTGACCACCATATTTTGACCCTCGGCTTACCACCTTTATATATATATATATATATATATATATATATATATATATATATATATATATATATATAAAAGCTGTCTCTTCTAAACAATTGTTCAACGGTTAATATTATATATATAAGCTGTCTCTTCTAAACAATTGTTCAACGGTTAATATTATATATATATATATAACCCTCCCTTCATGCTAATTGCAAATAGGTCCATAAGAGATTTTGATAGTATAGTTTATCATTTCCGAAATAAGTATTATAATATTTAAATTGAAATTTTATCGTATCGTGTTTATTTAAATTAATAATTAAATTATAGAAATTTTAAAATTTAGATATAATTATATAAGTTACATAGTTGTTTTAATCATTTAAAAAAAAACTTACAATGTATTAATTTTCTATTTTATCCAACTACATTTACCGTTTTACAAGAATTTCAAATTGGAAATTCGACTGCAAAATCTCTATGCCACTTTTATAACAGTTCTCATGAATAGATTAATATCTCACAAACGTGTTTGAATATAGTCAACTCAACGATGAACATTTATGTGTTCTTTGGGTATTCTTCTTTCTCGTTACAATAGGGTTGTAGAAAGAAACTAATGAACTAGCAATACGTAGTGAAGAACCTAACCAAATCTCTACTTGTCACTCTTAAAAATTTCATACTAATTATAAATTAGAAATTTTAGCCCGAGGAAACTATCTAGTCTTAGGGTTTATAAAAAGTTTTTTTATATTTTTAGAATCTAAGTTTATGTGATTTATTATACAAATTGTAAAAAAATTTCGGTAATAATCACATGCAATGGAATATAGTCTACATGTTTCGAATCAACGAGTGTGGTTCATCATCAGGATTATGTCTCTTTTTATAGTAGTTTTCTTTGATGCCTAGTAGCTCAAATTCTAATTCCCTTATTATTCGTGCTTTCATATATCAAGTTTTTACCATGTGCTAAAGTAATTCATTTTCTTATTTTATTAAAAATATTATTTTCATCGCCCATGATATATTTCCCAAAATTGCTCATAGTTGTCCCCTTGATCTTTTTTTTCATTTCCTAATTTTTTTTTCTTGTTAATTAATTTAACTTGAATTAACTATGTATATGTAATTTCATGTCTATAAAATTTCCATATTTTTTTCTCAATTTAAATTTTAATTTAGATCCCTTTCCTATTTTTTTCCTCTATTATGGAGAAATCTCATGAAATTAATATTTTCAATTAAATAAATCATTTATATTATTTTTATGCACAGTCATTATTTTAGGTTTTATCAATTTAATATAAATTCTATGTTTCAAATATAATATTTTCTTCTTTCTAACTAAGATGAGATACACTCAATATTTATTACATGGTTGCTAACATTAATATTTATTCTAAACCATTTCATCTTAATTTTACCATTAAAATTCTAACATGGTTTTTTTTCCTAGTCCAACAAGTTTTATTAAAGGATTTTTATTACAAGGTAAAGTTCACTTTCACTTATATAGGTAAGTTTTTAAAATGTCTTTATCAATTTAAATTAAGTTTATTTTATCTTTTCAATTCATAATACTAAGGGTTCCAAGTCAATTGTGTTTTTCAATAATTACCTCGCATAATTCCAAGGGCGTCACAATGCTTTCCCTTTAAGTACGTGCGATTAGTTGAGGGGAACATTGGTGCAACAATGGAGACATTTGTAAACTAGAGAGTTTCCCTTGTAGAGAGACTAATGGTGATTGAGAATTAATTTCTCCACCTTAATGCACACCCCTTATTCGTACCTCATGAGTGGTCGAGTTTGTGGTCCAACCCTTATGGCATCATGAAAATTCAAGATAAATTTTTCCTATACTTTTCACATAGATCACAATTGAAGTGTTAGCAGGTGAAATTAGGGATGTGTTCCACCCCTCCAATACATATATGAATTCCTTCACACGTCTCCATTACTCGTAACTGATTCATTCAACAAGCATAAACCTTGTGTTTGCATCCATTACTTAAGTCCTAGATACTTTATTTAATATATTCATCAATAAAAATTCAAATTCAAATTAACATTACCCCTAATTCAAACTAGAATCCTTTATTCACTCTCATTCTCATGCACCATCATAGTTCCCTTCCATACCCAATAAATTATTAGCAATGTATGATCATAAATACTTAATCATCAATAAATATCATCATCTAATAACATATTCATCAAGTAACAACTATCCTAATCATTAATAATATTAATGAAAAATATCATGATCACATCACATAGTGTAAATAATCTTATAATAAAAAATAATACACATATAAATTGTCTATAACAAAAAATCAAAATAAAATAGGGCACTACAACCACGACTTTATTCACAAGTCAACTTGTCCCCAAAACCAAGGCCCTAAGTTGAAAATTATATTTGAGTCTATCTCCACAATGAGAAAACCTTCGACACATTGATAATTGAATATTTTATTTTAATTGTTGAAGATCTAGTGATGGAGATTGGCTAACTACACACAGGGACCATTAAACCAACAAATCAAGCCACCCCATAAAAAAATATTAATGTAATATTGCACATCTTTATTGTCCATAATGTAAGGGAAAGGATATACACCTACATCACATTTCCACCCTTACGAAGGATGGTTTTAGAGCACACCTCTTTTTATGCCAAATATTCCTTGGAATATTGTGGGGTAGACTTGGGTACATCTCTTGAATGGGAATGATTTCCATGAAGATCAAGGTATGCATCACACTAGAGGATGAATATAAGTGAAACATGATCTATAAAAGCAATGGGTCGAACCCCTTATTGTGTTGATTGAGACCTTATGATGTGGTTCTCTTATCTTTAGGTGATTATATAAACATTACATTATTTTAAAAGATATTAAAATAATTATCAAACATATATTTAATATTTATCTTAAAACTTAAAATTAATTTATATTAAAATAAACATTCAACAATTTAATTTAAATATTTTAGCACATTTGCAAAGATTGATGTATTGATTTATGTATTTCCTTTCTCTTTAAACCAATTGATTTACTTTTCACAATATATATTTAACACATTTTCAAAGATAGATGTATTGATTTATTTCTTTCCTTTCCCTTTAAACTAATTGATTTACTTTTCACAATATTGGTTGTTGCTTTTTATTTTATTTTATAAAGGGTGTCCTTTTTGCATTAAGAAAAAACAACAACATTAATTCTAATATAAAATAAGTGGTGTCTAATTATTGCATATTTTGAAGTTTTTAGTGGTCAAATAATGATCTTTTGTTATATAAAATGTGTTTTTTTATTGCATATATGGATTCAATACTCTCAAAACCCTCAAGGCACTCATATTATGGAGATTTCATGATCTAGATTTATGAAGGGAACAAAATGGAACAAATTTATAACAAAAATACATACATATAGTAAAAATTGACTTGTATTAATAAATAGAATGTGTTGAAACTATTAAAACAAAGTGTAATAAAATAAACTAGCTCGAATGGTGGTAGCTTATCTTTGAGAAGATATGTGACAGTTATGTGCATTCACTAGAGGCCATTACAGTGAGGCCAAGGGGTCGTTTATAACATAAATTAGTAATGAGGAAACCATAAACATTTGAAAACCTAACCGTAGGAGATGAAACACTAAAAGGTTTGTGGACCTAATGGGGTTGGTACTTAACTTCCCAAGGTTGTAACTTTTGCATTTTATCTATGTTTTACATGCTTATTATCATGTTGGAAAGGTTTATCCAAGAAGTACACATACCCCTACCACATTAAAAAAGCATCATTTAGGGTCTTAAAACAACGCCAAAATTTTAGGACCCAAAAAACTTTAAAAAAAACTTCCAAGCTAGGGAACTATGGTTTGAGCCAATTGAAGATGTGGGTGGTCACCAATATATACTTGTATCAATACATAACAAAAACTTATTATTCAAATAGGTTGTTGTTAGATTATGGGAAAATTCAATCAGAAAATATTCCTTGAAAAGTTCCAAAACAAAGAAAAAATATACTATGACTATACATTAAAGTAGTTTTTTTTCATAAGAGAAAAAACCACATCAATCATTAAAAAAACAAATAAATTTTTATTTTTTAATTATTTAACCCTTATAAATTTCTTAATTTTTTGCTTCAACACCTTTAATGGTCTCAACATGGTCAATTACTTTTTAGTGTGATACTATTTTATGAAAGAGATATTTTAATGCCATTAATAATAATCCTTTTTGTCAAGCCCTAAATTCGGGCATACCTTTAACCGAAGTGCACGCCACGGGCGACATCCCCATCACACAATTTGTGATGAAGATATGGCAAGAAATGCGATGAAAGTAGATGTTGGGCGAGAGTGCACTTACATGAGGTGCCAAAAAACCAACACTTGCAGTTTCTATTGGGTGTGTGTAGGAAACTTGGTGGCACGATGGATGTGCATGATCGAGCACCTGACTTGGCCTAATGATTAGTGATAAGGAATAGGAAGACACCATAAGGAGTAGCATAAACACCCCAATGCATGGACCAAAACGCCCCTAGACGAGCAACCAAATGGTGGATAAGCTTGGCCAAAGACGAGTTGGACTAAGGAAAGGGTGCCCTAGTAGAAAAATGGTGGACTAAGTCCCCAAGATGACATAGTAAAAATTTGGTGTTAGCCAAACAAGATGATTTGGGTGAGTTGAAATTTGGCATTGGTTGAGATGAGGTGTGTTGAGGGCGTTGGCCGAGATGAAACGAGTTGAGGTTGGTCGAGACAAAAGGATCCAAGGGCGCCCAAGGAAAAAATGGTGAGTTGAGGGCATGAGATGAGTCAAATGGAATGAAATTTTTTGCTAGGTGGAATGGGTGTTGGCCCAACCCTAGGATCCCAACACCTAGGAAATATGACCCACATAGTGAGACAAAACAACGAATGTGCGAAGTAAGTCAGTCAACCGATTATTAATCAAACAAAGGTGAGATGAGTCATATAAACACATGAATCACACCATGGAACAAAACACCACTGAATAACCAAAGTCACACACACAAGAGTTCTTTAGAGGAATGAAGTGCGAGAGGAAGAGGGAGATAAAGAGGATTGTTTTGGCATGTGCTTTTGCAAGGCCTGAAGGAAGAGATGAGCCAACTGAACAAGCCCAACCGAGAAGGGAAGATGAATCGTCTTAAAGGAGGGATAAACCATGGTAGGGTAGTAGGGTGGCCCAATGGGGTAATCAAGTTTGTTATTGGTTTTATTTTTACATCATATGGATTTTGGCTTTGAGATTTGGTTGAACTAAGTCATTATCTTAGGTAATTATTGTAAATATGCATTTTAATAAAAGAAGAAGGCTATAGAGTCGTTTTCATTGAAATTTTGCATGCTTATGATGGTGATATCTTTCATATGATGCTCATGATTTTTTTTAATGGAAGATGATGTGACAATGTTATTATTACTCTATGTTTTATGAATTCTATAAATTAATTACGCCAAAGGCGTTTTTATTGTGAGGTTCCTCTTACTAACACTGTAGAGATTTGTAGGATGACACTGTAGAGATTTCGATGAGGTCATGAAAAATCCATGTGGCATTTTTAGTCAAGCCCCTGTTTTAGCCCTCCATTTTTATCTGCCCAGATCGAAGATATATGACACCGTAATTTCCCATCTAAACTTATGCTCTATGTTGTTTTTAGTGTGTTTTAGATGATATTTTGAGAGAGATTCCACAAACTTTACGTTCTCTTTACCAGGCTTCATGTTTCGATATCAACTATTGTTTTATCCACCAACTGTGATCCCCCTAGATCCACTTTTAGACCTTGACCAATTCTTTCTGTTTAATAAAATGACAATCTGAATTTCTGTGGTGACCTAAGCAACGATGCACAACACCCTAGGGAATTTTAGTTTTTCCATGGCTGGAACAAGAAAATTGTGGATATTTTTTTCCTTTGCGTTTTTAGTAAGCCCTTTGTTTAATGTCACTGGTGTGCCCTTTGCACCCTAAGGTGAAAATGCTAGTAATAACATAGAAAAAAGCACAGGTAATACATTGTGAGGAATAGTATGGGTGAAGTGATATTGTAGTAAACTAAACAACTATGAAACAAATAATTTTTGTACGCTCAAGGGAACAAAATTCACCCAAAAGGGACCTTGTGACTGCATAAGGCACCAGGGTTGTGATATTTAGCATAAAATATAATACTCATTTTATACCAAGAATAGGTAGAGGGGTTGGCAACATTATTATTCTACCACTTCGATTCGGTACTGGAGCAAGAGACCATCAAGAAGAAATATAAGAGATCTTGATCAACAACTTGAATTTGGTATCAGAGCATACCACTCATCTTACAGGTGGACATATAGTAGTTATCAGTATCGCAATTCTTCACTTGAACGTGATATTGAGATCACACCACTCTACATATAAATTGTATTGAAGGAATATTGTAGAGAAAGTTTCCTTTTATTTGTAGGTTATTGGGGGAAGGGGCTTATGTAATTGATTGTCAGGAGAGGAAGGGGTTTTGGCTATAAATTATTAGTATATTTTGTAGTTGGGAAAGTTGAAGTGATCTTGACAAGATCACATCCGGAAAGAAGCAAGTCACAATGGTGAACACTAGGTGTAACCCGATGAACCAATATGAGGTAATATTGTTTGAGAAGGTTAAAGAACTTGAGATTACCTTGGAATGGATGGTTGAAGTGATGGAAGGCCATGGAAATAAGTTTAAGGAACTTCGAGCAAATATTTAGGATATTAAGTGGGCTACTTAGTCAAGGTCCTACCCCATTGAGTTTGTAGTGAGACAAGCCCGGGATCAAGATGATTGGATGAAGGACTTAGAAGATCAGGTGATGTCACTTGTGGCACTCACAAGAGACCATGTTGATACCATTGTAGTATTGAAGCAAGCTATAAGATAGAGTTTATGAAGTTCATTTATGAAGGTGAAGCTGAAAGAACTAGAAATGTATGATGGGCCAACAAGTACTGAGGTATTGTGAAGCTTTTATTAGAACATGGAACAAATGCTGGAACATATGAAGGGTTTTTCTAAAAAGAAAAACATCAACGCAATAGCCATGTACCTCATAGGAAAAATAAATATTTGGTGGAGGAAAAGGGTTGAAGACTTAGCATCAAACTGCATCACAAATATGATTGATACATGGAAATGGATAAAAGAGCCTTTGTACGCATAGTATAGACCAGGGAATCAAGAATGGGTGGTAAGGGATTTCCTAAGGGAGATGAAGAATACTAGTAAGATTTAAACCTATATTAAATTCTCAGGTCTTATGTTGGAGCTTAGAGATATGCTTGAGAAGGACATGGTATACCACTTCATCAACAATCTCCATCCATGGGAAAATAAGGAAGCTATGACTTGCAAGGATTTCAATCTCTTACAAAAACAATCATCATAGTATAGAAACTTATTTCTTACTAGATATTTAGTATGGATAAGGAGGAGATGTGAAGTGATAGGAGCAAGAAGAAGAAGAAGGACAAATTGAGAGGGAAGACTTCCAAGGATGGAAAAATAGCAGGTGCAGCCAAAGAGAAGAGTCCCATATCTTGTTGGATCTGCAAAGAGAATCACTTGGCAAGAAATTTCTTAATCAAGTAGAAAATGGTTTCTTTGGAGTAGAAATATGGTGCTAAGGTTGGCATGCTGCATGTAGTAGGGTCCTCGGAAGATCAAAGGGGAGACTCAAATACAAGAGTGAGGATGGGCACCATCTTCGAGAGTAAACATTCGTATTGTGGTGCTACATGTAGAGATTTAAGTGACAAAGATGTGGAGTATATTCTCTCATGACATGTTGACATGATGTTTTCTTTGATAGATAGACTAGAAAAGTTGGAGAAGAGCATGAGTAAATTGGAGTAGGAAAAGGAGACTAGGATAACATTAGTGATTTAGAGAGGTGTCCAATGAGAGGTGTCTTGGTATTTAGAGGCCAAGGAGGAGATTGACACATCTACATTGATCCTAGGAGCTTGGAAACAAGATCCAGGACTTGAGAGGTTTGTCAAACAAGTAGAGGGTGGGATAGGCTCATATCCTCCTTTGTTGAATTACATGATGAGAAAATATGAAGGCATGATTCCAGGAGATCGAATTGGAGATGAGGGTGGAGGTAACCATGACGAACACTTTATTCGTGATCTTATCAACAAAATAATACCATATCTTATTGTATTTACGAAGAGGATCACTTGGAAAAGAATTTCTTGATAAAGTAGAAAGTGGCTACTTTGGAGTAGCTAGCTAAGGTTGGCATGTTGCAAGTAGTATTTTCCTTAGAAGATCAAAGGAGAGACCCAAATAGAGTGAGGATTTCCACCGTCTTCGAGAGTAAACATCAATAATTTGGTGCTACATGTAGATATTTGAGCGAAAAAGATGTAGAGTATCTTCTCGCATGACATGTGGGCATTGTGTTTGATTTGATAGATAGAATAGAAAAGTTGGAGAAGAGGACAAGTAAATTGGAGTAGGAAGAGGAGACCAGGATGGCAATAGTGATTTATAGATGTGTCGAAGGAGAGGTGTCTTGGTATGTTGAGGCTAAGGAGAAGGTTGGCACATCGACATTGAGCTTAGGATGTTGACCACGAGATCTAGAACTTAAGAGGATTGTCAAAGAAGCAGACATTAGGATAGGCTCATATCCTCCTTTGTTGACTTACATGATGAGGAAATACATAGGGATGCTTCCAGAAGATCAAATGGGAGATGAGGGTAGAGGTGACTATGATAAACTCTTTATTCATGATCTTATCCACAATGGTGACAATTCCCTTCAATTTTGTGGATATAGAGATTAACTAGTAGACATCTTCACCAAACAATTAGGAAAATTTGTTTTTGAGTTTCAAAGATAGTGGTTAGTCATTTTTAGTGGTAAATAATGCAATACTTTAGATTAATGGGGAATGTTGAGGCATATATTCTTACTTATTTGACCATGTTCGGGTTATCAATTGATTAGTTGTTTTTTCTATTTACAAAAAGTAGTTAATTTTTATTCTTTGACAACATCAAACATATTCAATTGTTAGTCAAATATTTATTGTGATTTATCTATTTAATAATGAGAAGGGTGAACTATTTTTCTTCATAGCTGGCTCTCCCTATCAAATTAACAAACACTAACTATTGCAAAACAATGTTTTAAAATTTATTGTAATATAAATATTGATTAGCTAGATTTTATTGCTATTTACATAAAGTAGTTCATTTTTATTATTTCACAACATCAAGCCTATTTAGTTGTTAGTCAAATATCTATTATGAATTATCTATTTAATGATGAGAAGAATGAGTTACTTTTCATCATAGGTGTCTCTCTCTATTAAATTAACAAGTACGAACCATTACAAAACATTTTTTCAAAATTTATTGAAATAAAAGTATCAAATATTAATAAGAAATTAAGGAGAATGCATCACATTAATAACTTGTATACAACCTAGGTTATTAATTACACCGATAGACTATTTTGTATGAGAAGGAGAGTGTCATATTTTAGAGTTTTTAATTGTAAATATTACATTTATGCTCAAGATTTAATAAAAAAAGAATGTTTGTATTGGTTAGGGAAATTATGAGATAAAAAATGGGTCTAAAAAAAATTATTAACAAAATTAACTTTAAAAGAACCAAGAGGATTCAAGATGATGATGTCATCATCAAGGGAGAATATTTTGGAGGGAAAATAAGAAAACTATTTTTTGTAATTGTATTTTCTGCTTATCTCCTTGTAGGTTAACTCAAATGTCAAATGTGGACACTCATTGGATGCATAATTGAATTTTGCATCTAACGAGTACATACTATGCATACTTCTTGGTAGACTCACACCCAAAATAATTGAAAATACATTAACAAACATGTTAAACATGTTTTTTCATGTATTTTCATTTGTTTTCGAACCGAGACTATGTAGAAGTATCCATAGTGGGTATGCGTTGAATGTGGAATTTAATTTCACATCGAGCAAGTGTCTACACTTGACATTTGCGTAAACCTACAAAGAAATAAGTCAAAAATAAATTAAAAATGTAGCTTTATTTCTTTTTCTTTTAAAAATCATAACACTTATTTTATTATCTTAACTATTATTTTATTAATTTTCTTATGAGGCTCAATTTAGACCTCAAAATTTCTAGATTTTAGATCTTTTTAATTAAAGATTTTAAGTTTATGTTATTGGTCGTCATTGTTTAATGAAAGCTTATGATTAAAATTATTAAGTTACTTGAATTATATCAATAGGGATTTGTGATTATTTGTGTTATTAAAAGGTTTAGTAGATAACTTAAACCCTAATATTCAAACTCTTATCAACATTGTTGCCATAGTTGTCTTAGACTTATGGGCATTCATCAATTGGCCTTTCTTGTTTGCATTGGTATCCTAGACCTATAGGCATTTATCAACCATTTAACTTATATCATTGAACTAGTAAAGTATCTACAACTTCCATTTTAAGAACTCTATTTTAAAGAAAACCACATGCATATTTACATAGAAGGCAATAAAAATTATAGTTTTTCTAGAGTTTCTTTGACTTTGTAAGAGAATGTCATCTTTTATTAAAGATTTTTTTTTTGCCAATGATAAATGTCTCTATTATTAATTTGACAAATAAATAATAATAATTTTTTTTCTCTATTATTAATTTGACAAATAAATAATAATAATTTTTTTATAATTATAATACGTTTTTATCAAAAAAAAAATAAAAATAAAAATAAAATAAAAATAAAATAAAATAATATTCCACTAAAAAACAAAAAATATGGCATTGAATGGTTAAGAGTTAATGTGTAGCGGTTTCGCCTGGATCCCGTTCAAAAGATGTTAAGACAAAATAGGAGTCCACCCATAGGAAGGAAAGCCGCGGCCGTCGCAGTCTGCCGTGGAAAGAAAAAGAAGAACAAAATTCAATGATAAAACGTGGAAAACATGCGTATTTGTGCCTGTGGGCATGGATGTACGGAATAATTCATGTAATGAAACAGATTCTGAAACTGGAAAACATTAAAATAATGATGGTATTAAGAATGAACTATTGTGATTTAAAAGGTTAAGAGTAAATTATTAATTAATTTTTGAATATTTAATTTTAAATAAAATGTTTTATATATTGAATCTTATAATATCAATAATATTTTATAGTATAACATCACCAATTGAATTATATTTATAATATTTATTTAAATTATAATATATTGTTGTCATTTAAATATAAATTTAAATGTGATTTTTATTGGGACTTTTCAAAAATATTAACATTATATTTATATTCGTTATTAAACATGATACCATCTTTAAAATGAAAACTTTATCACTTTAACAATGACTCTTATAACTAATTTGTGGATAGTTGATGGACATTCCAATGTGATTTTGTAAGTTGCTTTTAATTCATGCTATAAATAACAACGAATTGAATTGAATTGTTATATTTATAGTTATATTGATAAATCATATTGTTATTTAAATTTAAACTTAAATTTAATATTACTTCTTTACTTAATATTCTTTTTTTAACATGTATTACAATTAATAAAAAAATATAATTGAATAATTGAAAGCACTACCATTACAAAGAGTCTTATAATGAAATTTTGATATCCTAAAGTTAACCAATTATAAATTATTAACATCAGAAAGTTAAATAATATAATTACTGGTTTCTTATTATAAGTCAGAAATTTTATTAGAATTTATTAAAGATTTTAAATAATTTTTTTTATTTTTTTACATCATTATTGATTTCTCAGGGAAATTATTATAATTATTACATATGTTGAATATTTGGTTAATAATTAATATTTTTATAAAATAGTAAACTAAATTGATAATATAATAATGTTATATGTTGAATATTTGGTTAATAATTGATATTTTTATAAAATAGTAAATTAAATTATAATATGATTATGTTATTTTTGAATATTTTTAGTGTGTATGTGGAATGAAGATAAATTTAGGGTGAATACTCCACTTATTTTGATTCTCAAAGACCAAACTAAGCAAAAATGATTAGAAAAGAGTGGAAATAAGATTATAAAATAAGATTATATATATGTTAGGAAAAGAGGGGTTATAAGTAAAAAAGGAATGTTAGAATTCAAAAGTATAAAAAATTAATCAAGTCAATAAGAATGATTTTTGGAAAAAGAAAAAATAACAAATAAACATTAAAAATGAATATATAATGAATTTTAAATTTCGAATTAAAAATTGAAAATCAAAAGAAAAAATGCATAAAAAATTTAATATTTTAATTGTAGTTATCTGAATTATAATGATTTTTTTTTTTTTTTGGTTAAGTTTGGTAGATTCTCTCTATTCCATTTTGAAAAATAAGCAGGTGTTACAAAATATCATCCATGATCAAATGACCTCAACCTACCCATTGGGAATGTTGAGGTTTTCCATTACACCAAAACCCGCAGCCATTGGTAAACTTTCAAACCATTATCATTACCTTTTGAGTGGCCCTAAGGTGGATACTAGAGTGGCTATTAGTCCACGTGATCGCTTCCCAACAAGGTGAGTGTGAAAATCCAACACCACTCCTTAAACACAAATCAGGGAATCGAACCTGGGCCAAGGCTCTGATACCATGTTGAAGTTTTTTGTTACACCAAAACCCACGTGCATTGGTAAACTTCCAAACCATTATCATTACCTTTTGAGTGGTCCAAGGGTGGATCCTAGAGTGGTGATTAGTCGAGGTGATCGATTCCCAATGAGGTGAGTGTGAAAATCCAACAGGGAAACCAGGTCTGTTGGCCATATGACAACATTATAAGCCATCCAAAATATAAATAGTCTGAGAATGTTTAATAGAGCTATATAAACCTGAGTGTATTTATGCCTCCTACTGGCTATACGCCTATAACATAAAAACAAAAACATCTTGCTACTCATCTATACATAAAAAAATTGATTATCCAAACTATAATTAACAACATACTAATCATCTAAGGATTCTATTGGTGTTGGGTCTTTAGAACTCTATCCCAGTAGCTCAGTCCGTGGGAGGCATGGAATGTGCCTCTTTATGAGGCTAAGAGAGCTTTTTGTTGTTGGATCAGACATTGTGTAAGTTGGAATTCCCTATGGATTTCTTGAATTTGTGTTGTTGGCTCTGAGATTCCTACAAAGGTTGAGGTCAAGGCTTTTGCTAATAAATCCTTCGTAATCCATAAAATATATAATATCTTTTGATACTGTATTTAAATATAACGGTTAAGAACATGTGTTTTATCATTAAAAAATCAGAGATTCAAGGGGGGTAGAATATATAGAGTTTTGTAGAATTGAGTAATGAAAGGGAAATTCGCATGGAATCCTGGTCTACAAACTAATAATTCAACAAAAGAATACTCTCCTCAAAGATAGTCGTTTAGTCAAATCTCTTCACCCTGATCACCTAATGGTTTTTGGAGAGTCACAATTAATAAGAAGGCATAATGCACAAAGGATATAATGACAAATATATAATATTTGAAGTCATCATCAATTAAATTTGAGCTCAAGTTCAACTCCTAGGATGTGAGGTAGAATGGTTCCACATCAAGTGGCAAAAAAATTAGTGGATAGACTCGCAAGCCATGTTCGCCATCAACTTGAACAAAAAGGGGGTCTTTATTCATATGAACAAATGTCACTCATCATATACCATAGTTGTTGATTTCTGGTAGCATCAAATGTTATCTAAGTCTCAAATTTTGCATGCAGGCTTAGACACATGTATTCCAAAATACCTAGAAATCATTTTTGGGAAATTCCACCTAGATGGGGTTTTATTAACGTAATTAATTATTTTTAATGGAAACCCAAGTCTAAAATTAGGGAATTAAAATAATTAAAATATATTGATAGAACTGAGTGTGAAACTTCTAGAAAAAGACGAAGATTGATTCAATATGATCTAAGTCGTTGATTATGTTTTAACCTAGTCCATTGGTTATTCAATGAGAAGATTATAAGAAGGATTTTGATGGGAATTTGGAAAACACACTTAGTGAGTCTAGAGATCAAATTTCTCAAGTGTTTGATCGATTTTATTCGATTGCTATGAGGGGAAGTGATAGTTCTGGTTGGAATATATTTTCCTGAGCCAGGAATACTTTGGAGAGAATGTAGATAAGAGGATGCAAAAGAGGAATCATAGGAGCTACATTTGGAAGTGTAGTGCCATGTAGAGGCAGCATTGAAGCCTTGGGGAGATTTGAAGTTTTGCTGAGGATCAGTAAGATCTAGCGCTAGAGTGCCGGGGTGTGAGACCGGAGGGGCAGAGGATCATCATCCAGCCAAAAGAACGACCAGTAGAAGGAGGTGACGCAATCCATGGCTAGAGTGACACAGATCTGCGCAGAGGTAGCATGGGGCTGTCCACTTTAGTGTTAGGTCAGTACCAAATCTCCAGTGTTAGTGTGAGGTAATCCTCAATAATTATATGTCAGTAATATTCTTTGTGGATAACCATATTTGGGCATCCAGTTGTATTCAAAAGCTTCTACTTAATAATATAAACCCTCAGCTACTACCCGAGTTTTCCCGCATTGGATTTTTCTGGGGACTTAGTCCAAAAATAACGATGTAATGTGTGTCTAATTTTCTTGCTCAGATCTTGTTTCCACATTTACTTTCCACAATTTATTTAGTAAAGGTTGCAGTGTATTTGCTTCATTATTTACATATAGAACACAATAAATAACTTGTATAACTTATCAAGTAGGAGAGGTAATATCAGTTTTCTACAATAGGATTCTGGGAGTTAGGAATTTTCACATGGTATCAGAGCAGTGTAGGTGAAGCAAGAGAGCAGATCAGAAGAACTGAACGTTGAAGAGAAAGAGGCAGATCGAATAGTTGTGTAGGAAGCAGATTGAATCCCTAAGGGATTATGCAGTCCAGGCCATGAGGGAAAGATTCTTGAGGAAAATCTCTCTCTGAGTGAGTCGACAGAGAGGTAAGATTTCCAATTCGTGAATTTTCAGCGACAGAGGGAGTAGCACATTAGAAGCTTCAACACAGAGCAATTTTCTGCAACATTTTTTTTGGGCAGAAAAGCATCATAAGAAAGAAAAATACATTTTTTTGAGGGAATTTCCTTCCTCAAAGAATTCCAAGCCAAGTAATTCTAATTCTCAGTTTTTGAGCAGAAATAATGAGGAGTAGTTCTAATAACTCCAGCAAGGAGTGCATAGGCCAGCCTTGCAGTTGCACATAGGAGAGAGAGGGAGAATTTCAACATTATTCAAATGGAAGAGATGGAAAAAAATGGGCTAAAAGATCAATATCAGTTGGAGGGAGCCTCCAACTATGTGATTTGGCAGGCAAGGATCGCTTGTCTATTAAATGAGAATGATCTCAAGGCCTTTATCGAGAATGTGGTAGCTGTCCCCATAGGTGCAGATCCATTAAAATCCTATAAGAAGAATATGGTGAAGGCTAAGTGTTTGATCCTCAACGGAGTGAGGGATCATGTAGTATGTCACATCACTCTTAAAGCGACTACCAAGGAGATGTGGGATGCCTTAGTGAAGTTGTATCAAGGATCTTACGAGGAACATAAGATGTATTTGCATGATAATATGTGATATATGAGGATGCAGAAGGGAGACCACATTGATCCATTCCTTACAAAGCTTCAGGAAACCATATATCAGTTGGCAGTTGTCGTATCAACATCTCAGGCCATCGAGATGGTCAGATTGGCTCTAAACTCTGTATCATATGAATGGCAAGTCTTTGTCCGGGGCATCCTATGCAGATAATGATTGCCTAATTGGGAACGTATGTGGGCCGCTCTTCAACATGAAGAGATGAGGAGAGATATGATCAAGTACAAACTTGATGGCAACAGAAATAGTGGGTTGAAGCCCAAGGAGGAGGAAGATATTGCAGGCCTTGCATCTAAGGGGCAACAGGAGTAGCAAAGGTGGAAGAAGGACATCTCAAAGATCAAGTGTTTCCAATGTGGTGAGATGGGTCACTACGCTACATAGTGTCCTCTCAAGAAGAAGGAAAAGGAAGAGAAACATGATCTGCAAATTTCAACTACAAGGATCGAGGAGGAATAGTTCACCATGATTTCCCACATATCTCCAGGGGAGAATTGGGGTGATCTAGAATTGAAGATCAAAAGAGCTACACTTGGGAAGGATCCTTGAGGAGTCCACCTCTTGGAGCAATACCTTGCTATGGGTGCCCAATTCAGAAGTAGCAGGATGTAAAAGTGTCACTTGGTGTCGAGGAGTACCGGAGTGACAGTGCAGTGGCTAGAGAGCACCAGAGTCTAAGCAGCACAAATAATAGTTGGCAGCAGTGCAGTAAGGCACAACATAGAGTCAGCAACAACGCAAAAACTTTAGAGGGTCAGCGCAGAGACTAGCAACAATCAACTCTTCAGTATTATTTGCATCATGCTGAACATTTAGTTTAGTAATTTTGGATGTTTTTCTGCTGCAGAAGAAAAAATAGAGTTGCAATGCAGATGCAGTTGGCAACAATATGCAAGGTCAACAAAACATAGATGTAGTAGCGTAGTAATTGATGGGTAGCAATGTCAGACATCAGTAACGCAGAGGGAGATGTTACAGAGTTAATGTAGTTCTTCAGTAGGATGCATTACCAGAGCACATTCCTCACTAAGAGCGAGTGTTGATTTGTAGTAGCATCAGATGTGCTCTAAGTCTCAAATTTTGCAGGGAGGCTTAGACACATGTATTCCAAAATACCATAAATAATTTTGGGAAATTCCACCTGGATGGTGTTTTATTAAAATAATTAATTGTTTTTAATGGGAGCCAAAGTCCAAACTTAGGGAATTAAAATAATTAAAGTATATTAATAGAACTAGGTGTGAAACCTGTAGAAAAATACGGATATCGAGTCAATATGATCTAAGTCGTTGATTATGTTTTAATTTGGGCCATTGGTTATCCAATGAGATTATTTTAAGAAGAACTTTGATGTGCATTTGGAAAACACACTGAGTGAGTCTAGAGATCGAATTTATCAAGTGAGAAACCGAAGGATTTGATCGATTTGATTCAATTGCAGCGAGGGGCAGTGATAGTTCTAATTGGAAGATCTTTTCCTGAGCCAATAATACTTTGTAGAGAAGGTGTAGAAAAGGACGCAGAAGAGGCAGTGTATGAGCTACGCTTGTTAGTGCAATGCCACGCAGAGGCAACGCTGAAGCCTTGAGGAGATTCGAAGTTTTGTTGAGGATCAGTCAGATCCAGTGCCAGAATGCGGAGGTGTGGGACCAGAGGGGCAGAAGATCATCATCTAGCCAGTAGAACAACCAACAGAAAGAGGTGATGCAATCCCTAGCCAGAGTGATGAAGATCTACATAGAGGCAGCGTGGGGCTATCCAGTTCAGTGTTGGGTTAGTACCGGATCTCCTCATTAATTCTCTATCAGTTAGATTCTATATGGATAACCATATTTGGGCATCTAATTGTATTCAAAAAATTATGGTTAATAATATAAACCCTCAGTTGCTGCATCGGTTTTCCCGCATTGGGTTTTTCCGAGGACTTGGTCCAAAAATAACGGTGTAATGTGTGTCTAATTTTCTTGCTCAAATATTGTTTTCGCATTTAATTTCCATTGTTTACTTATTGAAGCTTGTACTGTATTTGCTTCGGTATTTACTTGTATAACATAGTAAATAACTTGTATAACTTATCAAGTAGGAGAGGTAATATCATTTTGCTGCAATAGGATTCCAGTAGTTAGTATTATTCACAATAATCTCATGGAACAACAAGTGTTACATCACACCAACATCAATTGTAGCCACCACTAGTTATTTCAAGTCATGCATCGCATTCACCCACCACTCACCACCATGATGATGCATTATGTTTTTTCTGGAAGCTTTATTAACTCCTATCCTCTCCCACACTATCGTTGTGGGATTTATTATGCCTCACTTATGGCTTGCATCTCAAGAGGATAGTTGACCAAGAATGGTGGTTGTTTGATAGGTCACAACACGATGTGGGAATATATAACATATGGTTCAATCTAGATAATGTAGCCCCCCTCTTTGTCATAGGTGAAGAAATGGATTTTGGAGAGCTTTGAGCTACATGTAGCTTCCTTTGCGAGCATGAATTGGCACTATAAGATATTTGGTATAAGTTAGAAATCGTAGCAAATAAGTTATCAACACTAAAGAGTGCTCCTACAGGGGGCTAGATATTTTCATGAGTTTTTTGTTACAAATGAAAGGAAAGGTTGACTCCCTAGAGCAAAGGATTAGCATGATGGAAAATCTAAGTCACCGTCCCTCATAGCCAACTTGCATAGGTGATAATTTTCCCTTCGGTGCCAATGTAAACAACATTTTTCTCTCAATAATTATGACTCTTCTCTCTACAAACTTATGTTCCCCTATTGGTAATTATGTCCCATCATACAAAATTTGATAGTTTTGAGTGACATTTAGATTAACTATTTTTGTATTCTTAAACCAAGATGTTTATTCAAAACTCTATATGATGCATAACAATCATAACTTTTAAATAATTATATTAACTTAAATTAGAAATTGCAATATTTTTCATATTTTTCTATTCAAAAAGTTTCAAAGCTTCTCTCATACCCCTTTATACAATGACAAGAGAAAACAATCCATAAACTTAAACGAAATTTTATAATAAATAATTGATTATGCAACTTATCTTTTTTATTACTTTATTTCCTAATATCATATAACAATTATTATATATTCCAATGTTGTTATATGATGGTAGTTTACTTTTTATTATTATTAATAATTTTATTATGGCATGCATTTTTTATTTTTAAATGTATTATTATTTTTTTTTAAACTTTTATTGTACATCAATATAATATAAATAAAAAGAGTAAAAGTTAATTAGAATTCATTTGTATTTTAATTAATTTCATTTTAAATTTCTCTTGTTATCTACATTTTAGTTATAGTTTGTGTATATTTTAATGTTTCATCATCACATGAACCTAAATCTCACTTCTGAAAATAATTTAACTTTAAAATTCATGATCCTACATTTTTTATTTAATTGTCACTTTAAATAATTTTAAAATAAAATCTTTTAGAAAATATACAACATAAAAACATCATTCCATTTCGATATTATAAGAAATGTACAGTCATCCAGACTATATGCATAATTATATGTTATACAATAATTTTTGTAAATGCATTTAGCACATGGATGTGGATATCTGAAGCATATTTCACACATGTATGTAGATGGAAGTGCGTACAATACCGTGTATGATCATAAAAAAACACTTCCACATATGTATTTAGTATTTCCTAAGTACTTTTGTACTTTTATATTTTAAGAAAGGGAGCTTTATAAGCGTATGGAAATGCTGAGACATATATATTGAACTAGTTACATGTATTTAGATTACAAAATCATATAGGTGGACTTTTACATGCACATATTAAAGAATATAGAGAAAATGAAATTTTGTATGTGATTTTGTGTGTGGTGTTTTGGTATTTAAGGTATATGTCACTTTTCAGAATTGAATATGGGTGGAAAGAATAACAATTATTTTTCTCAACTATAAGAGATCAAATCAATTGATTCATGTTAATATTAAAAGATGTAGGGGTGGGTTTTGATCCACTTATGTGTGCATGGATCACATGGCTATTTAATATAATATTCATAAGTGCATCCACACATTTGACCACTACTTTAGGGTGCCCTCATGACTTCAAGTTAATCCCTCATTAGAATTGAAAATTGTCGAGTGGCGAAAAATTCCTCAACAACAACAAGGCTTACAGTCATTACAACAAATCTTATCATGCCATTTGTGGACATGGGTTCAAGTTATTCCCTCACTAGAATTGAAAATTGTCGAGTGGTGAAAGTGTCCTCAACAACAAGGAGGCTTAAATTCATTACAACAAAGCTCATCATGTTATTTGTGGGAATTGAACCTAGGTAGAAAGAATAAAAATCATTTCTCCCAACAATCATAGATAAAACCAATTGAATGTTCTCAAAGTTGAAGGACATGGGGGTGGGCTTTGATCCACTTATGTGTGCATGGGTCACGAGGTCAATTAATACAATATATTTGGGTGCAACTACAAATTTTATCACTTAATCTCAACATGCCCCCACTGCTTCAAGTTAAACCTTCATTAGAATTGAAAATTGCAAATTGCCCAATATTGAAAAACTCTTTTCTTTCCAACATTGGAACCAACCCCTTTGAGCCTGAGAAAAAAGAGAACACAGAGGTGGGCTTTGATCCAGTACTTATGTGTGCACAGGTCACAAGACAATTAATATACTCTATCTAGGTTCAACCACATGTTCAAGCACTACCTAAAAGTGCCCCCATGACTCTAGGTTAAGCCCTCATGGGAATTGAACCTTACACAATAGTGAAAAAAAATCCTTGTTTTCTACCATTAGATCCAACCCCTATGAAATTATCTCTAAAGAAGGAAGTGGGGTTGGAATTTGATCCACTTATGTGTGCACGGGTCATGAGATAATTTAATATAACTGCTTTGGGTGAAACCACAAGTTTGAACACTACCTCAAGGTGCCCCCATAACTCCATACTAAGACCTCATGGGAATTAAAAATCTCTCTCTCTCTCTCTCTCTATATACACACACACACACACACACACACACACACACACACACACACACATATATATATAGAGAGAGAGAGCATATCCAAACCATACAAATGAGATGATAACATTTTATGAAATCTTAGGAAAGAGAATTTCGCAAAGCTATTCATTACTACATTAAATTTGAATATATAATGACACTTGAAAGAAAGATATATATATATATATATATATATATATATATATATATATATATATATATATATATATATATATATAGAGAGAGAGAGAGAGAGAGAGAGAGAGAGCGTATCCAAACGATACAAATGAGATGATAACATTTTATGAAATCTTAGGAAAGAGAATTCTGCAAAGCTATTCATTACTACATTAAATTTGAATAAATAATGACACTTGAAAGGAAGATATATATATATATATATATATATATATATATATATATATATATATATAGAGAGAGAGAGAGAGAGAGAGAGAGAATGTGCATATCCAAACCATACAAATGAGATGATAACATTTTATGAAATCTTAGGAAAGAGAATTTCGCAAAGCTATTCATTACTACATTAAATTTGAATAAATAATGACACTTGAAAGGAAGAAATGTGCACTCCACAATATTCTAATTAAAAAAACTGCAAGTAATTAGTAGACTATACTTGAGGCCAACAAGCTCTGCAACTTTTGAGCACCTTTGTATTCTCGCACCCTAATCTTGACAGCTAAATAGGGTTTTTGGTAGTGCCTCGCAATATAATCTTCGATTGACAATAACCAATGCATAGTTCTCCGGAGGGGAAGAGGTCCCCTCCTATCAAAATGTAGTTTATAGAGACATCACATCTCAAAGTAATGCATGTGCAAGAACTCATCAATCACAACTAGCACACAATAATCAATCCAAGGAACCAAATTAAGGAGGGAAGGACAAAGCCCCCATGGTATCTTACTTGAAGAATCACAATTAGGGTATATGCCTACCCAAAGTAGTAAAAATCCTAAGTTATAAATCCAATATGGTATACTAGACGACTACATCCAATAGATGAAGGGCCATGCATTGATCTATAGGTTTATAGGTCTATGTCCAATAGAGAGGGCCTTAAACATCTGGCTGCAAAACAAATGGAAACCCAAGGGACAAGTAGAGTTGGATTTAGGGGTTAATGCGTTCTTCACAATAACATTTAGAAACCTGGAAGATATATCTAGGTTTCTTTAAAATTTCCCTTAGTAATTTAACAATGTGGGCCATTTCATGCAGTTCTAGAAGGAATGATACAATCCAGATCAAAAGGAAGAATTTCTTGCAACCCTTATACGGGTTTATATTTTTCTCTTTCCATAGAATTCTGGAATAGGTGAGTCTTAGAAGGAATATGAAACATAATTCAAACCTTCATCAAAATATCAAAGATAACGGAAAGGTGTAGATACGTTTCATATGCTTGCATATACGTTTATTACAATATTTCAAAGACCTTTTCTGGCTACCATATATATTTATTATCATGATAAATTACATCAGCAAACCCTGGAATACAAGCATGTCCCATTTTGTTGCCACAAATTCCATGAATATGTTCATTTATTTTGTGATTTCCCTTTGATCTATAAAGAAAAAAAGAACCCCCTTTGGAGAAATAAAGAAAAAAATACATTGAAAACCTTGAGAAAGTGGCTCCATGCAAAGTAAATCCAAGGTAACAAATAAATCTTTTCCCCAATGACCCTCCTCAATCCAATAATAGGTATGCATCCTTAAGTGAGGACTCAAAAATTCCATAAATCAAATAATAGTAAAACCTATCAAAGAAACCCAATGTCTACTAAGGCTCCATGAAAAGAAAAGCCCCAGAAGTTGGCCCGAAGAATTCACAAAAGAATAACCCAAAATATGAGGAAGTTTCTCCAAAAGGAACTCAAGAGGAAATAGAGGACATGGACATATACAAATCCACCCTAACAATCATGATAGAAGAGCTAACAAGATAAGGGTTTATAATTGGTTCTTGAGAAAAAAATATAGATGCTTCAACAAGATTATTTCAAACTCCACAATCTAAAGGAAAAATTTCCCAAAACCCTAGCTCATCAAGCCATGGTATCCACACTCATAATTTCAAGGATTCCATAAATCCTCTTAGGGAGATCAAGAAGAGAGGAAAAAAGAGAAAATTATTCTAAAAGAAGCAAGAGATATGTTTTCTAACAAACATAAAAGAAGTAAGAGATATGTTTTCTAACAAAGGTAAAGTTTCCCTCCTATCATAGGTCTTTCGCTCTACCCCCAATCCTTCTCAATGAAGCTAATAACATGGAACACTAGGGGCCTCATTTGTAGAGGTAAACATAGGTTCCTCTATGACTCAATCCATGGCGAAACCCTAAAGTAATAATGTTACAAGAGACTAAATTCTCTAGTGAAAAATTGATTGAAATTGCAGGAAAGTGTTGGACAAGAAATGTGTTGATAGCTCTAGATGCATCTGGGCAAGTGGGAGGCATTTATTCAATCGAGAATCTTGCAAATATCACCATGTAATTAACCTAATTTCCCACGTTTGAGTCTGTTGAAATTATCCTTATACTATTGACCCTTTTGAATATCTTGTACCCTTGTTTCTGAGCTTTTTAGTGCACAGAGACTGGTTAGCCTCATCTAATATACTACCTCCACTAGTTCTCAATGTACAATCTCGGTTGCAAGTAGAAAATTCTCCTTATCAAATCTGTGTCTGTAACTTTTTTCTAGAATTGTTAGTTCCCTAGGAGATCAAATCAATGGATTACCCTTATGGCTTGGCTAGGGGAAAATTATTGTGGAAATTTCCTAACCTCTATTCCCCCTAAGAATCCAGATTCATCCTCCTAGGGAGGCCTAAAGGCCTATATATACTTGTCACATCAAAGGGTTAGGCTAGTTAGAATATGAGATCTAGTGTCCGTATTAGAATTAGATAACTTTTTTCTTATGAGAGGTTAGAGGAGACTATGTTGCTAGGTTGAAGGAGAGGATATTCATGTGTCTTGGAGGTATATCATTCATGTATTCCATTTTTATATAATGAAATATTGGTTCCCTTTCTTTTATATTATTAGTATTCGCATTGTTTACATGTTGCTCGTGTTATTTTCATGTAATCATGCTTTGATTATTAGTGATTATCATGCTACTGGAAACTTGTAGGAAGGTATTTTCATGTGGTTGTTGGTTTTGTATGTGTAGGTATACAAGCTTGAATATTGGATACTAGGCGATTTGGTGTCTCCCATGCTAGCTACATCAACTAATTGTTGTTTCTTCAATTTAAAGGTGCGACCTCCCTTCCTCTTCTTGTTTTTTGTTATGATTTGCATGATGGGGAATTTATTTTGGATTTCATTGCACTTTGGATTAGACACATGCCTTTCTGGTGATACCTGGGCAAGGATCATAGATAAAAAAATCCTTATGGTTGTGTGATTTCTGCTATAACAAAAAAATACACCTTATCAAACTTAGCAGTGGCCCCTCACGTTCTCTTAGGCCAATATCAACTAATGGGATCCAATGCCACTGGCACAATAGCCACATTATATGGGCCAAACCTTCTCAATAAAAGGAAAAAAAAACCAAGATATCAAACACATCCACTCTCTTGTTCTAGAATACCTCTTGATCATAGGTGGTGACATTAACGTGATTAAATCTTTGGAAGAAAAAAAAGGAGCTCTACACAGGCTAAATTATGATGCCAAACTATTCCAATATTTGATGACAACACACCATCTTACCAATGTAGACACCCTCTATAATTTATTCATCTAGAATAATTTTCAAGGAGGAAATCCTCAAATTTCCTCATGATTTGATCGATTCTTAGTCTCTAAATCTTTCTAGGATAGGGATATCTTTGTGGAAGCCTCAATCCTTCCATGCCAATGATTAGATCACTAGTTGGTATGCTTGTAAGTAGACATCAAATATAGACCTCATAATTGTCTATTTAACTTCGAAATATTTTGGCTTATAGATCCCACTTTTGTGAAAATTTTTAATTAGTTGTGGAAAGAGGCATCCTTCTCATTAGGCTCTATCATGTACCAGTTCCAGTAAAATCTCAAATTCCTCAATGCAAAAATCAAATATTGGAACTAGAACTATTTTGGAAAATTCCAATAATCTAAATAGAATTTGGAAAAGTCTTTTATGGTTAATTCAAAGGTGCATAACCATGTATGAAGTCATCATTACCCTTTTGGCATGAATGTGTCATGATTTAAGCATGAGCTGTCATTTAAAACATAAAACCTTATCCTAAGATGCTATTTATCACTCAAAATTCATTCTTTCATGTGAAACATCTCAATGTCACTCTTTGAGAGCTGCCTCATCACACCAAGCAGCTTGTTGTCCAATTTGGCTTTACAAGTGTCACCTTTTTAAGAGGGTAGCTTGGTTATAAAAGGAGATGGTCATGTACAAGAAAGCACACAAAGGAGGCTCTGTGAATAATATAGAATCTCATGGACCTTAAGCTATTCGTGGAGGACCCTAGCTTTGCTGAAGCATGCATCAGTTCAAGTTTTTTTAATTTCTACTAGAGCTAACAAAGAAATTGTTGTGTTTTTGGATTGTTTGAGCAGTAAGTTTAAAGAGAGGATTATGGATGAAAAGAGATGAATTTGGAAATACTGAGAGAGTTTATTGTCAATAAAAGAACAAGGAAAAATAACCTCTTTCACTTTTCTCACAAGTGTTATCAGTTGGGATATACAGGGATGTCTTTGGGCCCTATTTTTTAGAAAACAAAGTTTTCCTGTTTTACACATGTTCTTCAAATGCTGATTCTGGATAGTTGGAGATGGTTTTCTAAAAACCAAGATAGGTTTTTCTTAAAAACATTCTTATTGATAAAAATATCCTCCAATTTTACAAAATACATCATGAATTCGGATATATAAGCTCTGTTCTAAGACCTATTTTTTAGAAAAAACTGAAAAAAAATCTGTAAAGATGTTTTAAATATGAAAGGCGAGATTGATTGTGTTCCTCATTAGTTTGATGAGGTTCATAACATGAAGAGGGGTTCATGGAATGTTGAAGACTAAGTTTTTGTAGCTGGAGGTCAATTTTTTGGGACAGTGTTAAAATCTGGAATTTCTGTAGTATTTCATAGTTCGTAGCGTTTCCTAGGCTTAAAGCCAAGAAAATGCTACAAAAAATTCTATAGTTGTCTTTTTGCTTCTAAATCCACTTTTTGCAGCTTTCAAGGAGGGAAAATGGTGGTGATGATGTGTCATGTCATGATGGGCATCATGGAATAGCAAAGTAGTAGAAATTATGAGTGCAAAAGCCATTTTTTGGACGCTACGAAAGCTCGATACGAAACTACCCTGTTTTCATAGCGAGCTGTTTTCGAAGGTTTCTGAGTAGTTTATGTAGAAATTTGAATAACTGAGATATTATTCACCGAGATTCTCCTGATCACACACTATTTTATCTTCATGCATAATACATAATCTCTTCTACCATTGATCATCACATGCGGAAATAAAATCAATTGCATGCATACATTAAAACCACAAACAATCACACATATGAACACAGTATTTAATGGAAAAGCTTAAAGCTGAAAACCCCAACTATCTGTATATTATATGTCATGGAGATCATGTAACAATCATAGTACAAAATCTCCTCACAAGCTCTCATGCACACCCTCAATTGCTACACACTATCAAGCTAGATCTAGCAAAACACATGCTCCAATATTTTGCCACTTGATAGCCAGCCTATATTGCGTTTTCAATGCTATGGGATGGCTTCATTAAATAGATAAACCACCTGGCTTGTACTGCGCAATCCTCATGGGCTTCTCCACCTATCTGTGTGTTTCAAATAGCAACTGTATAGTCACAACTGATAGTTAACCTGCTCTTTCACCTATCTCTGCACTGGTCTCCACTGAAACTGTCCATGCACTGAAGTTAACTGATGCATTCTTTAGTTGATTAATGAGTTTATAATTAGTGAATTAATTAATAATTAATTCACACCACTCTCACTAATTGTATCAATTAGTTAAACTGGATACAAATAGCTCAGCTATGTTTAGATTAGTTAAACTGAACACAACTCCATTAACTTCCTCAATCAACTCCACCAAACTCTGTCACATGAGTTCTAACTGAAGTATCCATGCAATAGCTCCACATAACCCTTAGGAATAGCGTAATTCCTTCTGTCAGCTCCTGTGCCACATCTGTGCATTTAACTGAAGTGCTCCAAGAGAATAAGATAATGTTTAGAGTCTAAATATTATTAAGAGCTAATAATATTCGACATATCTATTTTTAGACTGGCAATCTAAAAATAGATTCCGCCCAGTATGTCTAAAAATAGAAGTCCATCTATTTTTTCCAACTTGACCAACCATCCACAAATAGCATCCTGCAAGTCATAGAACATGATCCATATGTCTAAAAATAGACATAGTCTAAAAATAGACTTTGCGCCAAAAATAGCCTGCGGGCCCACTTAGTGAAGGCGACTTCTTTCCACTAAGCTCCTCATCTTGTTGCAATCTCAACACTCCCTCTCAACAAGATAAGGATTATCTGCAACCCCTATCTTGCCCCTGTGGTATTCGAATTTGCTCCTGGTGAGCGCCTTCGTCAAGATATCAGCATCCTGATCCTCTGTAGGAATGTATGAAAGTAACATGATTCTCCGCTGCACACAATCTCTGATATGATGATACCGAATGTCAATGTGTTTAGATCTATCATGAAATACTGGATTAACCGAGAGTTTGATGCAACTCTGATTATCACAATAAATCACAGTAGGCTCTAAGTGTGAACCAAACAACCCGACCAGGATCTTCCTCATCCATATAGCCTCGCATGCAGCCAAACTCGCTGCCATATACTCGACCTCTGCTGAACTGAGTGCCACGGATCTCTACTTCCTGCTGTACCAAGAAAATGCTATCGAACCGATACTGAAAATCCCTCCAGATGTGCTCTTTTTGTCCGTTGGGCTCCCTGCCCAATCTGCATCCATGAAGCCACACAGCTTCACCTCATCCGACTGTCTGTACCATAATCCATATCCCGATGTGCCTCTAAGATATCTCAATACATGCTTCCCCGCCTTCCAAAAGAGCTTGTTAGGCTTAACCATAGCTTTTGAAAGCTGGTTAACTGCATAGCATATATCGGGTCGTGTATTGACCAGATACATAAGCGACCCCACCAACTGTCGATAAACAGTGGCATCCACTACCTCCGCTGAAGTAGCATCCTCCTTCCTCCAACCACCAGGAAGAGGAGTATCAACAAGCTTGCAGCCATGCATGTTGAACTTCTCCAGTATCTTTCGGGCATACTTACCCTGAGAAACAAATAGTCCACCACTGCGCTGCCAAATTTCCAATCCCAGGAAATAATGAAGGAGGCCCAAGTCCTTCATCTCAAACTCTTTTGCAAGATCCTCCTTGCATGAGAGTATCAACAGCTCATCACCTGTCAAAATCAAATCATCTACATAAAGTAAAATGATCAGCAACTTACCCTCCACCACAATCTGGTATAGGTTCGGATCTGCCTCACTCTTGGAGAATCCAAGTCCAGTGAAATAACTGTCTATCCATGTGTACCAAGCACGAGGTGCTTATTTCAACCCATACAACACTCTCTTGAGCCTGCACACATGCAACTCGCTGCTGAAGATCTCAAAACCTTTGGGCTGCTCTATGTACACCTCCTCCTCAATGACTCCATTGAGGAATGCAGTCTTCACATCCATCTGATGAATGTGCCACCCCATCTGGGTGGAGGCAAGAATCATGCGCTGTGGAAGAAGTGCCTTGCGGCCGGGTGCAGAAGGTATCCTCACTGTCAGTCCCTCTATACGTGAAAAGCCTCGGAAACAAATATTTGCTTGTACTTCTCGACGCTCCCGTCAGCAGCTTGCTCCACTTTGTAGATCCATCTCGAACCTACCACTGATTTCCCTTCCGGCCTTGGGACAATCTCCCATGCACTGTTTCTGACAATCGAATCATACTCTTCCACCATGGCATCTACCCATGCGGGATCCTCCACATCTTCCTCGAAAGAGGATGGCTCTGTCACGATACACTTGCTCACAAGAGCCATGTATCCAGTGTACCGATCAGGTGACTGTCTCTGTCTGCACTGTGATGTAGGTGCTCCTACAACCTTCTCTGCATCTTGAGCTAGTCGCTCAGCTTCTGTAGTGCGCTTCCGCCCTTTGATGGTTGGCGCTGCATGAGTGGTCTCTTCCACTCCATGAACCTCCTCTTGTGGCTGAGCCACATCCTGAAGCTCATCTCGAACCCACCACTGATTTCCCTCCCGGCCTTGGGACAATCTCCCATGCACTATTTCTGACAATCGAGTCATACTCTTCCACCATGGCATCTACCCATGCGGGATCCTCCACATCTTCCTCAAAAGAGGATGGCTCTGTCACGATACACTTGCTCATAAGAGCCATGTATCTAGTATAACGGTCAGGTGACTATCTTTGTCTGCGCTGTGATGTAGGTGCTCCTACAACCTTCTCTGCATCTTGAGCTAGTCGCTCAGCTTCTGTAGTGCGCTTCCGCCCTCTGATGGTTGGCGCTGCATGAGTGGTCTCTTCCACTCCATGAACCTCCTCTTGTGGCTGAGCCACATCCTGAAGCTCATCCTTAGGAACTAATAGCTCCTCATCTGCATGCAAGTGTGGCTCCTTCTCAAGTGAACACTTCATGGCTTTCTCCTCCTAAAATTTGATATCCCGTCGCACAACAGTCTTGCGACTGTCTGGAAAATACACATGATAGTTGTGGGGCGTATCAGTGTACCCCAAAAATATCCCAACCTCTGCGGTCGGCTCCAGCTTCTTCCTGGCATCCTTCGTCACATGAATGTAAACAAGTGAACCAAAAATCCTCAAATGGGAAATATCAGGCCTCTTACCAGAAAACGCCTCCTTGGGTGTACTCATGCCAAGTATCTTGTGAGGACAACGGTTCTGCACATATACTGCAGTATTGCATGCCTCCGCCCACAAGTGAATGGGTAGGCCCTGATCATGCAACATCGCCCGTGCAGCACCCACGATCGTTCTGTTCTTCCGCTCAGCAACCCCATTCTGCTGTGGGTTATGAGGTGTTATGAGCTCTCTTCGAATTCCTTCTGCGCTGCAAAAGTCCTTGAATTCGCCAGAGATGAATTCACCACCATTGTCGCTCCTAAGAGCCTTCACCTGCTTCCCCGATTCCTTCTCAACCAGCGCCTTGAACTCACAGAACTTTGAGTATGTCTCGCTCTTATTCTGCATGAAGAAAATCCAGCACTTCTGAGAATAATCATCAACAAAGATCACATAGTACCTGTGCTTTGCTGTCGAAGCTACTGAGAAAGGTCCACACACGTCTGTGTGAATTCTCTCAAGGATCTTCGTGGCGCGACTATCCTTCTCGTGAAAGGTGGCTTTCACAAATTTTCCCAAGGTACATCCCTTGCATTGATCTGACTGCGCAAGAGTACCCTTAGGAAGCCCAGTAGAAGTCTATTGCAGTATCTTCAAAGCTCCATGGTGAAGGTGGTCCAATCTCCGGTGCCACAACTCGCCATCATCCCGGCTCACCACTCCTTCTGCCTTGCCTGCCATTGCTGCGCAGCCATCTACCTGCAATTGATAAAGGTTCTTAACTCTAACCCCTATCCTCCGGGTCTCACCAATTTCCTTACTGTGCAGGAAAGCCTTTCCCTCACTAAAGACAACATCATATCCCTTGTCTTCTAACATCGCCACATAGATAATATTCTTCTTCAATCCTGGAACATGCATCACTTCCTTCAATATGAAGGGTTTACAAGACTCCCTCTCAAAGGAAATGGTACCGATACCGGTCGCACTGTATCTACCATCATCGCCCATCTCGATGTGCACTCCAAGATCTTTCTCATCCAGATCAGTAAAAAAATCTCGATCTCCTGTCATGTGAAAAGATGCACCACTGTCCAGAAACCACACTGAACCCATCACACTTGAGACCAAGCATGCGATCAGCGAAAAATCCAGCTCAAACTGCGAGGCTAAGGCCTCTCCAGCTGCAGATCCAGCAGCCTGCTTATTTTTCTTCTTCTGCGGACAATTTGTGGCATAATGTCCGTGTTGGTGACAGTGAAAGAACTTCACCTTGGACATGTCCTGCTTCTTGCCTTTCGCACCAGACTGAGAAGATTTCTTGCTCTTCCCCTTCTTTGCTTTGGCAGCCAAAGCGCAATTCTCTTCATCAGATGCCTTTGATGAAGATCCGTCCCTGGTACTCCGCCTTATCTCCTCTTGCACAAGATCCGACCAAAGTCGCTCCCATCCTAGCAATTTCTCCCGACCATTGACAGAGTCCTGATAGGAATGCCAACTCTTCGGAAGCCCAAGGAGAGCCAAGCTCACCAAGTCCTCATCATCTACAGTCACCCCCACACTTCCTAGCTCATCCCTGCATTGGATGAACTTCGTGAGGTACTTGGGCATACTGTCGCCTTTCTCCATCTTTATGTTTTTGAGTTTATCCTTGAGCGCCAACTTCCTCTGGTCGCTCTTGCTTTGGAATAAATCTGTCAAGGCTTTCCACATCAAGAATGGAGAAGCCTTACCATGAAGGCTGGACACTATGTGATCCTTCACACCCTCCAACAAAATCCTTCGACACTTTGTTGTCTTCTTTTGCCATGTGTCAAGTACGGCACCATCACTAGAAGTAGGCTTTGGGACTTCAGCATCTATGAACTCCTTCAACCCATTTTCATCTAGCACCGCCTCCACCCTATCCTTCCATGCAATATAATTCAAGCTGCCCTCAAGGGCATACTCCAATTGCAATCCGTTGAAATACATCTCAACTTCGACACCAAGAAAACACTGCTGCAAATTCGAATTCCACCAGCACAAAACTCAACCGCTTCAATGTTTTGCAATTGCTCCAATGATCAATATCGCTCTGATACCATGTAGAAATTTGAATAACTGATATATTATTCACTGAGATTCTCCTGATCACACACTATTTTAGCTTCATGCATAATACATATTCTCTTCTACCATTGATCATCACATGCGGAAATAAAATCAATTGCATGCACACATTAAAACCACAAACAATCACACATATGAACACGGTATTTAATGGGAAAGCTTAAAGCTGAAAACCCCAACTATCTATATATTATATGTCATGGAGATCATGTAAAAATCATAGTACAAAAGCTCCTCACAAGCTCTCATGCACACCCTCAATTGCTACACACTATCAAGCTAGATCTAGCAAAACACATGCTCCAATATTTTGCCACTTGATAGCCAGCCTCTATTGCATTTTCAATGCTATGGGATGGCTTCATTAAATAGATAAACCACCTGGCTTGTACTGCGCAATCCTCATGGGCTTCTCCACCTATCTGTGTGTTGCAAATAGCAACAGTATAGTCACAACTGATAGTTAACCTGCTCTTTCACCTATTTCTGCACTGGTCTCCACTGAAACTGTCCATGCACTGAAGTTAGCTGATGCATTCTTTAGTTGATTAATGAGTTTATAATTAGTGAATTAATTAATAATTAATTCACACCACTCTCACTAATTGTATCAATTAGTTAAGCTGAATACAAATAGCTTAACTATGTTTAGATTAGTTAAACTGAATACAACTCCACTAACTTCCTCAATCAACTCCGCCAAACTCTGTCACATGAGTTCTAACTGAAGTATCCATGCAATAGCTCCACATAACCCTCAGGAATAGCGTAATTCATACATCGGTTGCATGTACCACATACGTACATAGCGAAGTGCTCAGAGAATAAGATAATGTTTAGAGTCCAAATATTATTAAGAGCTAATAATATTCGACATATCTATTTTTAGACTGGCAATCTAAAAATAGATCCTGCCCAATATGTCTAAAAATAGAATTCCATCTATTTTTTCCGACTTGACCAACCATCCACAAATAGCATCCTGCAACTCATAGAACATGATCCATATGTCTAAAAATAGACATGGTCTAAAAATAGACTTTGTGCCAAAAATAGCCTGCGGGCTCACTTAGTGAAGGCGACTCCTTTCCACTAAGCTCATCATCTTGTTGCAATCTCAACAATTTAAAAGTAGTTTTGGACAGGTGGACACATCCAACAGGTCAAGGGACATTATCGCCAAACATTTATGACTTGAAGACAATGCAATGGAGACAGCTCATCAGCTAAATATTTCGTTGAAGATAATGTCTTGTACTCCTGAAAAATAGGGTTTTGCTCCACATGATTAGGAGGGTTTTTAATATTTCAAGTAGTGATGAGCTATGTCATAGCCTATTCGAACATGTGAGGCTTAGTTGTCACTGATATGTAACTATTTTAAAGATAAGGTAGACTGATGTAATAAATAGGAGTTTGAGTCCTATTAGGAAAAGGTCACCTTTAGGGTATAACTGTCATTTTCTTATTAAAAGACATGTTTTTCTATTATATGAGGTGTCATAGGAAGAGTTCGATGAATCTAGCCAAGAGGAAGATCGTCCTTGTTGTAAGAATGTCTATTTAAAGGCAAATTATCGAAGTTGAAATGGGTTGGAGATTTTTTGCACCATATTGCTGCTTTATGTAATTTGACTGATATCAGTAATACAGAGAACTTCTTCTTGACATACCTGCTATTCTCATGGAGTTTTTAATGTCTTTTTGATCTATATATTTATGTGTACTACTTGCAGTAGATTTCATCTTTATTACTCAGAATTCATATTTGTATGCTATGACTTCCTTTATTAATGAAATGCTTGTGTTTCCCTATGTTCTATGTGTGATTTTCCTTTGTTTAAAGACTCTTATCTGCCTCAGCTTCCATGTCAAGAAACCTTGCCACTGAATCTACTGATATGTTGAATCCATAAGCCCAATGGTTGCAAGCCTGCATTCTTTTCAACCTACATACACAAAAATCAAGTTAAAGTTTTCAAATAGAGTTAGCCATCTAATCCTATCATTATCTAATATCATAAACCCCTTTGAGAGAGTCATCTCAGACTGAAGAGGCTAAGCTTCAGTCAAAAGCTGGTTTGAAATAGTTACATAGAGTTTTCTGATCAATATCCAATCAAGTGCGATTTTGTGATAACATTTTGGTGCATCTACCGCGAGCCTGAAGATATACTTTTCTCGAAATTTTGAAGTTGAACTCTTGGAGGTAGTAGGAGCTTAGAATCTGTTCGAGGCTACAACTACGTTGGTGACTCCATTGTTGAAGAATTCAAAATTTCATAGATTCATGGTGAATCCATTGGACTTATGAAGAACTCAGATGCTACCATTCTTGTTTCAAGGTATGCATGTATAGATTTTTCAAGAATTTATGGTTTCCCAAATCCTTTTCCCAAGGATGAATATTTTTTAAGGAATGGTCCAAAATTTAATGGAGAAGATTTGATTTTGACTTTGAAGTATATATCAGATTTCTGTGAATTTACTGAGGTTTTTAGTGTCAGACATGTAGATATTTTCATCATATTGTTCTATGATTCATTTCAAGGGAAATGTAAACAGTGGATTGAAAGCTTTCCTATCAGATATATTAAGTCATTTGCTGAGTTTTGGCTTATTTTTGTGGAAACATGGATGGTGTTATGGCCTAAATCTACCTCAGGCTGAGAAAGGCAGAATCTAGGGTAACATAAAACCATGCTTAATCTGGTAGCTAGCCCTACCAGATTGGGAGAGGGCTCTCTCCTGGTCAATCTCAGCGAAAAATGATCAGTGAGGCTTGAGATGACTTGAATGAAGGCTGATTTTAGGCTAGGAATATATGCAAAAGATTTTCATTTGATTTTAAGAGTGTTTTTGTTGGATCAAAGGGAAAGGCAGATTTTGGGTCTAGGAAATGAGCAGTTTTGTAGGGATCTGAATGGGGCTAGGTAGGCACTTGATTTGACATTGTCAATTTTTAAGGAAATGGAGAGTTTGAGAAAGGTGAAGAGCTGAAGAGGGCAAGAAATTTTCAAGGATCCTCTCCAAACAGCTGAAAGCATAAAAAATTAAACAAACCCTAGGTAGAGCACTGCAAATTTTAATGAATTCTACCTTTATCCTTGTTTGTTTAACTTAAGAAGACATAAGAAGGAAAATGGTATATATAAAACACCAGTAGACTTACATTTACAGAGAGAAACACATTATCAAACCAAAATACCACAAGAATCCCATAGAGTGCTGCAAACCCTGGTCTATTCCTTGCCAAACTGCAGAGATGAATGTACAATGATGCTCAAAGCATTCCCAAAAGTCCAACCCTGATAATGACTGGAAAACCACAAGATATAAACAAACAACCACTCATCCCAGCCTCCAGGGGTCGAGCTCATAAGTTTAGGAGCTGTTCCAACAAAATCTAAACTGAGAAATAGAAAGTAGGTAGTGGAACAACTTGCCTCTATAAACTAGGAAACTGATTCATTCAGTTGCAATTCACCTTTTGATGGATGAATCAACCTCCATGAGTGAAAATTTAACAAAATTACATCAAGATCCATCAAATTACATAAAATTACATCATGATTTTGAAATTTAGAAGTAATAAAGTCAAATTGTCAAAAACTAGGCGAAAAATAGAGTTTCTGAGTAAAAAATAGGCAAAATCCTCCAATGCGCTGCGCCTGATTTCTCTATGCGTCGCGCTAGTTTGCAGCTGATTTTGGCAGCCTTCCCGGTGTCCAAATTTTCTCCAAGTGGGCTTTTTGGAAATTTCTGCCTGTATAATTTCCAAAACAAATGGAATTTATGAATTTTGTCTTCATTTGCCCCTCCAAAACAGATTTCTCCCAACACTGCTTCCTGTGTGTCAAAAAAGGGGCAACAAGGTCATTTTTGGGGTGTTTTTGACCCTTATGGAAGCCCAAAACCTGTCAAAATTTCTTGGCCATAGGTAGGCATGCATATTTTTCCATGAAAAATCCAAAAATGCTGAGTTTTCATCAAAAGGAGCCCCCAATCAAAAGTGCGCGCCAAGTGGCGCAGCGCATAGAGCAGAAAAGTCTGTTTTTAGGCCAAAATTTTCAAAAATGAAAAAAGTGTCCCAATTTTTTTGAAGTTTGGGCTGAGTGTCCTCCATTATGTGCTAGGCTAGGCCAAGGAAGCCTTGGCCAAGATTTGAAGTCTATCATGCCTTTTCCGACGCTTTGAGGCCTTCTTCAATTTGGCCTTCTCCAGCCTCTTTTCCAATGTTTGCTAATGTGTGAGTTTTCTTGATGAGTATGAAGATGTTTATGGTGTTTTTAGTTTTCTGCCACCAAGGGTAAGAATGTATGAGGGATTCTGGAGGGAAAGGGTATGAGGGGTTTTGAGAATAATATGGACAAGTTTTTTTGGGAATGGAAGGGTTTTAGAGACAATTTTTAGGCTTTTGGGATAGCAATTAGGGTTTAGGATAGTGGGATTTAAGGAATATGAGAATTAGGGAATGAATGGATTAAAGTGAAGTATGAATGAAGGAGTCAAAAAGTGAGGTGGTGATGGAGTGGATTTGGTAGCAAAAACACAAAGACAAACTCTAAGCCATTTTTTTTGAGCAAATCTGGAAGAAGGTAGGGTTTGAGTTTTTACACACTAAAGCACCATAAACTCTAAGAAAAACTCTTCACTTGCAATGGAAAAAGGCTTGACTTACTTGCATACCATAAGATTGAGCGAATTTGGAAATTTGAGAAAGTTTATAGGTGAAAACGGGCTTGCAGCTCTATGCGCCGTGCCATAAAGCCAACGCGCCGCGCCTGCTCAATGCGTCGCGCCAGTGTATTTTTTACACTATGGAGGGCGCTCCAATGCGCCGCGCCACTTATATGCGCCGCGCCTCTCACCCAATGCGCCACGCACTTTAATTTTGCCTAGTTTTCATTCAAACTTGCTCCTTTTTTCCAACACGACTTTCTCTTGTTCAATCTTTCTCTTTTGAATGCAAATAAGCTTTTTTCAACTCTGTTTTTGGGTAGTTTACCTTATTTGTGCCTTCGATGAACTGAATGACTTGATTTTTTGTTTGCCTTGCAGGGGATGGAGCTGCTGAAGTTTGACAAGGTGACCAAGGTTGCCATTGAAATTATTTACAAATGAGAGAACATGAAATTACATTAAATTTATACAAATGAAGGTAAAATACTCAATTTTTCTCAAAACAGAGTTTTGAGGAAAAATACATTTCTAGGCATATGATGATGAAATTTATTTAGTACTGGAACTTTATTTCAACCTCCTCATGTGCCTGTTGACCATTATTGGGCATTTTGAAGACCTTATTGATGAAACCCTAGACCTAATGGGACTAAAAACCCTAGAAATTACTCTTACAAATTTAAGGACAAAATGTGAGTGCAGATGATCTGGATGAAAGGAAATGGCTAGTAGGTAAAGGACATGAGGGAAAATGTATAAAAAGCCACTACCATCAGATGATCCATGCTCCTAAGGGAATGCAGCTGACTGAGCGAGACACCTAATATGCAATGCAACAATAGAATTTGATCACTAACGGAGGGATGAAGATACCGACACTAACAGATGGAAAGAACATAGTTGGTGGCAGACTCTCCTTCCATTCAAGGCTTTAAACAATGGAATGATGATCACATTAATGAGGAAGTGGATGAAAATTTTTCTTTGTCTTTGTCTTCTTATTTAAAGTCATTTGAGTGAAAGTCAGAAGATAAGATTCACTTTTTTGGATGAAATTGCTAAGAAAAATGAGAAAGACATTGAAGTTTTAGAAGACCAAATTCAATCCTATAGTCTTCATGATCAAGATCAGTATTTTCAAAAGTTTTTCATACCAGAATACAAATAGAGGGTGCTGCTACCTTTATCTTTTGAGATTGAGGAAGAATACCTTGTTCTTGAAAATCAATTTGATAGCACACAACTGAAATCTTGTGTTGCAAAGAAAAGCATACATGAGTTATCCAAAGCTGCAGAATGCCTTGAGAATCATCAAACATATTATGTCTTCTATGATCCTATAGCTGACTACATGGAAGAGTTCTATAGTCCAAATTTCCAGTTATTTTTTCATTATGAAGATCAGATACATGTTATGTTGCCTTGGTCATTTCAGTATACTGTTTAATTTTGGTTCAAGCGCAGTCAAGAGGTTCAAGTGTCAGATTAGATCAATGAATGGCTTCATTGGAAGTTTCATGTTGCTTGAATAAAACATGAATATTGTAGTTGTTAGGGTAGGTAGGAGTGTGTATGAATAAGCTTAAGTAGATTGAGCATCTTTTCAGTAGGTACAAATTTGGTTTTTCAACAGTAATCATCAAACTTGAGCCCGAGGTGAAGGCCATTAGAGTTTGAAGGAAGCTTGGAAAATTTCAGAGTTTTTATTTCTAAGAAGATGGATGGCATTGGAACAACAGGTTCTTTGGTGTACCAGGGACACACCATCCCAAGTGGAGCCACTGTTATCACTCATAAAATTTGAACATCATTTGACATAGTCTTAGAAGTTTATTTGTCAAAGGTATGGTCATAGAGTTCATTAGGAAATTTAAATTTTTTCATATTAGCCTATCCTAAGGTCCAAACCCACCCCTATTCAATTATTTTCATGTCCCATTAGTTAGTATTTCTTGACATATTCCATTTCCCAAGCTTATAAATATGAAAAGGTCACTTTAGCCAAGATTTCTTACTTTCGTAGCGAAACTTCCCAGAAATACACTAACTACGATACGAAAAGAGGTTTTTCTACTGTCTTTTCAAATTCGGTGCAAGGTGTCAGTTCATGATTAGAGGAGATAGGGTGGAGGTTATTCAAGTCTTTTATGGTTAATTCAAAGGTACATAACCATGTATGAGGTCATCATTACCCTTTTGGCATGTATGTGTCATGATTTAAGCATGAGTTGTCATTTAAAACATAAAAGCTTCTCCTAAGCTGCTATTTGTCACTCAACATTCATTATTGCATGTGAAACATCTTAATGTCATTGTTTGAGAGTTTCCTCAACACACCAAGCAGCTTGCTGTCCAATTTGGCTTTACAAGTGTCACCTTTTTAAGAGGGCATCTTGGTTATAAAAGGATATGGTCATGTACAATAAAGCACACAAAGGAGGCTCTATGAATAAGAAATAAGCTCATGGAACTTAAGCTATTTGTGGAGGACCCTAGCTTTGCTGAAACATGCACCAGTTCAAGTTGTTTAAATTTCTGCTAGAGCTAACAAAGAAATTGTTGTGTTTTTGGACTGTTTGAGAAGTAAGTTTAAAGAGAGGATTATGGATGAATAGAGATGAATTTGGAAATACTGAGAGAGGTTATTTTCAATAACATAACAAGGAAAAATAACCTCTTTCACGTTTCTCACAAGTGTTATGAGTTTGGAGATATAGGGATGTCTTTGGGCCCTATTTTTCAGAAAATAGAGTTTTCCTGTTTTATACATGTTCTTCAAATGCAGAGTCTGGACAGCTGGAGATGGTTTTCTAAAAACAAAGAGGTTGTTCTTCAGAAAATTATTATTGACAAAAATCTCCTCCATTTTTTCAAAATACATCATGGATTCGGAGATATAAGCTATGTTCTAAGACCTATTGTTCAGAAAAAACAGGAAAAATTTGCAAAGATGTTTTAACTATGAAAGGTGAGATTGATTGTGTTCCTCATTAGTTTGATGAGGTTCATAACATGCAAAGGGGTTCATGGCATGTTGAAGAATAATTTTTTTAGTTGGAGGTCAATTTTTTGGGACAGTGTTAAAATCTGTAATTTCTGCGATATTTCACACTTTCATAGCGTTTCCTAGGCTTAAAGACAGGAAAACACTACGAAAAGTTTTGTAGCTGTATTTTTGCTTCTAAATCCACTTTTTGTAGCTTTCAAGGAGGGAAAATGGTGGTTATTATGTGTCATGTCATGATGGACACCATGGAACAACAAAGAAGCATAAATTATGAGTGAAAAATCCATTTTTGGATGCTACGAAAACTTGCTACGAAACTGCCATGTTTTCGTAGTGAGTTGTTTTTGAAGGTTTCTAAGAAATTTAAAAGCATTTTTTGACAGGTGGACACATCCAATAGGTCAAGGGACCTTACCACCAAACATTTATTACTTGAAGACAATGCAATGAATACATCTCATCAGCTAAAGCTTTCGTTGAAGATAATGTCTTGTACTCTTGAAAAATAGGGTTTTGTTCCACATGATTAGGAGGGTTTTTAATATGTCAAGTAGTGATGAGCTATGTCATAGCCTATTCAAACATGTGAGGCTTAGTTGTCAGTGATAATTAAATGTTTTAAAGATAAGGTAGATGGATGTAATAAATAGGAGTTTGAGTCCTATTAGGAAAATGTCATCTTTAGAGTGTAGCTGTCATTTTCTTATTGAAAGACATGGTTTTCTATTATATGAGGTGTTATAGGAAGAGTTCGATGAATCTAGCGAAGAGGCAGATCATCCCTGCTATAAGAATGTCTATTTAAAAGAAAATTATCGAAGTTGTAATGGGTTGGATATTTTTTGCACCATATTGCTGCTTTATGTAATTTGACTGATATCAGTAATACAGAGGACTTCTTCTTGACAGACCTGAGATTCTCATGTAGTTTTTAATGTCTTTCTAATATATATCTTTATGTGTACTAATTTCAGTATATTTCATATTTATTACTTAGAATTCATATGTGTATGCTCTGACTTCCTTTATTGATGAAATGACTGTGTTGCCCTATGTTCTATGTGTGATTTGCCTTTGTTTAAAGACTCTTATCTGCCTCAGCTTCCATGTCAAGAAACCTTGCCACTGATTCTACTGATTTGTTGACTCTATAAGCCCAATGGTTATAAGCCTACATTCTTTTCAACCTACATACACAAAAATCAAGCTACTTTTCAAATCGAGTTAGCCATCTAATCCTATCATTATCTAATATCATAAACCCCTTTGAGAGATCCCTCTCAGACTGAAGAGGCTAAGCTTCAGTCAAAATCTGGTTTGAAACCGTTACATAGAGTTGTCTGATCAACAACCAATCAAGTGAAATTTTGTGGTAATAGATTACATCAACGTTGTCTCAACCAACAATGTATTATTAGCGAAATATTAAACAAAAAAATCTTTCTATTACAAAATAATAGGCTAGGTGGAGATGATCTGGAATGTTGGCACTGTTTTGGAGGAAAGAATTGTTGAATGGGCCTATTTCTGGGCAACGCTGGCTTGTGTGCTAGCTGAAGCTAACTGTTCTCTCAATTACTGCCTAATCCTGTAATTCACATAGTTTATCCCATCGATCTTCATCTGGGATAGTCAACTTGATTACCTTTCAGCAAATCTCATCCACTTCAGTATATATGGAAAAAGAGGGTTTTACCAAAAATATGTGATTTACTTCATGTTGGATGAAAAATTCATTGCTCATTGCTTCCAATAATGCTCTACCTGTCATACGGCATTTGATACTAGAGAATTTGGTGTTTTCCCCGGAAATTTCCATTAATTTATTCACATAGTCTTCATGAGTTATCAGTTTATTATTAATTACAAACAAAGAAGGCAGAACCTTTTGTGTTAGAGGATCTATCTCGTTGAAAAATCTGTTGACTGCTATCTCCAAATTGTGGCACTTTTCTTCTAGCTGAACAACCAGATTCTTCTTAGTAAGAATCCTCTTCACTTCTAGGATGGTTTTTGCATATCATCTACTCCAAGGTCATCTAAATCATATATGTTCTTGGAGTTCAGGAACTTGATAATGTTGTTTGTTGTTGTAGGCATCTCTCCAAGCTCCTTTTTGATGTCTGAAATATCCTCAATGGATCTTTTAATCAGCTCTTTTGCTAAAAAATTATTTGGATGCAGGGCCATATCTCATTAATGGAGTCAATGATATCTTCCCAGATGATTTCCTTGACTTAGCCCAAGATATGTCTAATAGATGATTCTATATCTGACTTCTACAACCTCTCTATTAGTTTATGGGCCCTTTGTGATTCTTATGAGTGAGAAGCTTCACTCCTTGTTCTCTAGTCTTGCAATGATTTGACTTGATCCTGTAGTTTCTTGATTTCCTCTATTTGGAAAGACAAATTTTCTACTACATTTGTCAATTGCTCTGCACCATCTCATGTTTGTGTAGTAGAGGTTGTGGTTATAGGAATGGTTTTAAGAGGTACAACTTCCAAAGGAACCATAGATATTTTTGCAGCCTGCACCTTCTCTTTTATCATTTTTTCCATTTTGGTCTCTGTTTGTCTTATCTGTACATTTTTCTCCGTGATGAGCTTCATCATATCTGTCTTTTGGGTATCTGTCTCCTCTATATCCTTGGTAAGAGGATCTTCTATGGCTATCATCTTCAGTTTCTTTCTTAATGTTGCTATATCAGCATTCTTCATTTTAATTATCTCCTCTGCAACCTTTATGTTTAAGGGATCATATCCTATTCTGATCGCTAAGTCTTTCAAAGAATTAAGTCTTGTATCCTTAGCCAGAGAAGGGATTTTCTCCATTTTCAATTGTGCCTGGATGTTTGATAAAGAAACTTGCAACTTAGAAAGACTCATTGTTGTGTTAGTCAAAATTGAAGAGATGATTTCACATGTTTTCTTGTGCATCTCCATTTGGTCAATGGGATAGATGTCCTTTATTTCAAATTTGAAAGATGTCTTCTTGTAGTCAGCAGCTGACTTTGGTTGTGAAATTTGGGCCTCAAGGAAGGCCATCTGCATCTTACCTTTCTCAGAGTCAAACGCTGACAACAACCTACTCTGAGAATTGGAAGTCTGCTTCTAGAATTGACCATAGGTGTTGTTCTTCAAGATTTCAATTTTCAATTTTATCTCTCTGAATAGCCTATTGTTGGTCCTGTGAAGCTGAAGAAGTTCTAGGAGAAATGGTGGATTGACCACCAACTTGAGAAGATGAAGGTGTTTCCTTAGTGACCTCAACCACTTCTTGTTATGAATATTTGTCTGTATTAGCTTTAGGATTCAGCTTGGTCCTTTTTATGTACATTATTTTGAATTCCTTTCTTGTAGTGTCAGTCACTAAAGCTTACTCTTCTTCTCTCTACTTTTTCCATGCTTTCTCTTGTGGGACAGGAGTATGTGATGTCGAAGTAGATACTAGCTTCTCCTTGCTTCCTGCAATGTGTTCTCAGCCCATTCTAACTGGTTCATATATTTCTCTATCTTTGGCCTATGGGTGTGTATGTAAGGATTAGTTTTATTTTCTACCCTTAGCTTTGAAATGCTTCCCAAGGGATCATAGGACCAAGTAAAACTGAGGCTGAATTTTATTTCTTTTAATATCTTATCTGCTTCCTCACCTGTTGATCTGCTATTACAAATAAATGGCCTAATTTTTACTTTAATTCTAAACAAGGACTTCTTCTTTGCTGATACAAAATAAATTTCATCGGCATTCAACATCTATCTAATATAATCCAGAGAAAAAATCTTCATTGGGAGGAACTTTGGGAGTTTGTAAGGAGCAAGCTCATAGCCATATACTTTTATTTCTTTGTAATTCTATTCCAAGCACCAGTCCCCTATCTCGGTCGGATATGATAAATGCAGAATTATTTTTATATCTTCACTTATCCTTGTTTCAGTTGTACTGCTCAAAATTCTCATAGCTGGATGTTCAAAAATTTCAATGAACTGTTTGTATGAATATTATTTCCGCTTGTTCGTTACCAATGTGGTCCAGAAGATGAATGATTGTTGATTTCCATATTTATCAAGTTTCTGCATAACAAACTTAAACCTATCTTCTTGATAATACACAAAAATGTACACCAAAACAGAGGAGTATTTGAGCACTTCCTCTGTTTGGAATTTAACGAAATAATCATGAATAATAACAGCCAGGAATTGGATGAAATTAAACATAATTGATGGCTTCGATTATGTGGATAAGACGAAGAGGAAGCCTAAGATTGGTTCATCTATCCAATGATCATAATAATAGCCAAGAAGATAAGAAATGACTGTTGTAATTTGTTTTTCTTTATCAGGGAAGATGGAGGCAGGGTATGGATGGTTTTTCTTGGGCAACTAAGTGTTTTATGGTAAGAAAATGTCAAAGATTTTAGCTCTTTTGGAAAAATAGAGCTTCTGGTATAAATAAATGAGGGCTTCTAGGGAGAAAGGGGTGCCATTTTCCATAGAGGGGGCCTGCATCATTTGATCAATTGACTGTGCAGAGACGGTGAAAAGGATTTCACCTGTAGGGGCAATGATATCTCTTTGAATGGGTATATAGTAGGCTTGACATCTTCGATGAACTCAGGGACACTATAAGTGTGGGGGAATATGTAATGAGGATAATTTGACTCCCAGAGTCCAATATCATCATATTTATCTATATATTTGTCTTCTAACCAACAATAGATCTCAAATAATTAAAGTTCAAAGATAGTCTCATGGATTTTGTAATCTCTATCAGTTATGGGGACATGGTCTAAATCTACGGGAGGGTGGATAAAAGGGTTAAATGGCTCCTCCTGGTTTTTCTTTTTAGGAGGCATATTTAACTGTTTTCAAATGAATTCAAAGGAATTAGAGTGGAATAGGTTTACCATGAATGTGCAGAGTTCTGGAAATGGTTCAAGAAGGTGAGGTGGACACATTTTCTTTGGTCAAAGAAGAATTAATGAGTCGAACTAGAGTTCTGTAAACCTGTCAAATAATAGAGTTCATAGAGAATTGAGAATAATAAAGGTAAAATTGGTTACAATGCATGATTTTATAAGAAAATGGGATTTTCCATTGCATATGGTGTGGATCTGTCAATCTAACGGTCATTATTTTAATTAAATGCTTTGATGGATTCATTAACGTGGGAATGGATTTGATTGGAAAAGGATATATGAGCTGGCACAATGGGACTAGTAGGTATAATGGACAGGTAAGCGGTTTTAATATGAGAATGGTAGTTTTCCGGGGGGGGGGTATTGAGTGTTAAGTGGTATGAGCGGAGGGGGGTGTGAATAGCAGAGAAGACGACATGTACCTGTGGGTCCAAATCATGAAATAACTTTTTCCGGACCCCCCCGGCAGTAAAGCTCGGATGGAGAGGGTGGGGGGGCAAACGTTAATGTGCGTCGTTGATCGGGAGGTGGGTGAGATGGATGGTGCAGATATGCGGGAGGTTTAAAAGTCAATGATGTGATGGGTTTTTGGGTAGTGGTACATTTGCCTAAAGTGAAAACTTTGGATATATAGCAATGTCTCGAATATTTTGTTTAGGCACCCAATGTTTAAAAGTTAGGATGAAGTGCTTTTTGTCACTTTTCCTTATTATGTGCATAAATACATTTGAAACAGAACTTAGGATAAACCATTTCAATCCTTTTCAAAACCCCAAACATCTCTACCTACCCATAAAATTTTATTCTTTTTGCTAGCCTAACATTTTTACTTCTTTCTTTTAGGGGTGCATTTAGACTAGCAAACCCATATTTTTTTTTTTTTTGAAAATATATCCTACTCTATCACTTATTTCTCTTATTGATTCAGATTAAATAGTTGAATAAATTCCATTTTCTACATAACTACTGATTTTCCAAGATTAAATTGTTTGGAAAATATTTATTACCTAACTGTTGTGGCCAGCAACAACCCCCCTTCTTATTTAGTATTAGTGATAATACTAAATAAGTGGGGACCCTTAGTTAAAAAATTCATAAAAAAAATTAATTAGTGCTTGTTTTTCCTTTTTCAATAAAACTTACTATCATAAACTTAGGAAAATTCCTTGAAAAATCTAAAAAGCCTAAGTTTTATGATAGAATATAATAAAATCTTTCCTTGAAGAAATATCGCATCTATCGCAAAGAGGTAAATGATATCTTTTTACAAGCAGAATTTTCGAAATTGCGATAGTGCGATCCAAAACTATGCATTAAAATATTTATCGCATCGCATATTTCATATATTACGCTTCAAATCACTGATGTGCGATAACAGTTATCGCAAATCGCATATCGCAGAAAGTATGTTAACGGATGTTTGTCATATCTTATGTCTTGCGATTTTGCAATGTTGCGATATAGTGATTCTGCGATGTTACAATATTGTGCTATTGCCATTTCACAAAATTGCGATGACTGTGATATTGTGATTTTGCGATATTACAAAGCAAATCGCATATCGCATTATCACAGATCCTTAGGGCTCATTGTACGATAAAATATTTCCATAAATTGAGACCTGTTATGCGCCTTAATGTGAAGTTAATAAATTGATTGTCATTCATTAATGAAAAATGATTTTTTTTCTGATTGAAAGGTTATTTCACGTAAGGTAATATATTTCATACGTCTTCAACATTTAAAACTTTCCCGTCACCTTTCTTTCATATCATTATTCTCACTTAATTCATAAACTGCAGGAGCAAAGAACTGAGAACTTTACAAAGCAGTATTCAGACTATTATGGGAAAGAAAGACAAAACTCAGAGTTCTGAAGATAAAGAGATGGCGTCCTTGTACACAGACACCACCTACAACAAAGACGCTGGTATCACTACTTGGGAGGGCATGCATAATCTTCTTGAGGAATAAAACCCCCGAGTAATGGATGTTTTGGCTACTATAGGATCAACTAGTTATTCTGAAGCATCTCTTACAGAGTTAGCTTATTCATTTTTGCACCGGATAGCAGCAAGACCTAAAATTATTCCATATACAGACATGGTGAAATGGGTGCTGGCTAGCACTAATATTACGGACAGACAGTTCAAGACTCAGGGGCAAGAGTTCATTGGCTCATTTACTCCAGAAGATTTAAGGCTTATGTATCATTTTCCGGAGCCACAGGCAACTTACAAATTTTTTTTTATGGAGAAGTTTGTTAAGGAAAATGCAAACCTATCAGAATGCACCAAGGAATGGTCCAGAAGAGACGAACCACTGAAGAAAGATAAACATGGTATGTACAGTACTGGTTCTCTCACTTCTCCATATTGCTTTGCTGCTGCTATGCTCTGTCGGCTTTTTGGAAAGCCTGACATTAATAAGTTTTTTCCTGAATGGTTACCGTTATTAAATGCTGCTGTTAATGCTACCATTATGGACTGGGCTAAGATATTGTCTGATAACTTAGCCACGGCTATTTTTAACTATCGGTCTAAACAGACTGTCTCTCAGAGGATTTATCCTCCTTTTTATCTATCTACTTATGTTATGGATTCAATCTGCTATGTTTATAAGTTTCCTTTAATGGGTTGGAAATGGAAAATTCATGATCCTCTGCCCATTCATGTTTATCACAAAAAATTGTGGGAATCAAAGTTCATTCCCTATTTTTACAAGATTTGTCATGGCATTATGTTGCCTCTGTACAGAATATTGTATAATAAGGATGCTCCAAGATTTTCTCTTGAAGCAGAAGTAGAAATTCTCCCTGTCGCAAGATGTTTTGGAGAAGAATTGTTTACCTATGTTAGGGTTTTTGGAAGCTTTTCTTCTCCTCATGTTTTACCTTTGTATGTTCCGAATAAACTCCTGGCCCGAGAAATTGCGTATCAAACCTGCGGAGAAGGAGGTTTGACCAAATATTTAAAGGATAAAAAAAAGGCTATCTGGCCTCAATTTCCTGTGGCCTGCGGAGCATTTTCATTATTTGATATTGGTCATGAATTTAAGGAAGTAAACAATATTACATGTTTACAATTGTTCAAGTTTCCAAGAAGACCATTTGACCCGTATGATGTTGTTAAGAATTTTACCACTGCAGTCAAAGTAAGAATATTTTCTAAAGAAGATGATTTATTTGATGATATGTTCCAAGGAAAATGCACATTTAAAGAAATTCTACATTCAACTCAAACACAGTTTTCTCCAGAAGAGTTCCAAGAGTTTAAGATATATAGAGAAAGGAGGTTGACCACTATTCCTTTGGATAAATTGTTCTTGGAACCCGTCAGGGAACCAACTCCTAGTGTTAGTATTAGTGGAAGTTCAGATACAGATAAATCTAAGTCAAAATTTGGGAAAGAAACCTCTGAACACTCTAAAAAGTCTGATAATGACCAGGATAAAAGTGAAGGGTCAGTAAAAGATACTGCCCAGTCTAAAGAACTCTCACAGCAACAGATTTCAACCACTCCACAATTAAATATTCCCCCTCTCAATGTACAACAACCATCAGTTAGAACTGAGTTAGACAAGGAATGGGAAACATTCAATGAATTGATTAATATTGAAGGACAGAACATACAAACTCCTGTACAAACAACAAAAGGTTTAATCACAGGAATAAGTGGCAATGTCACAGAAACAGAACATATTCCCATTACTCCAGCCTCTGAGCTTGTACTTAAAATAGAGGAAATTCCTCGTCTAGATATATTCTATAGTCCACAACACAAAGCAGTAGTAAGAAAGAAAAGGAAGAAAAGAAAATTGGAAAGTGCACTCTCTCATCATGCAAAACAATTGGATGTTTTATGGAAATATCCTACTACTGATCCAACTGAAAATCTTACTAAATTATCTCAGATTACAGGAGCTTATGCCTCCGCAACCATTGACAAAGAATCTGAGGTACGAAAATTATTGAATGAAAAAGAAGATCAAATACAAGTTCTGCAACAACGACTGCAACAAGCCAATGCTAACAGTGAAGAACAGATACAACTTGAAAAATTACAGCAAGATTTTCAACAAATGCAGATTGGATATCAGAAAAGTTTGGCCGAAAAAGAGAAACAAATACGGATTATGCAAGAGATGCACAAAGATGACCCCTAGCTTACAGAGTTTATCTCAGAGTCTATTTCCTTTAATAATCAACTACTGCAGCAACAGGATATATTATGCCAAATTTTTTTACAATGGAACTCTTTTTGTGAAGAAAGTGATAAAATCACTAATCATGTCGTAGAATTACGACATGATTATGATTTAACTAATGAAAGAGTTATTGATTATTTGGCATGGAAAAAGACAGAGGAGGGAAAAAGAGCAGGAGCACCAATCATCAATGACAGTCATAAAGAAATACTCTTCAATAATTGGGATGCACAGATTAAGAATGCAGAACAAGTGGCGGATGAAGCAGCTACAGCAGCAAGCAATATTATTGATTGTGTAAATGAAAATTTGCAGAAGGCAAATTTAATTTCAGAAACTACTCCAGGATACCTACCACAAGCACAACAACTGAAAACAGAAAGCTGAAGAAAAGGCAGAATCGATTAAAGGATTAACAAAGTTAAATTGGGATTCTTACTGGGCATGTCTGGTAAAACCATACATCCAATGCATGTCTCTCAATTGTATCATTAATTCTGCTGAGAAGATGGCGCCAACCCTTGCAGATTCCATTTTCACAGGACAATTAAAATCTAAATTCGGCCAGCCTATTCTTCTCAAATCAATGCTGGATGCTTGCAGTTTCAAAGATCAGATTCATAAGTAGTTAGTTGTTAATTTTAATTCTAGACTTAGAATTAGTTTTACTTTATTTTTTCCTAGAAAAAGGATGGTCATTTAAACCGTATCCCAAATTTTTGTAATAAGTTATTTTTATATTTAGTTAGTAGTATTTAAACCCTTCTCATGCATTTAGAGAAGGGTCCTGAAATTTGTCAAAAACTTGTCCTTAGAACATGCACTTCTGCACCCTCAGAGGCGGTTTTGATGAATGAATGGAACGAGATTTATTGATATCTGTGTTTAATATCTACTACTGATGTTGCACTTTTGTACTCTTAGTGGATGTTGGATTAATAAGAGATAAGTCATTATTGCTTGAAGCTTATGAGTAGAACTAGTTATAAATGGTACTTTTATCTCTTAACTATTTATACTTCTGTGTTAAAGTGATATTTATGTTCAGTTATTTATATATTGATGCTTGAATGCTTAAGTTATCATTTGGCACTTTTGTACGGTGATAGCTATTTATTTATGCTTAATGTATGAATAGCTTATTATGTGATATGTTTTTCACAACTATTTCGTCTAACTTTTTATACGAAGTGGTATATCTTTATTGAATTCTTTTCTTATAACAGTTGAATGATCTTTATTACCAATTGTTATTTGAAATCATTTTAGATCACATAATAGAAAGATTATATCCCGGGTTAGTTTAGAATTAGATATTTCTGTTTAATTAGATTACAATCTGCATGTTATTAGATTAGAAATAGAATAAAAGAATTTCATTTAGGAACTTTTAGAAAGGAAATATCAATTCTCAACACACACACACACACATATTGGGAAACTGGTCCCATTATACCTAGTCGGACCCACTACACCAAACGGAAAAGGAGCTGCTAACCAAGGTCCGGACCGGGTGGGTATCCCCCTTGTTGTAGACCCGATTTTCGGGGCTTCAACACTAACCTAATTTACAGAAAATCACAATTGTTCGATCATGATTAACTTGTATGATTTGAAAAAAAAACTAGTCATTGTGGAATTTTTAAACAAGCTGCACACAACCTTATTGGATTTTGACAACAAAGAAAACTAATCTATAAGTAGTGGCATTTGAATTTGCAACACTTTCAATGTTATTTTCTATTTTTCTTTGGTGGGATTCTGATTTTTCTTTTATTATTTTCCAACTTTTCTTTCTTTTTGTATTTTTCTCTTTATTCATCATTTTTTCCTGGATATACCCTCTTTTCATTTTCCTTTATGTATATTTTTTTTTGGAAATCATTTTCATATTGAAAATTATTTACAATGTAAGATTACAAATACAAAATAATCAATCACCTTGAGATCCTATAAATTATAGGACCCTAAGAGTGGCTCCAACTGGGGATGACACTTCTCCATGTGAAGCGTCAAGAACATATGATCACTAGCCTTGAGTATCCTTTTTCTATAATATTTTCACCTGATTTCTTTTTTGTTGGAGTACTTATGGTAGCTTATCAATCAAATCTTAGGGAATTCTCTGCGAGCTTCAACTTTAATCAATAAGTTAGCCAATGAAAATAATAAAGACAATGATATTTACAATGGTTTGATGTAAGAAAAATATTTATGCTAAGAAAAGTAATGTTTCAGCATTATGCCATTGATAGGCCCACTAGACATTTTTGCTCCATCTATCCTTAAGAAAGAATGCATTGTGTCCTCTGAAAGCATAAATGATGTAAGGCCCTTTCCAAAGGTTGTCAAATTTCCCATGTTTTCCTTTTTCTTCTCTTCTAGAATCCCATCTCAAAACTTTGTCCCCAATATTGAAATCATCAACTTTAGTCCTTATGTCAAAAATATTTTTAACATTTTCCTGAATAACTTGGGTTTTATTGTAGAATTCCTCCTTGGATTGTTGCAACTGAATAGTCTGATAAATCCTCCTCTATGTGTCATTAGGCTCAACTTGTAATTCTTGAATTATCTTCATGACTGGAACCCATAAATAGGATGGAAATACAACATCCATCCCATTGACCATTTGGTATGGTGACATTCCAATTGACTTCTTTGTAGTGAGTCTATCAACGCAAAGTGCATTAATTAACTTGTTGTGCCATGAATTTTTGTTGTCTTCTCACAAATTTTTAGTGATGTTGACCAAAATTTTATTTGAGGATTCATCCAACCCATTACCTTGAGGGTAATAAGCAGTTGAATGTCCCAAATTAATATGGTATTTGCTGCAGAATTCTATCATTTTCTTAGATTCAAAGGCTGTAGCATTATCAATACTAAGCTTGCTAGGAGAGGCAAATCTAGAGAGGATGTTTGTTTCCAGAAATTTAATGATGACAACATCAATGGCTAATCTGGAAAGTGTGGCTTCAATCCATTTAGTAAATTATTTAGTGGCTATGACAATCCACTTATGTTGGGAAGAGGAAGGAGGATGAATTTCACCAATGAAATCCAATCCCCATTGTTGGAAGGGACTTTCAATAGATATATGCTTTAAGGGCAGAGGAAAGAGTTTCATTTTTCCTTCGAATTTGACACTTACGGCATGAGGTTACTTGATTTTCAACATCAGGGAAAAGGGTGGGCCAATAAAAACTAGCTCTAAGTATTTTATAAGGAGTCATTTTCAAGTATAGATGTCCACCGCAATCTCCTTCATGGAATTCCTGCATGGTATTTTCTACATCATCCTTCAATAAACAATTTAGTTAAATACCACGAGCATCTTTCCAATATAAAAATTTTTCTATGATGCAAAACTTGACTACTTTTAATTTCAAAAATCTAGCCTTTGTTTTTGTGAAACCAGGAGGAGCATTTAAATTGAATAAAACATAAATGAAGTCTGCATACCAGGGTGAGTTCAGAAAATCCTCATCAATATGTGGAGTCACATGTTCCTCTTGATCATCTAAATCAGCAAAAAAGTTAATGTCTAATGCATGAAAAATTGACTCAGCCATCAATTTGGCTAGTCCTTGACCTTTGATAAGCTTGGTGGGTTTTATGTCTAAGTCATACTCAAGAATGATAGCAATCCATTTACCTCTTTTACCATCAAGTCTATTCTGAGTTAAAATATCCTTCACCACTGAATTTGGTACATAAGAAATTATATGGGAATGCAGAATATACACTTTAAAATATTTCATTGCCTTTATCAAGGAAAAGGCTTGTTTTTCCATTACGTTGTATTTCAAAGATGCATCTCTTAAATATTTACGGAAAAATGCAATGGGTTTTTCAATTCCTTCATCATTTTTCTGTAATAAAATAGTTGCAAAAATATGTTCAGATGCAATAGAAAATATTATGAAATCTTTAGTGAAATATGAATTGATCAATATTAGTGCTTTTGTTAATGTTTTTTTAACTATATCAAAGGATTATCTAGCCTCTATGCTCCATCTAATCTCTGAATCTTTTTTCAGCATATTTGTGATATTTCTGAGAAGTTATGCAAGGTTAGGAATGAATTTGCTTAGAAAAATAATCTTTCCAATAAATGAATAAAACTCAATGTTTCTAGGATGGCTGATTTTCAATATAGCTTCAATCCTACTGGGATCAATCCTAAAACCATATTTAGAAATGATATGACCTAGAATCTTTCCTTCTTCAAGGCCAAAAAGTGTTTTCTTGGGATTTAATGATATTCCAAACCTTAGAAATTTTTCAAACACTCTTCTCAGATGTAATAAATGTTCCTCATTTGTTTTTGAATAGACAGTAATATCATTTAGATAAATCACAATAAATCTTCCAATTTCATTAGTAAAGGAAATATCCATTTCTCTTTGAAATGTGGCTCCATCATTCATTAACCCAAAGGGAATCTTCACATACATGAATGTACCCCACGGAGTAGTGAAGGTTGTTTTATCTTGATCATTAGGATGTACTAAGACCTGGTTATAGCCTGAGAAACCATCTAATAAAGAGATCCTACTAGACCCAACTACCTTTTGTAATATATGATCCATTTTTGGTAAGAAATAGTTTTCCTTTAAGGATACCTTATTAAGATTTCTGAAATCTATACATAACCTCATTTCTCTTGTTTTCTTCCTAGTTGGCACTATGTTAGACACCCATTTTGAGTACCTAAGAGGAAATATGATTTTAGCATCATACATCTTTTTAATTTCCTTCTTAATCAGAGGCATCAAGACTGGATTTATTCTTCTAAGTTTTTGTCTGAATGGCTTCTGATCTTCCTTAATTTGGATTTTAAGTTGTATAATGTTGGTATCATATGATTTGATATCTTCATAACTCCATGCAAAGACATCAATGAATTCTTTGAATAAAGCTACATATTTCTGTTTTTGAGTGCCAGACAATGATTTTGACAACTTTATCATTTTAGGATCCTTCTCACTGCCTATATTACATTCTTCTATATCAGCCCTTATGGGCTCTATTTTTGGATTTTTTTCTACATCATTAAAATAAAAAAATTATTCTAATGGAACTAGACCTCTAGGAAAAACATTGTCTTTTAGATGAAGTATCTCAAACTCTTCTTTCTTTGGATCTATCTCATGCAATTCTAATTTATTTACAACTGTATCTACATGAGTATTTACATCTAAATCATCTAATTACTTTCCTACATTAGAATGTACAATTATTTGATTTTCTACTTCACACTCTAAATTTATGCTACTTTCCTCATATTCATCCTTAGATTGCAGAAAGTTTTCAATTTTCTTATCATTTCAAAACACTTGCCAATACCTCATATTATCTCATACAACTAGATGATGTTTTAATTCCACTGTATATTTTTTGTTGGGATGAGGCATTTTGCATGTGCTGGCTGAAAAGCCAGACCATTAGCAAGGATATTCTGATTTCTAGGAAGAGTAGCAAAATCATATTCTACAAAAGTTTCTAGAAAATCAAGCACAGCATTTCTGTATGCTCTCAAAATAGGATGCTTTGCAAAATATTCTCCTTTAATCTACTTTATAATTAATTAAGAATTTCCATGAACAAAAATTATTTTGGCACCCAATTTTTTCAACAATTGCAATCCTAAAAGAAGTGCTTCATATTCTGCTATGTTATTGATACATTGAAAATTTAGTTTGTATGAATGACCTTCTAGATGGTTATTTCCTATATTGGAAACCCACACTCTTGCTCTAGAACCCTCTCTACTACAAGATCCATTAAAACTCGTGTTCCAAATAGGTTCAGGCTCAGTGATTTGTTTCACAATTTGTGTTTGGTTTTCATGTGTTTCACAAATGTCATTTTCTGCATTGGTGACATAAGTATTGATATCTCCATCATTATAAATAATGAAAGAGTATAAATCTGAGTGGACAGAGTAAAGGGGATAGTTATGTGGTTTATCCTGACTACTCACCATGAATTTCATTAAAGTTTCCATATATAGTCTTCTTTGATGACCAAACACTGGTATGGTAGCATAATTCATGTCCATTTGTAGGGTCCCTTGTAGTTTTTCTCCCCATGAGCGTGACAACAACATGCCATACTTAGGGGGTATATATGCAACCACTATATCCATTACTAGACTCTTAGCTGGTATTTGAGATAAAGTGACACATAGATCCTTGATGAGAACTACACATCTTACTTTGCTAGAATCAAATGAATACGAGTCTTTATAAGGCCTAGTAATGTCAAGATCAAGTTTTTCCATAACAGCTTTGGGCATCAAATTGTGCGAAGCACCTGAATATAAAATAGAATTATGGAGAATATTATCATGTATGTTGATGCCAACATAAAATGGAGGAACTCCTCCTTCCTATGGTTTTCCATCAACTTCTGGCCCAAATAAGAGTTCAGGCTGATCATCATTTAAATTTACAGTATCTGTGTTTCCCCCTAAGTTTAAAGCCTTCATAACCTAAGACCGATATATGTTTATATTAATTAATTCTGTTAAGGGTATAGGAATATTCAGTTTTTCTAATTCATTTCAATGTTAAATGATGTTTGAAACTTATTTAAGTTCATAAAATCAAATTTATCAGCAATTTATTTTGATACAGGTTCCTTTTGCTGACTAGTGTTTGGGATATCATTTTGAGTAGTTTTGGAGGTGTTTTCAACTACCCTTTTGGCAGAGATTTCTACTGTATTTTTTCTAGAACTGTAAGAAATTTTCTTGGCAGAATTCTCTGGGTTTTTCTTCACAATAGTATCAGAAATTTTCTTAACTGGATTTTCAGAATTTTTTTTTTTGGGTATCTAAAGTCTTCTTACTTTATAGGTTATATTGCTTATGTAATTCCATAATAGCATTTTCAAATCCCTGTTTGTAGTCATCTGATTCTTCTGAATCAAGTTCAGTTTGGGAGAGTTGAAAAAGCTCTTGTTCTTCTTGAGTGAGAAAAACAAATTCATCATCATTAATACCCATCAAATTTATTTGGTTGTCCTCTACCTCTTCTACTACTTCCCCATCATCATCGGCGTAATTATCCTGAAATGGAGGCCTAATTTGTTGGTCAAGACCCCTTTTTTCTCTCTGTTTTATTTGGGGAGGATTTCTTCTAAGATTTTGGTTACGATTTTGAGGTGTAGGTTGATTTTCTCTAGGAGCAGCCCTTTCATTTAGATTAATCATTTCCATCATCCTTTCCATTGTTCTGACTAACGAATCAATTTTGGAATCAGCAGAAGAAGTTGAAGGTTCTTCTTTCATAGTCACTCTCCTTTCAGTTCTCATCCTAGCCCTCTTTGCTAACAATTTGGCTTCTACACTTACAACATTTCTTTGCATTTCTTCTAATGTTGAGGAATTCCTCTCTCTAAGCTGGTAAGACATGTCTGCCTCAAAGCCATCTGGAAATTTTAATAAGGCTAAGCCTTCTAGTGGTTTTACGTTGGTAGGAATTTCATTGTATATACTATTAAATATAGTGCAATAATTATAAAAACTTTACCCTGGTGCCCTCATAATGCTTTAAAACTCAGATAAAATATGAAGAGGGTTATTTTTTACTTCCCATATATTAAGGAATGTCTGATGGAATGCATGAATATCATTTATGCTAGCAGGAGGTAAGAATTTAAACCATTTACTCACTTCTCCAGTGAGAATTTGTGCAAACAACCTCAATTTGACATTTTCCTCATCTACTTCCTGGAGGTCAAAACTATCGTTCATCCTATCTATATGCTATTGGGCAGTGATAGGTCTAGTTCAATAAAATTGTGGAATATTCGTCTAGTAGTCTTGTGGCATGTTTTCCAAAGGAGCTTGAAGAACAAGGGAGAATATCTAGCTACCATTAAAGTGATATGAGGATGAAAAATAAGTGGGTTGATCAAAGGGGTTTGTTGGATGAGAGGTGGAGTTTTAATCAAAGGTGGAGGCTGGATTGAAACCTGAGGTTTTAGTGAAGATGAAGGTTGTATTGTGGTTGAGGATTGTGGAGAAGATGGAATTTTAGTTGCTTGATGAGACAGTACTGAAGTAGTTTTAGAAACTATAGAAGGGTTTGGACTAGTTGATCTAGGGTGCATAGATTGTGATGATGTCGTTTAAGCTGCAAATGAAGTCATGGAAGAGAGTTCAACAGAATGTTGGACATAATATTCATGAACAGAAAGGTCAAGACCTGAAAATAAACTCTGTAATTTATCAAAATCTTGAATAATTTGAAGGTCAATATCAGGTTGGGCAAACTGTACTTCAACAAAATGACATCTTAAAGTAGCTTGATCTACCACTGTTTGATATACCCAATTGGCTAACTTAGTTCTACACAAAATATGTTCAAGAGGTAAGTCAAGCTCAATTTCTTATAGAGTAACAAAATCTTTTGGGAGTGAATCTGATCTATGGGGAGGACTGCTACCTCCTTGGCTCTCTGCTATGATTTTTCTTCTTTGCAGTTTTTCAGGATCATCAATAATAAGTGTAGGTTTTGGATCTAGATGAGATCTAGTGTAATTTATTTTAGGAGCCATAGTTATGACCTAAGGCACACACACACTTATCATTTACAAAAATGAAAAGGAAACAATCTCCCAAAATATTCCTATCATACACTTTTTGAACTAGTGTAATGAATTCAAATGAAAATACAATATTTTTTCAATAATCCCTAGTATGATCGCCAATATGTTATCGTTCTATAATTTACGAGATTGTGAGAATAAACACAGACAACAACATCAAAACCACTTTGGAAGCTGGGATCTAGCCCTGGCAGCTTCAAAGTGGGATCTCTCTATAAAATTTAACTTTGTTTTTAGTGAATTTTAGGCTAGCTATGACTGTACTTGATTGTTTGTTTGATTTTGGTGGTTTGGTTGATTGAATGGATATATTCCCATTGGGCTAGGAGTCAAAAATATATAACTAGATTCATCATTAATGTTTGAAAGAGTTATGACAGGGAAATCTAGGTTGTATTAACTAGATCTTTTTAAGATTTTAAGTGAATTATGAAAGTGAAAGAAATGTGGAATTTAGTAGAGATTGAAAAGCAATTAAGTATTCTTAAATCTGACTTCAGTGGAAAACATGTAAATTGCTAACAACCAGAATAAGGTGTTCTAATTAACATATCTTATCCATCACATTTTCTGTCATACAATTAATATTTTTAGATTTACTTAGGAAAAGAAAAACAATGAAATAACACAGTTTATAGAAGAAAAACTTCACCAGTGAATACACCACATGAATATTGTAATAAGTCCTTGCATTATTGATGCTCCAGCAAACTTGGAAAGTTACAATGCTTAGTAGGAAAAAAAATCAGTAATCAACCCTTAATACTTCGAACAACGAAGTATTTATACTAATTTTTACAAAAAGGATTACATCAACGTTGTCTCAACCGACAGTGTATTATTAGCGAAATATTAAAAAATAAAATCTATCTGTTACAAAATAATATGCTAAGTGGAGATGATCTAGAATGCTGGAACTGTTTTGGAGGAAAAAATTGCTGAATGGGCCTATTTCTAGGCTGCACTAGTTGGTGTGCTGGCTGATGCACTGGTTGAAGCTGATTGTTCTCTCAATTAATGCCTAATACAGTAATTCACATAGTTTATCCCATCGATCTTCATCTGGGATAGTAAACTTGATTAACTTTCGGTAAATCTCATCCACTTTAGTATATCTGGAAAAAGTGGGCTTTGCCATGAAGATGTGATTTACCTCATGTTGGATGAAAATGTCATTGCTCATTGCTTCCAAGAATGCTCTGCTTGTCATATTGCCTTTGATACTGGAGAATTTCGTGCAGTCCCTAGAAATTTCCCTTAATTTCTTCACATAGTATTCATGAGTTATCAATTTATCATTAATTACAAACAAATAAGGTAGCCCCTTCTATGTTAGAGGCTCTATCCTGTTGAAAAACTTGTTGACTCCTATCTCCAAACTGTGGCACTTTTCTTCTAGTTGAACAACCAGATTATTCTTAGTAAGAATCCTCTTCACTTCTAGGATAGTTTTTGTCCTATCATCTACTCCCAAATCATCCAACTCATATTTGTTCTTGGAGTTCAATAACTTGATAATGTTGTTTTATGTTGTAGGAATCTCTCCAAGATCCTTTTAGATGTATGAAATAGCCTCAGTGGGTATTTTTATCAGCTCTTTTTTCTCAAAAATGATTTGGATGCAGGGCCATATATAATTAATGGATTCAATGATATCTGCCCAAATTATTTCCTTGACTTGGCTGGAGGTCTGTCCAATAGATGATTCTCTGCCTGACTTCTGCAACCTCTCTATCAGTTCCTGGGCCCTTTGTGATTCGACTGAGTGAGAATCTTCACTCCTTTTTCTTTGTTCTTGCAATGCTTTGAATTGATCCTATAGTTTCTTGATTTCCTTTGTTTGGATAGATAGATTTTCTACTACCTTTGTCAATTTCTCACAACCATCTGCTGTCTGTGTAGTAGAGGTTGTGGCTGTAGCAATGGATGTAAGAGGTATAACCTCCAAAGGAACCATAGATAGTTTTTCAACCTGCTCCTTCTCTTTGATCATTTTATCCATTTCAGTCTCCATTTGTCTTATTCCTTCTCTTTTATCATTTTCTACCCTTAGCTTTGAAATGCTTCCCAGAGGATCATAGGACCAAGTAAAAATGAGGGTGAATTTCATTTCTTTCAATATCTTATCTTCTTCCTCAACTGTTGATCTGCTGTTACAAATAAATGGCCCAATCTGTGTTTTAATTCTTAACTGGGACTTATTCTTTGCTGATATAAACTGAATTTCATCAGCGTTCAACATCTGTCTAATATAATCCATAGAAAAAATCCTCATTGGGAGGAATTTTGGGAGTTTGTAAGGAGCAAGCTCACAGCCATATACTCTTATTTCCGTGTAATTTTGGTACAAGTACCCGTCCCCTGTCTTGGTGTGATTTGATAAATGCAAATTTTTTTTTATATCTTCACTTATCCTTGTTTCAATTGTACTGCTCAAAATTCTCATAGCTAGATGCACAAATAGTTCAATGACTTGTTTGTATGAATATTCTTTTTTCATTTTCATTACCAATGTGGCCAGAAGATGATTGATTTTCAATTTCCATCTTCGTCAAGTTTCTGCATAGAAAACTTAAAACTATCTTCCTGATAATACACAAACATGTACACCAAATCAAAGGAGTATTTGAACACTTCCTCTTTCTGGAATTTAACAAAATGATCATGAATACTATCTGCCAGGAATTGGCTGAAATTCAACATAATTGATGGCTTGGAGTCTGTGGAGAATATGGAGAGAAAGTCTAAGATGGGTTTATCTATCCACTGATCAGAATAATAGCCAAGAAGATAAGCAATGACTGTTGTAATTTGTTTTGACTTATCAGGGAAGATGTAGGAAAGGTATGGAGGGTTTTTCTTGGGAAACTGAGTGTTTTTTGGTAAGAAAATGTTAAATATTTTAGCTCTTTTGGCAAAATCGAGCTTTTGGTATAACTCAGTAATGGCTTCTAGGGAGAAAGGGGTGCCATTTTACATAGAGGGGACTTGCATCATCTGATCAATTGATAATGCAGTGATGGTGAAAAGGATTTCACATGTAGAGGAAATGATGATTCTTTGACTACGTATATAGCAAGCTTGACATCTCCAGATCAACTCAGGGGCACTATAAGTGTGGGGGAAGATGTAATGAGACAAATTTGACTCCTAGAGTCCAATATCATCAAATTTATCTATATTTTGTCTTCTAACCAACAATACATTTCAAATAATTCAAGTTCACAATTAGTCTCATGGATTTTGTAATCTACGGGAGGGTGGATCAAAGGGTTAAATGGCTCCTCCTAGTTTTTCTTTTTAGGAGGCATATTTAGCTATTTTAAAAGGAATTCAAAGGAATTAGAATGAAACAGGTTTACCGGGAATGTGCAGAGATATGGAAATGGTTGAAGAAGGTGAGGTGGACGCAGTTGCTTTGGTCAGAGGCGAATTAATGAGTCGAAATGGAGCTTTGTAAACCTATCAAACAATAGAATTCGCAGAGAATTGAGCATAGTAAAGGTAAAAATGGTTACAATGCAAGATTTTATATAATAAAATGGGATTTTCCGTTGAATATGGCTTGGATATGTTAATCTAATGGTCATTATTTTAATTAAATGATTTAACAGGTTCATTATCGCAGGAATGAATTTGATTGGAAATAGATATATGAGCTGGCACAACGGGACTGGTGGGTATAACAGATAGGTAAATGGTTTTAATATTGAGGGGAATGGTAAGTTTTTTTTTTTTTTTGGGGGGGGGGTATTGAGTGATAAGTGGTATGAGCGGAGGGGGTACGAACAACGGAGAAGCCACCATGTACCTGTGGGTACAAAGCATGAAATAAATTTCTTTGGATCCCCCCTCAGGCAGTAAAGCTCGGATGGAGAGATGGGGCCGAAGGTTAACGTGGGCCATTGATCGGGAGGCAGGTGAGATGGATGGTGGAGAGACGTGGGAGGTTTAAAATTCAATGTCACAATGTCACAAGTGCTCTTTGTCACTTTTCCTTCTTATGTGCATAAATACATTTGAAAAAGAAATTAGGATAAACCATTTCAATCCTTTTCAAAACCCCAAACATCTCTACCTACCTATAAAATTTTATTCTTTTTGCTATCCTAGCAGTTTTACTTCTTTATTTTAGGGGTGCATTTAGACTAGCAAACCCATATTTCTTTTTTTTTTTTAATGAAAATCTCACGTACTCTATCACTTATTTCTCCTATTGATTCAGATTAAATATTTTAATCAATTCCATTTTCTACCTAAATACTGATTTTCCAAGATTAATTTTTTTGGCAAATCTTTATTATCTAACCTAATTTAAAAAAATTCACAATTGTTCAATCATGATTAATCTGTATGATTTAAACAAAAACTAGTCAGTGTGGTATTTTTAAACAAGCTACACACAACCTTATTGGATTTTGACAACAACCAAAACTAATCTATCAGTAGTGGCATTTGAATTTGTAGCACTTTCAGTGTTATTTTCTATTTTTCTTTGGTGGGGTTATGATGTTTTTTTTATTCTTTTCCAACTTTTATTTATTTTGGAATTTTTCTCTTTATTCATCATTTTTTCTTGGATATACCCTCTTGTCATTTTCTTTTATGAATATTTTTATTTTTTTGGAAATTATTTGCATATTGAAAAGTATTTAGAATGTAAGATTACAAATACAAAATACTCAATCACCTTGAGATCCTATAAATTATAGGACCCTAACAACCTCCAAGTGGTCAGAAATGTCCTCAAACCTAAAAGTGTAGCAAAATCTCTTAGAAACGCAACGAAATTTAGCAGAAGCGTACAAAATTTTGAAGGAGAGTTTGGATGGCTTTGGTGCATTTCTATGCTTGAATGGAGGTTGGTAAAGGTAGTTGACGATGTCCACTATACCTCTAAAGCTTCAAATCACCAAAAAATCATCTCCAAGACACCTCAAAACTCATTCTACCACAAATACTCCAGAAACACAGTGTGTGCCTCGAAACAATGGCAGAAGTGTGAAAAATTGATGGTTTTTGACCTTTTCCTACAAATTTATGAGCTGAAAAGAGACAAACGTGTATTTTTGAGATGTACAAGTCAAGAGACACCTACACATTCTTACCATTTGTAATTTGAAGCCTCTGAGAAAAAGCACAACATGGCCATGCTACATTTCTGTGCACCTATTTTTCCTGTATTATCAAAATCTAAAAAATGATCAAAATTTTCCAAAATTTTGCTCCTTTCACATTTTTTAGTCATGGCATAGACAACTAGAGATGCTTCAACCAAAATATCAAGGCTATCCTTCTTATTTTTGAGTTTTCTTTGGGTTTCTTTGAGCTTCTTCTCCATGTTCTTAACCCTAATCTTGCAAATCAAATTTCTCATGTAATAGTGCCTTTCCATGTGCCTCTGCATGGAAGTGTTTCAGTTTTCATTCTCTAGTAGATTTTCCAAATACGCATTCACTTTGTCAAGAAAATACTCTCTACCTTTCTCATCCTTAGCACTTATGGGGTCAAATATAGTATCTTGAGCTTGAGTAGTAGTTATGGTGTCATGAGCTTGAGGAGGAGTTGGCTCCTTGTCTTGCTCTTTCTTATTTTCCAATGCTCTGGTGGTAGGTCTCCTTGGCTACCTCTGAATATACTTGTCTTCATTTTTCTCTACATCTATCAATGCCTTACCTTTGTATTCAACTGCTTTGCTAGATGATGTAGGATCTTGTGAGGTACTATGCTACATCAAGTTCATTTTCAAGTGCCTATTTTCCTATTTCAAGAAGGCCACCATAAAGTTTTCCTTTGAGAGATCATCTTATACTCCCTTGATTTGTGCTTTTTGCTCCTTGATAATGTCTGCAATTGGCTTATCTCCATGGTCAAATATTTTTTTCTTAATGAGGCATCTCTTCATCATTATGCTGCAGGGGTTATTCATTTCCATGCCTAGGTGATTTCTCCATAGCTTCTCTCTAAAATTCTTCAGCTATAGCTTCCTTAGGGAGTCTTCTAGCTTGTGACCTAGTCAAAGGTTTAGGTGTAGGCATGTCTTTAGCTATATTATGGGAGAAAAATAATCTTTTCCCCTTCTTTTAGGTTTGAGAAACCTTCACCCTAGGTTGTATTTTGGTCGCTCAAGGTAAGATAGATGGCTCAACTCTTTGTGGCCCAGATGATGTAAGAGTGTTGATGGTTTTGGACTAAGGAAACATAGGCAAAAGACCTACTGCCTCCAAAAATGCCTCCCAAGACATATTAACTTGTGTGAGATGATGAAGAACTATGACTTGAAAAAGGAATGATGGAATAAGCTAGTTGAATGATCTCTCCCTTTAGTCTGCACTTTCTTAGTCATCTCTGCAAGAATTCTAAATAGATAGTTAGGCAGATCAAAACTTTCATCAAACCTTCAAGTTTTCAAATAGAGATCAGTTTGGTATCAAAGCTTAGGATCTGTAATATTCCAAAATGGAAATAGCAGCAATACAAGACATAATAATGTAAAACACAACAAATCTGAACATGACATAAGAGGGATCAATATGCAACCATCATTTTATTAGGATATCAGCAACAATATACAAAAGATCATGAGGGAGAAGCCTCCCAATCAATAAGAACAAGCCTCCAAATATCAGAGCAATTAGAACATGAGTTGCTGCAACTGAATAGAATGCCAGAGAGCAGTAACATCGATGTCTATATCAGTGTAGCTGCTGTTGTAAACATACATAAATGAAATATGGCTGATAGAAACAAAAGAAATGCCCAGAAAGGAAGATGTGGGCTCGAATACATGATTTCTAGCCAACTTGGAAAAGATTGCTAGAAATACCAAGAAATATACAATGTGACAAATAACCCTGGGGTTGAGATGTCATTGCAAACTGAATCTTCTCACTAATTTCACAATGTTTAATATCAAATATTCTCACTAATTTCTTGGTGAACCCTGCATAAGTGTTTACATTTGCATGATAAAATGAAGCATAACTACAAAACCATCAATCATGGGCCATACCTTTGAGGTGCAGCACTAATATTCTAATGGCCTCCCTTTTTGAAACTTGGTGTAGCTGAAAATAGAAATCTAGCTCCTTCACCCAAGCCTTGGCTGTGCACTTTGCTGATCCATCAAAGTTAGATAGAAAGATTCTACCTCTCTTGCTTATATTATGGTTGCTGGATCTTCTGTCTTCCTTGAGTTGTCCAAACCCTTGGAAGTCCAAGTGCTCTTTGAATCTCCATGATTGAGACTCATACTCCTGAAGATAGTCACTCAAGATCTCCTCCCTTGGTGTATTTTCTTCCTCCATCCTTCTTGCAGTGAATGTGGGAAATAAACTGCATTGTGGATCTACATGTGTGGCTAAATTTCCACACCCCTCATGTGAATATCTAGGGCTTGATTCATTTTCAAACCCTCTTGGAGTTTTTCTACATCTCTCCCCTTTCATCTCCTTGAGATCTTCCTTGATATTTTTCACAGTTTGGAAAAGAAGTTGGGAGATCCTCTCTTCCTTTATTTCTCCAAATAATGGAGTCATGCCTTTGTTTCTTTTGTACAACTTCTCTTCTCTATGAGAAGCTTCTCCTCCTAATGGAATAATGTCTTGAATGCACAGGCTGAGCCAAGATTATGCTCTGATACCACTGTGATATTCCAAAATGGAAATAACAACAATACAAGACATAATAATGTAAAACACAACAAATATGAACATGAAATAAGAGGGATCAATATGCAGCCATCATTTTATTAGGATATCAGCAACAATATACAAAATATCATGAGGGAAAAGCCTCCAAAGATCAGAGCAATTAGAATATGGGTTGTTGCAACTGTATAGAATGCCAGAGAGTAGTGACAGCGCTGTCTATATTAGTCTAGCTGCTGCTGTTAACATACATAAATGAAATATGGTTGGTAGAAACAAAATAAATGTTCAGAAAGGAAGATGTGGGTGTTTGAGCAAGGTCTCCCAAAGGCTATGAATTTTGTCCATTTTTGTATAATTTTGTAGTGTTTAGTTTAATGCAGGGGTTTTGGGGTGGGTCAAAGCCCCTAATGCATTGTAAATGGGTCAAGGGTAGACCAAGAGTCTGCAAACCACGGTTTGCGGACCATTGGATGCATATGATAAATCGCTATAAATAGATGCAACTTTTTTGAGTCATAGGTAGGAATGAATAGAGATTGATGCGAAGTACGAACTATTAGATCTGTGGTAGGGTTTTCTGGGTTAGGACTCTTGTTAGCTGTGTGCACGGAGATCCTCTATCCCGTTGTGTGCGGACCCTGCCGACTATGTGCGCAGGTGGTAATTCGGAGAATGTAAGAGGATTTTTGGGTAATGATATAGATGTGCGGAAGTATTGTGGATATCTGATGTTATCAGGATCTATCTTGTTATGGTTGATGCGGACTTGAGTTATATGGTGATGTATTTTTAAATAAGCTGCGAAATGTTTTTGTTATGGTAAATGTATCTGAGATCTGTTAATCTCCTGTAAATATATTGTTCTGTGATTATAGCTGATAGTACACATGTGGATGAGAGCCTGTTGTTTAGATATGATAAATTGTATTCTGGTTATTTATTGAAATTCCTGCGAATGACCTCTAGTTGTAATGACCTCTGGCTATATAGATCTGATAGTTGCAGGCTGTCTTGACTTACCTGCTCTCTCCCAGGGTGCGGAAACCTGTTTCCAGCACCCTCCCATATTGATTCAGGTGAGACTTTTTCCTGCGCAAGCAGGTCACTGTCGAAAGGGCTAGTAGTATAGGGGTTTGTTGGCAAACTTTAAGCTCCGAACTTGGGTCAGGACCCCTTGAGCCAACAAATGGTTATTTTTCCAGGACCAGGAGCATTTTGAGAGAGATCGGGTAATGCCAAGGCCGTATAGGAAACCTGAAAGAAAAGAAATCGATGAATGGTTTGAAAAACAAGTTCAGGAATTCACAGTAAAAGAAAACCGCAGTAAGAAGTTGACCACCGAAGAGTGGAAGAATAAGTATATTTTCACAGAGATCTATGAGATATTCTTTATAAAAATTGTGATCGAGCTCTCGGAGTGGCTCGCAAGGCTGGTCGAATTTCAGAAGTGTTGGAAAGATGAGCGGGTCACAAAGTGGACCCCAAAATGGATCTTGCAGCTAGAAGAGACTGACAACACCCTTAATCGCATGGTAGATCACTGGGTGGACAATGTGATAGGAGGATTTGTGACTGAATTTGCAGTTGACCAATTCGTATCCTACTCCAAAGAGGAGAAGAGGTTCTTCAAGGGTTTCCGAGGTAAGTTTTTGAAGACTTTGCCATTACTGATTAAGATCTTGTTGTGCGAAAAAAACATTTTGTGTAGGCATATAGAGTGAATGAGCTCTGACCAGAGCGAGGGCACAATGCGCAGTGGTAAGTACTATAGAACTTACCAAGAGGGGGATCAATTTTTCTACAGTCCAGTGAGAAATTTTGCTACGCATAGCCCTCCATCGATGCCACTGTCGAACCCTCACAGGGGTAAAAACTCACCTCCACCCCCACCAAAAGACAATATGGCTGCGCACATGAAGCTACCTACCTTCAGAGGCGTGGGCGATGAGGACATGGATTGGTTCTGGTTTATCGCAGGATCGGTATGGACTGTGCAAAACGTAGTAAGTGATGCGGTTAAACGAGCACAGTTATCCCTTGCTTTTGAAGGGAGAGCCCTAGAATGGTACATGGGATACACTGACCAACATGGGAATGAAACTATTGAGGAAATTAAGAATGCGTTAAAACAACAATTCGAGAAACCTAAGTCCTACTCTCAGATAGTAAATGACTTGAAGGATTTCAAGCAAGGACCATCTGAGTCCATATGGGAAGTTGATCAGCGATTAAAGAAAGTGATCAGAGAAGGAGGATTCTAGTATGATGATAGGCAACACATGGAGTGGTTCATTGCTATGTTGCTACCCCACTTGCGCGTACCTATGGGTCACCAAGCCATTGAAACACAGGAGAAGGCCTTGGAGGTTTCCATGAAACTGGAAGTTGCACCAAGAGATGATACCCAGTTAGGAGTACAACAAAGACAAGGAAAACTAGAAGCGATGCACTTGGAGATTCAAAATCTATGCAAGGAGTGAGGGATGGAGGCCAGCCTTGAAAGATGGTGCATACGATGCAAGGTGAATGGCCACACCAAAGATAATTGTTCTCGTTATGTACTACATCCGTGCTCTGGGACCTGTGCCCCGCTACGCCCTAGGGGAAGTCAGGGACTAAGTGGGTCAGACACGCTATGGTGCGATGACCACGCGCCATTGGCTAAGCAATACTAATACTAACCATCGCCCCCGCTTTGTCGTATATATCACCGACCCAACAACAGGGCAGGGGTAGGTTTTGTAGGTCTCGTAGGACATAACGAACAAATCGCTAAACGTATGATCCGATGATCGACCCAGGAAAGAGTCGAGAGGAGTCTCGATCCTAGCAGCTACTAAACCGGAAGGTGTGGGCTTCTAGGAGGAGAAGGAGACCTCTGTCGCAGCTCGGCAAGGTTGTGCTCAAAATGAGACATCAACTCCAAACAATGGAATCGAAGATGAGGTCAAACCATTCTTATAGGCGTGCATGAAGCTGTTGTGCAATCAACAGGCTGTAGAAAACCTCCAAGCCTTACTCGACGGTTGCGTAGGAAAGACAGACCCAATCACGAAGATTAAGGATGTGCACAAACTTTACGAGCAGAAGAGACGCACTAGCCATGAAATGTGATTAACTGCGCAAATTGGTGATTATGAGATGGACCAGGTAATTCTAGACCTAGGATCATATGCGAATGTACTATTTAAGCAGACTTGGCAACGAATGGGAGAGCCTAAATTGGAATGGTCTACTATCCAGCTGCGCATGGCTAATCAATAAAAGATCATAACATTGGGGAGATTGTCAAAGATGGTCGTAGATATCGCCGGGGCTAAGGTACAAGCTGACTTTGAATTCATTCAGATTGTAGAAGTTGCGGACCCTTACCCAACACTCCTGGGATTGGATTAGGCCATTGATATGGGTGGAATTGTCAACTTGAAGAAACAAAGCATGGTGTTTGAAAGAGAGGGAAATTAGGTGATCGTACCACTAGACCCCGCAGAAGGAGAAAGGTACACCAAGCCAGCGTGTGAGGAAGATGGGATGGATCACATCTATAAGATAATTGCGAAGGACAAAGAGTGAATCAACCCCACGGTCGACGATATGCCTTGCTGGGAGAAGGACAACAAATGTGTCTCTGACTCCGACAAAGAATTAGAAGATTGGAAAAATCGACTGCAGGAAATATCTACACTGCGCTGCCTAGGAATTACTAGGGACTTCCGGTATATATCTTCTGAGGTAAGAGAATTACCCTACTTTGATGGCTTCGGTACTATAAAGGAATTTTTGCGAACCTTCGAAGCTGAGGTTCCCAAAGAACGAAGGCTATGGGCTCTTAACCGGGCTATGCATGCAACGCCTGTGAATTGGTGGGACACACATAAGGGGGCATTCCAGGAATGGGAGGAATGTCGGGATATGATGGTACTACGGTTTGAACCTCCAACTGATGTTCATGTCAAGAGATTGCAGGGCCCAGGAGATCTGCGTGAACACTTATGGGTTCACTTGTTTATTCATGCCTTGGGACCAATTCCCACTGCCTAGTATCTTGATGCAGAGCTACGTCAACGCACTCGCCAGTGGGCAACCCTAAGAGACGACTTCTTGGGGACATTTGGATTAACGGGAGGATTAGAGGTGCTTGAGGGATCTCTGCAGAATCTAGACACCGTTACGATTGGTGAATCTATCCCTAACGCAGTAAGAGGAGGACCCACATGGGAAACACAGATTCAAGATAATGTCGAGCTCCACAAGGCCACCATGGAAGATTGCGACACAGATCCGCGCAAGGTCTTGATCATAGCATCAAGGGAGGAACGCACAGTTGTGGGACCTCTGATACATGAGGTGGCTAGTACGAAACCACTAAAACCATGAAGCATTAATGCCAATACGACAGTACCACCCAAGCGAGTTACGATTGGGAACTGCTGGGATAATGGGACAACAGGCAAGATTATGGGACTAACCATGGAGTATCCAGATAAGTGTTCAGGACATAAGAAGGTCACGGGGAACTTGGGCAGTACGCACGTCACTCTCAACTCAGATGTGTGGCCGGAAGAACAACGACCTTATCATACGCAGAGGGTGAGGGAGGAGATCGGTAATACACTTATGGCACCATTGCCACAGGTAAAGCCCACGACTACGAAGTTGCTGCGTGAGATCTTGGGACATATGGGCTACTATAGAAAATCCAGTCGGGGATACGCTTTGATCACTGAACTTGTGAGAACACTGCTTAAGCATGATATTTCATTCAGTTGGGATGACGTGTGCCAAAAGAGCTTTGAACAACTCAGGAACAGGATGATTGCTGCACCTATTCTCACTTCCCTCGATCGAGCGACGATAGTTCATAAGGATACTTCAGGAATCGCCCGTGAAGTAGGTAGTACACAGCTTGGAACCAGGGACAATAATCACACAATCACATATACTGGTCGGACGATCTCGGGTGCAAAACACAATTATGCCACCACGGTGAGGGAAGGGTTGGCTTTGACCTATGAGCTACAAAAGTATATGTGCCCTCTGTTAGGATGCCACTATAAAATGATTGCAAATCATTGGGTTTTAGAACACCTGAGGAATGTGACAGTGTTGGGGGAGGTAGTCTACAGGTGGCAACTGCTTCAGGAATATGATGTTGAAATCATCGACGAGCTAGGAAATTTGAGTATGGAGTAGGATCACGTGTCCTGAATTGAGAAGGGTGAGGAAGGATTTCCTGATATGCAGTTGTTCACAAGTAGGGTTGTGGATGCGCGTTTTACCGAGATCTCTCCTTTCCTGACCATAGGCATCATACCTACTGAATATTGGGTCCAACAAAATCGTTCGCGCATTGAGAAGTGGAATTTATCAGCATCGCACCTCATGAAGTACTGTGTAATGATGGCCTAAGGTATGTAAACTATGAATATATAACAGGGGGTCACTACGTAGGTATGATGACGGCGCAATAGGTCTGGAAGGCTGGGCTATGGCAACATAGAATTTTAGTTGGAAGGAATCCCAGCAGAGTGAAGCCAGTCCATTGGGAATGCGGGAGGATTAATTGGAGAACAGGGGTACGCTTGGATCGCAGGGGTACGCTGAGCGAAACCTGGGCGTGAAAACTAGTCGTTGAAACATTCAAATCGGGTAAAAACAACAAATTACCATTAGATGGAGTGGGCGGGCAGTATTTAATACGGATATTTTGGGAGATTTTTTACCGTTTACTTGATGGTAAGTCCCGCGCGAAGTCTACCCTACCGTTGGGTGGTACCCAAGGCTATAAAATAGGTGAGAGATAAGACATAGGTTTTGTATTGCTCAAATATCTTTACTTAGCCTAGTTGTCCTGGATGAAGTTGTGCTGTAGGAAATTCTGTGCCGCTAGCATCTCGTTCATGTCTAAGTAGCCTGCCCCCTTTGAAAGTAGCAATCCTGAGTTCATATTTCGCGTCAGAATGACAACCATGAACCTTGACAAACTCTTGGAGCTAGTAACCTCAGTAGACCAGGACATTGAGAAAGTGGTGGAGGTCGATTCTGAAGTCGAATAAATCCTCTCCACACCCAGCCCTACCACTAGGAACATAAAATAAAAAGCTCAGGGCTCAGGCAAGCCCCGAAGCCTACGAAATGGGCTGCAGGAAAGCCCCGTACCTCCCCACAAAACGTAAAATCCTCGAGGGCTGCTCAGAAGGAGGCCAAGATCGCCAAGCCAATCAACTCACTAGCCCCCTTCATGCGACCATGCAGGGCATCAACGCACACACCAAAGAACCTTGATGGCTTGATCACCTACCTGCAAATGTTGTTGACCTTGGGGGAGGTCCCCATCATAGGTGAATGTTTTGGTCGCCTTCATGAAGTTAAGTTCGACGATCATGATTTGGCTAATTTTGAGGCCTTCCCTGAGCTCACACCTGAATTATACCTTGATACAGTTCATGGCACCAATGGGGTCAAAGTTTCCCCCCAACACTGGGTACGTGGTTTGGCGGGGTCCGGGCTCCTAAATATGCTTAGGATGCCCCACTTTGGACACTATAATGTAACAAACCGGCTTGCACGACAACTGCTCATGCTAATTCATGACGGATGCTTGTGGATCCAGGACAAGATCCACATTGATGCTACACTCATGCATCGGATTACTAGTCTCCCCATGAGTGGCCTGAACCCCCTGGAGCGCGTGGGTAAGAAATATGAGTCAAAGAATATTGAGTTTGTGCACCAAAAGTATCATGTGGACCGTAATACTTGGGAATTTATCATCAAGACCATCAATGACCAAGGTACGCAACTGGGCACCATGCTGTTAGCATGTAAAATGATGAGGAAGTGTCAGGTTACCTCCATTCCAGCCTATGTCATTCGATTAGCTGGCCAATGTGCGAAGGGGGTATGTTTTAATTGGGCACAGTATTTGTGCGATGAGTTTCTAAACAACATTCGTGAGTCCCAGGAGAAGGGTCGCACCTTTTTTTACTCTTGGTTGTTGTTTCTTATAGCAGTGGTTGTCTGGGAAGCTCGTGTAGAGTCCGTCCTCACTGAGATTACCCCGGACATGTGCGAAGGGACTCGCTATGCACACTTATGGGATTCCACGGATCCATAATGGATCAAGGACAACCAGGTGTTCTGGGTCCTCTTTCAGAGTAATATGGCCGCAGCTATTAATTCCCGACCATGATTTTCCCCTGCCATGTATGACAGATATAAGGGCATTGCCGCATTTCAAGTCACTCTGCACAATGTTCAGATTAGAGCACACAAAGAAAAAGCCCACCCTCCACCGTCAGTAGCGCAAAACTATTTATAAATGACCGCCACCTCTGTTCTCTCCCTAGCGCAGCTCTGGTACTCAGTCCAAAGGAATTCAAATCCAGGCCAGTACCATCATCCAGCTGAACTTAGCTTGGCTCCCCCATGAGGCCTTGCAGGGTCTCCACACTGCTGTATTTCAAGAAATCCACCATCGAGACCAACAATTGCACCAACAGATCGACGTAGATGAACATGCCATCCTTGAAAAGAATACTGAGGTGTGCCTCGCCACCACGAAGCACACAAAACTCGAAGACATGATTCACCAAATTTGCGCAGATGTTCTCGCAGAGATTCCGACATCGACCACCCCTCAAGAAATGGTAGAAAGAATGGTTGCAGCACTCAAGGCCTCCCAAGATGAAGTTCAGATTGTCAAGACATGCATGGAGCAGCAGATCACAGATCTATAGGCTAAGTTACAACCTGAAACACCTCTGGAAGTCCGGGCCCAATGAACTATGCTAGTCACCATAGCTACGAATGTCATCACAGGGCAGATCGCATAGGGAGCCCAGATACTGGAGACCACCATGAAACTATGGACTAAGTTCCAACGCGATCCAATCTTGCGAGGGATAAACCAGGACCTGTGACAAAAAGAAGAAGAGTTCGAGATAATCGAAGCCACCTTGCCCACTCTGGTACCTGCTCAGCGCTTGCAATGACTGCGCACCAGCCAAGCGCTCCAAGCAGATTTTGATGACCTTCAACAAAAGAAGAAGATCCTTGGCGACTGATTGAAGCCGTGGGCTGATGAAGCTCTCAAACTTTCATAGGATGCGGATGTTGCCATCAAGCAGTTAAACCAAACTTTGGAAATTGTCATTGCTGCGACTAAAGGACTGATGTCCGAGAAGTTGGTTGAAATTGCACAGAATGCAGTTGTCCAAAGAAAAGGTGTCCTACCTTCGTTAGCTGAGGCGATCAGAGTATTGCAAGTGCAAGTTGAAGCCCCACTGGCATAGTGACTCGAGATGAGTCACAAGATTGTGTTGGGGGGCTTTTGGAGCGGGGTCTCCCAAAGGCTATGAATTTTGTGCATTTTTGTATAATTTTGTAGTGTTTAGTGTAACGTAGGGGTTGTGGGGTGGTTCAAAGCACCTAACGCAATGTAAATGGGTCAAGGGTAGACCAAGAGTATGCAAACCATGGTTTGCGGACCATTGGATACGTAGGATAAATCGTTATAAATAGATGCACCTTTTTTGATGCGAAGTACGAACTATTAGATCTATGGTAGGGTTTTTTGGGTTAGGACTCCTGCTGGTTGTGTGCACGGAGATCCTCTGTCTTGCTGTGTTCGGACCCTGTAGCTCTGTGTGTAGGTGGTAATTTGGGGAGTGTAAGAGGATTTTTGGGTAATGATATAGATGTGCGCAAGTATTGTGGATATCTGATTTTATCTGGATTTGTCCTGTTATGGTTGATGTGGACTTGAGTTATATGGTGATGTATCTGTTAATAAATTTGTTGTCTATTTTATTGTGGTAAATTTATAAAGTTGTTAATCTGTTTCGTAAATATACTGTTACGTGATTATATTTGATAGTACGCACGTGGATGCAAGCCTATTGTTTAGGTACGACCATTGTGTTCTAGTTGTTTATTGAAGGTATTTAAGACATTATATATTTTATAGATGCGGTTGTTTATTATGGACAAACAACTTACTGCTCTCTCCCAGGGTGTGGAGGCCTGGGTTTCGTGCACCCTCCCATTCTTAACTGCAAACAGAGACTTTGCTTTGCGGCCAGTCGCTGTGAAGGGTTAGTAGTATAGGGATTTTTAGCGAAACCTGAACCCTGCGAACCTAGGTGAAGACCCCTCGGCGAGCCAACGTTAGGCTCTAATACCTGATTTCTAGCCAACCCAGAAAAGATTGCTAGAAATACCAAGAAATACACAATGTGACAAATAACCCTGGGGTTAATATGCCACTGCAAACTCGAACTAAATAGAATGAGGCTATGACAGATATGAAATGATGATTTCCTCCTCCAATGGTATTTCTAAATAGAAGGTTGATCCCTCTACTAAGAAATAGACCCTCCTGATGAGCTCAATGAACCCTCCCAGAAACTGCCTTCAAAAATAACATAGTTCTAGTTTATGACTGCACTGTGAGGGATGATATATGGTTGGCCTAATGCCAAAGATGTAAAAATATGCCTAGGAGCCCTCCTTGATAATCCTCCAGTGGATAGGCTTCCTCTCCACTGAAAAACAAGCCCAGAATTGGCTCTATGTGATCCTCCTTTGCTGCACCCTATAACACAACCTAGCTCTAAGCAGAGTCTTTGTATCCGGAGGAGAAAGTGGCCCAGCTGGCCACTTCAAAATGAGAAATTTTAGCCAAAAAACTCTCCTTCAGATGATTAGGTAGGGATTAAAATGATGAACATGTGCTAAGCAGCCTGGCAACTATATGTGACAGAGATGCAAAGTCTAAATAGACCAATATCAAAGTAATCTAAAACATGAACAAAAATGGTTTCACATCCTCCATATATAATACCAAACCTTATCACATTGGGTCCCATCCATACTTGCCACTAAGCTCGTGCAGTTGTCCTCGATAATACAACTGTCATCATGAATGCCCACTCCTAACGTGGCTTGTTGTTGAATTTTTGAATTGGTCAAGTTATTGAATCAACAGTCAACCCTTGTTTATGTGATTAGTTCCCGTGACCTACTTATTCTTCCTCCTTTCACATTAGGAGTGTTATTTTTCCTCCTAAAGATCTTTATGGGCCTCCCCACCCACTTATTCACCTACCTAGTGACAAAACAAACTATAATATTCCATTTAGATGAAGGCTAAATTTTTGGAATATTACAGTCCTCCCCTCCAAAATTTTTCTTGTCCTCAAGCAACTGTAAAGGTGGAGAAAAATTCCTCCCTTCCTCTTCTTATGGCCTCCTCATCAATAGTTCCCACCATAGCTCAACATAATCTGCAATAAATCTACCCTCCAATGGTTCCTCCCAAGTATTCAAACCCAAATTGCTCACATCATGAAAAAGTGGAAGGTGTAAGTGGAAACCTTCTTGCTGTCCAATGGCCTCCTCAATGTAGGAGTGATGATAAACATAAGGAATCTCATCCCCAATGAGAGTCTCCCATGCCCATTCTATCATCTAAATGAAATGAGCCATTCTAGGTAGCTCATCAAAGAAATCCTCAACCCCCAGTTTATGAAATGTATTGGGGCTGCATAGAGAGATTAGATTTTTCCACCCAAGTGGTTTCTCTCTCCATTTATGGTAAGTATGGGGCTACTGCTAATCTTGGGCTGAAATTTCATGGCCTCCAAGAATGGCCCAAATTACCCCACCAAACAAATCAGCCATGAAGTGCCTCCTCCAAGATCTCAAGTTCTCCAAATGGCTCCTCCCACATGAATAAAATAGATGTAGTGTGGCAATCATGGTTTTCCCATTATTTCTCCTAAAACATCAAACATGTAAAGTAGGGAGAATCATACTCCCAATGAGAACCTCCAACTCTTGTGCCACTCTCCCAACAAAGCTTCCCATAAACATAAGGACATCACCAACATGTGGAAGCAAAAGCCAATGAAAACAAGTTGTCATATGACAACCGGGAGGTGGATCATAGTTCCTCATATGGAACCAGCGTAGTGCATTCCCTGCCTGACTCAAAAAAATGAATAATAAGTGTCTTTTCAGCCACTTTTTTGCTACCACATTCATCCTACAAGATAGGATCATAAAAGTAAAATGTGGTGCCAATGGTGCACACAAAGAATCATGTGGCCTCCCCCAAAAACCACCGATAGCATGGCCAACATTAGTGCTACAAATGGACTCAAGTACATCACAATACCATATACAAGAAGGAATAATCCTCCTTGGTATAAAATACTACTCACAAAAAGTAAACAAGTACAAATCATCATGCATAGGTGTACATCCTCTACTATGTACCTTGGTCATTAAGCTGAAATGGCTCAAATGTAAGTTCTCCCTCACTTCTAATGAGTAGGGAAGTGGTTGTGACAACCTCTCCATCATCATCTAGGCTATGCATCTGTCCACATGCTGATATAAATCTTGTTGGATGCCCTCCCAAGTGAACTACTCCATCAAGGAATTATATGCATCAAACTGCATGGAAAGAAAGTCCATATGTGCTTCATGTACTAGCTTCTCCTTGAGCTCAGAAGCTTTAGTCAAGAAGAATATTCCAGAAGAATAGATGACCTCATCATCCACCATGTATCTATCATCTCCCTCTGGGTCATCAAGAATCATGCAGGCACCAAGATCCTTGGAGTACTATACCAAAATCTGAGACCTCCAATATGGATCAACCCTCCTAAGAGACAGCGCTGAAGATCTAAAATGTGAAGCTCCCCACATGTTGTTGTCTTCTCCTTTGACATCCCCCATGCCAAATTCATCCTCCAAAGTGCTACCATGCCCATCATGCAGCTGCTCATGCTCAAGTAGAAGTGGTGGCCTTTGGAAGTTGGCCTCCCATGAGAAGCTACCATCCAAAAAGAACCTCCTGATCTTGGCCAATGTAAGCATGAGTGGCCTCCATCTACTCCAATACATGGAGGATTCCTTTCAAAAAGGAAGTACCCTATGTTTCTCCAAATCCATGGAGAAGCTCCCTTGCACCATGGTTGTGCCATCCTCCATCACTGAAGCAACTTTTGTAAGCGCAGAATATGTAGTGAGAATGAGTAATGCTGAAAATGGGAGAATGTCCCCCTCCTCCTTGAGTCTATCCCAAACTCTCTGCACTGTCCTATACCCCTCCAAAGTATCCACCCATCTGGGATCTAAGAGTGGTGAACCAACTAGCAAGATGTCTCTCACCAACTCTAGATCTGGTGGCCTCCCAGGTGGAATGCCCCCATGTAGTGAGACATCAAAATCTGAAGTGGACTGTATATATGAGTGGAATGATTTTTCCCTCTATTCCCTACATAATACAGTCTCTTTCTTTTGTGCAGAAACCTCCTGAAATAGATGAGGGTGAATGCTCATCATCCCTTGATGTCGATCCTTCTTCTCTTCTTCTCCTCTCATCTCACAATCCACAAAAACTGATACATGTTGTTTCGGAATTGTGCGTTGGTTCCCACATGTTGGATCATTTGGAACTCCTTGCAAAGACACAAGGGCTCCTCTAATGGAAGCAATGACTCCCTTTCCACCTCCATGTTGTGATGGATCTCCTTCTGATGGTACAATGCTGTTAGCTCTTCTCTTCTCATCCTCTTCATCAATATTTGAAAATGCCTCATCATCAATGAGAGACCCTTGATCTTGGTCTTCCCTTGAAGGAGGAACCTTCATGTCTTCATCTATAGAAGAGGGCTCTTCAAGAAGTGGGGATCTTGCCCTTGGCAAGGCATGATGCACGTTTTTATCCCCTTCAACAGAAATATGGAGTGGAGTTGAAAAAATAGATCTCTCCAACTCATGCAAAGGTTTTGAGTTTTTGGGTTCAACAAAAGATGTTTCACAATGTTTAATATCAAATCTTCTCACTAATTTATTAGTGAACCCTACATAAGTGTTTACATTTGCATGATAAAATGAAGCAGAACTACAAAACCACCAATTATGGGCCATACCTTTGAGGTGCAGCGCTACTATTCTAATGGCCTCCCTTTCTGAAACTTGGTGTAGCTGAAAATAGAAATCTAGCTCCTTCACCCAAGCCTTGGCTGTGCACTTTTCTAATTCATCAAAGTTAGATAGAAAGATTCTACCTCTCTTGCTTCTATTATGGTTGTTGGATATTATGTCTTCCTTGATTTGGAAAAACCCTTGGAAGTCCAAGTGCTCTTTGAATCTCCATGATTGAGACTCGTACTTCTGAAGATAGTCACTCAAGGTCTCCTCCCTTGGTGTATTTTCTTCCTCCATCCTTCTTGCAATGAATGTGGGAAATAAAATGCATTGTGGATCTGCATGTGTGGCTGAATGTCCACACCCCTAATGTGAATATCTAGGGCTTGATTCACTTTCAAACCCTCTTGGATTTTTTCTACATCTCTCCCCTTTCATCTCCTTGAGATCTTCCTTGATATTTTGCATAGTTTGGAAAAGAAGCTAGGAGATCCTCTCTTCCTTGATTTCTCCAAATAATGGAGTCATGCCTTTGTTTATTATATACAACTTCTCTTCTCTGTGAGAAGATTCTCCTCCTAATGGAATAATGTCTTGAATGCACATGCTAAGCCAAGATTATGCTCTGATACCACTGTAATATTCCAAAATGGAAATAGTAGCAATACAAGACATAATAATGTAAAACATAGCAAATATGAACATGACATAAGAGGGATCAATATGCAGCCATCATTTTATTAGGATATCAGCAAAAAAATACAAAAGATCATGAGGGACAAACCTCTCAAGCAATAAGAACAAGCCTCCAAAGATCAGAGAAATTAGAACATTAGTTGTTGCAATTGCATAGAATGCCAGAGAGCAGTGAAAACACTATCTATATTAGTGTAGCTGCTGCTGTAAATAGACATAAATGAAATATTGATAATAGAAACAAAATAAATTCCCATAAAGGAAGATGTGGGCTCTAATACATGATTTTTAGTTAACTCGTAAAAGATTGCTAGAAATACCAAGAAATATACAGTGTGACAAATAACCCTGAGGTTGAGATGTTACTACAAATTGAATCTGAAGAGAATGAGGCTATGAAAGATCTGAAATCATGATGTCCTCCTCCAATAGTATTTATAAATAGAAGGATGATCCCTCTACTCAGAAATAGACCCTCCTGATGAGCTCAATGAACCCTCCCAGGAACTGCCTCCAAAAATAACGTAGTTCTAGTTTATGACTGCACTGTGAGGGATGGTAGATGGTTGGCCTGATGCCAAAGACGTAAAAATATACCCAGGATCCCTCCTTGCTGATCCTCCAATGGATAGGATTCCTCTCCACTGAAAAACAAGCCCATAATTGTCTCTATGTGATCCTCCTTTGCTGCACCCTACAACACAACCCATCTCTAAACAGAAACTATGCTATAGCTAAAGGAGGTAGCTTGGCCAGAATTCCAGAATGAGGAATTTCAGCCTAAAGAACCTCTCCTTCCCTAAGGATGAGGTAGGGATTCCCGATAAGGAACACCCTTGTGCTAAACAGAACAACAACCCTGCTAAACAACAAGAGGATGCAAAGTCTAAACAGAACAATATCAAAATGATAATCTAAAACATGAATAACAATGGCTTCCATCCCCTCCATATATAGTATGTGAGCCTTATCACATTGGGTCCCATCCATAGTTGCCACTAAGCTCATGCAAGTTGTCCTCCATTAAAACTGCGTTGTCTCATCATGAATGCCACTCCTCCATGACAACGTTGTTGACTTGGTCAAAGCTGACTGAATCAACTGATCCAACCCCTCTTCATACTTGGAGGTGCTTAATCCAATTTCTTATTCTTCCTCCTTTCACATTAGGAGTGTTATTATTCCACCTAAAGAGCTTTATGGGCCTCCCCACCCACTTATTCACCTACCTAGTGACAAAACAAACTATAATATTCCATTTAGATGAAGGCTAAAATTTTGGAATATTACAGGATCTTTGGTTGTATTGAGGGTTTAATTCTATTGCAAGTGTTTTATTATGCTTACAAGGTTGAAGCTCAAAATAGGAGAAGGAAAGCTTGTGGGATAAAGTCCTCAACCTAGTTCAAGGAGAGCACATTTACCACAATCTTCACCACTTGTTTCATCTCAAGTGTCACCAAAGGCCTCAAAAGTCATGGAACATGAAGGAGAGTCTGGAAATATGACTAAGGATGAAAATTATTTAAGGAAATCATTCATTGACATGAGTGAGATGGTGAAATTTCTATATGAAGAAAGGAACTCAAGATTGTATGGTGAAAGCTCAAATCCTCCAAAGGGAAATGGAGGAAATGGAGACAAGCCTCCAAAAGGGAATGGAGAAAATGGTCATAAACCACCTCTACCTCCACCTTTCTCCTCACCTTCATATTCACCATCATCAACTTATACATTAACCTCTTCACAAACACCTCCACATTCTCCAAAGGGACATGGTAAAACTTGATTATTAAAAATTGACATAAAGTTTGAATTTCCTATGTATAATGGAGAGGTAAATGTTGAGAAATTAGATAATTGGGTTCGCTATTTTGAAGTGTATTGTAAGATAAAAAGGATCAAATATGATGATACCAAGATTTATCTTGCTTCATTAAGGTTTGAAAGTGCAACACTCAATTGATGGGAAGCCAAAAATCAATAGGATATCAAGAAAAGAGGTAAGATCATAACTTCTTGGAATGATTTTGTGGTTGTATTAAGAAGATAGTTTTATCCTTTAGCATACATGAAGAAAGCTATCAAGGATTGGAAAAATTTTAGGTAATTAAAGGGTCAAAGTGTGCAAATTTATACCCAAGAGTTTAGAGGGAGAGCATTGATATTGGGTGTAGATTTATCCTCTCAAGACACTTTACTCCAGTATATTGGAGGTTTCAATAGCTACTTGAGACATACAATCCTCATGTTTAACCCTACAAATATAGACGAGGTTTTTGCATAAGCAACACATCCAGAAGAAAGAGGGAAGACTGTTCCACAAGAGGGCAGAAAAAATCCATTTAAGGGTGGAGACAAAGGAAAGGGAAAATTCAAAGGGAAAGGGAAGAAGAATTCTTACATCAAGAAAGAGGGAGAAAAAACCACATGCAAACATTGTTCAAAATAAGGCCATGATGAAGACCACTATTGGAAAATTCACCTTGAGATGAGACCCAAAAAGTTTAACAATAAAGGAAAACAAAAGACAATTGCAACTACACAACATGATTTAGGATCCGATCTGAGAGTTGAAACAAAGATCACATCCATGACATTGAAAGTTCAGGACTCCATTGCAAGTACTATTTCTTCAAATAACCTCAATGAAACTAAAAATGAAAAGGAAGGAATAGAGATTTTCCATATTAGAGTTATCTCAAAACATAATAAAATTGACACTCTATTTGATATTAGATCACAAGAAAACACCATTTTAGAAAACATTGTCAAGAAATTGAATTTGGAAACCATTCCTTGTCCTAAATCTTATCCTTTAGGTTGGGTGTGTGACAATGCAAAATTGCAAGTAACTAGAAAATGAAAAATGAAATTTTCCATTACTGCAAACTTCATTGATGAGGTATAAGTTGATGTAGTTCCATTAGACATATATGGAATTATTTTTGTAAGCCTATATCTTTATTATAGGAAAGAAATCTTTCATCGCCATGAAAACAAGTATAATTTGTTTAAATATGGTATTGAGTATATTGTTAGAGCACATCGCAAGAAATTAAATCTATCACTTGTGAATGCTGGACAAATTACGAGGCTTGTGAACTCTAGAAAGCGTGTGATGAAAAGTTGAAATATGATTTGGTTGAGGTTGTTAACCAATATGATGAGATGTTTCAAGATCATAAATGATTTCCTCCTCAAAGAGGAATCCAACATGAAATCCAATTGCAACAAGATTTTCCTATTTCTAACATTGGCATCTACAGGATGTCAGTGATGGAAAATGCAGAAATTAAGAAGCAAATCCAAGAGTTTCTTGATAAAAGGATCATCTGACCAATCACATCGCCATTCGGGTCACTTATTGTTTTAGTTCCAACTAAGGATGGTACATGGCGCATGTGTGTGGACTTTCGTGCATTGAACAATATTACGGTAAAGAACCACCGCCCTCTTCAAAGAATTGTTGATTTACATTAGAGAACTTTTGAGGTCTAAAATGGGCCCCCTAAGAAAAATGTACAACAAAAATAAACTATATAAAGACCAAAAGGATTCAAGATGATGATTTCAACCATGGGGGATGATTCACCAATTTTGAGGTAAAAAAGTAAAAAGATTAAAAATTAATAAAATAATTAAACTAATTTTTCAAATTGTATTTTCAACTTATCTCCCTAAGGTTTTACTCAAATTCAATGCACGAGCACTCATTAGATGCAAATTTTAATTCCTCATCCAATGAGTACCCATGTTGCATACTTTCGATGGACCCTGCTATACGAAAAAATAGAAATACATGAAAAACGTGATTGTAATCACATTTTTCATGTATTTCTCATTTTGCGTGTAGCAGGGTCCATCAAAAGTGTGCAGCATGGTTACTCTTTGGATGAGGAATCAAATTATGCATCCAAAGAGTGTTCCCACTCGAAATTTGAGTAAACCCATAGGGAGATAAGTTGAAAATACGGGTTGAAAAAATACTTTTTTCTTTTTTCCCTCTAAAATTTGATGATGTAATCTAATCTTATTTTATTATTTCCACTATTATTTTATAATTTTCTTAGGAAGCCAATTTTAGACCTCAAATTTCCCCTAATGCTTGATCAATTGAAGGATGTTGTTTATTTCACTAAGTTGGACTTGAGGAGTGGCAATCATCAGATTAGGATTTCTAAAGGAGACATATGGAAGAGAACATTCAAAACAAAGCAAGGTTTGTTTGAGTGGTTAGTTATTCCCTTTGGGCTTTGTAATTCTCCCGTTACATTCATGTGGGTAATGAATGATGTTTTAAGGCCTTTTATAGATGATTTTGTGATAGTCTACTTAGATGACATATTTATTTTCAGCAAGTCCCATGAAGAACATATCATGCATGTCAAGCAAGTGTTAAATGTCTTAAAGAAGGAATTTTTTTTTTTAAACATGTCGAAATGTGAATTTCAGAAAACTTCTTAGTCTACTTGGGTCATAATGTTGGAGGGGGTGAGTTGAAAATAGAACCCTCAAAGGTCGAAGTCATTTTGAATTGGCCAAAACCCAAGATAGTGACAAAAATTAGAAGTTTCTTGGGAGCAACCCAATATTGGAGAAAGTTCATTTCTAACTTTTCTTCCATTGCAGCTCCATTACATGCATTGACAAGTGTGAAGCAGCTTTTTCAGTGGGGAGGTAAACAACAAAAATCTTTTGATGCATTGAAGGAAATAATCAGTTCAACACCCGTACTTTCACTTCCAGACTTGAGACAATAATTTGCGATACAAACTGATGCAAATGAATATGCCATGGGTGCAGTCTTGATGCAATATGGTAAGCCCATCTATTTTCATTCTGAAAATTTTAATGGTGTAGTGAATAACTATCCTACATATGACAAGGAATTGTATGCATTGGTGTAAAGTGTGAAAAATTAGAAACATTACTTGATGGTTAAGGAAAAAATCATTCACACTGATCATCAATGATTGCAATACTTGCAATCACAAAAAAAGATACAATAAGAGAGAAAATTCATATGGATGGGTTTTCTACAACAATTCCACTTGGTGATAAGGTATAATAAAGGTACCTATAACAAGGCTGTTGATATGATTTCTAGTCCAATTGTTAGTGCATCCATTATTCTTAAGCATAATTATGTCATGCATGAGAGATATGTTGAGAAATATGCTTTAGATAATGATTTTAAGGATGTATATGCAAATTTATTTCAAGGTAACGAGGTAGAGGAATTATATTAGCATGTGCATGATAACTTGTTGTATCATCTTGGAAAGCTATGTATTCCATAGGGAGAGAGAGTCAACATCATAAGGGAAGCACATGCTTCTCTTATTTCTGGTCATTTCGGTGTAGGTAAGACAATTGCACAATTACAAAGGTATTATTAATGGCCTCGTATGCTTGAAAGCATGTCACGATTTGTAAGAGGATGTTCTTTATGTGCTGTCAGTAAACCTAGCAATGGAAATTTTGGATTGTATACTCCACTTCTAGTACCTTCCCATCCATGGGGAAGTGTTTCTATGGATTTTTTAGGAGGTCTACCTATATCTTGGAGAGGTCATGATAATCATCATGTATTTGTGGATAGGTTTAGAAAAATGTGTATTTTGATGCCTTGTAAAAATAGGTTACAGTTACATTTGTTCTTTCAAAATGTATGGGTAGATTTGGGGTTTTCCACATCCATTGTTAATGATCAAGATTCTTGCTTTGTTGGGAATTTTTTGTCAAGCTTGTGGGGACCCATGCACACCAAATTGAAAAAGAGAACAACATTCCATCCTCAAACAAATGGAAAAATAGAGGTGGTGAAAATAACAATGAAACATATTCTTCGTGGTTATTGCAACAAGCATCTTAAGTTGTGGGATGAACATTTGCACTATATTCAACATGCTCACAATTGGGCCAAGCATTCATCGATTCAAACATCACGATTTGAGGCATGCTTGGGATACTTACCAAAATATCAATTAGATTTCATCTTTGGGAAATATTTTGTTATTGATGGACATGGTGACATAGATAAGAAAAAAATATTCATTGAAAAATTTCAATTGGTGCATGAAATAGTTCAAGAACATTTGGAAAAGAGTTAAGAAAAGCACAAGACAAGACATGATAAGCATCATGTAGGTCATAGTTTCCAAGTTGTTGATGAAGTTTGGCTTCACATTAGAAAATAAAAACTCCAAGGAGAAGAAAAAAAACTAAAACCAATTCGATATGGTCCGTTCAGGATTCTAGAAAAGATTGGTAATAATTCCTTCAGGTTGGATTTTCCTTCATATATGCAAATCGATATAGTTGTTAATGTTTAGAATTTGAGATTGTATGAGCCTCCTTTGATTGAAGATCAAGGAGAGAATGTTCATATTCCTTAAGTTGAATATTTCTCTCCTGAATATCTTGAATAATTACAACAATACACCATCCTTGACATGAAAACAAGGACTTCAAAATGAGGGAATGTGGAGTACCTTCGTGTGGGGCTCAAAGGGAAACATCCAAGAAAAGCCAAATGGATTGATATTGGAAGGGTGAGGGAATGGTACCCTCATATATTTGTTGATAGGAAGTGATATTTTGGAGGTCCAAAAGCTTCCAGTGGGGAGGAATGATCTAGTGGATCAGTAAAGTGATCAAAATTTAAGGTGTTCAAAGGTTCTCAAAACTAGTTCCAAAACGAATCTCTCATCGTCCTGAATCCAACACAACTTGAATCACTCAAAATCGATATCGTATGATCCTGATATCACATTCTGGTCGTTTTCCTAAACAACTAAAAATTTTGTTGTTGGGTTACAGGTACACATAGTCAGTAGTCCATACACTGATTAGGTAGGTGACTGAGTAGTTCATTGTGTTTTTCTTGGCCAATGGTTGTCTTACATGTGTCCTTCATTGATTGGTTCGTGGATGGTGCAATCGATTGGTTGTTGGTGTTTTGAGTTGGTCCAATGGTGGAGGGTCACACGAGCCAATGGTTGGCTACCATGTGACTGCTTGAATGCATTGCAAATTTTGTTATGGGCTAGATCGAGCGTGGAAGGATTCGAATGTGTGACCGACTGAATAGAAACACAAAGTTTAACCACTCTTCCTACATTATTTCTTAACATGTATAGGCTTCGCTTCTATTTATCGTTTCATGGTGGGCACATCGGGGGACGAGGCTGAAGTTAACCCCTAGCCCTTGGTCCACCCCAACCCACGAGACCATAGTTCGAGGCACCGAGGGAGTGGGGTTAACCCTAGCCCCAACTCATAGTCTATGCAACCAACCACAAATTTTTATTCAGTTGGAATCAACATTAATCGAAACCCACACCAAATTCAAACCACTGTAACAGTCACAAGAGTGGGTTAAGTTTAAATATTTTAGCAGGGATTTCAAACCTGAAACCACAATTATAACCATAGTTTGAATGCGGGGTTGGGTAAGGTTTAGACGTAAAAGTTGGAAGGCAATCAAAATTACACCAACCCGACCACATTTTAGAGTGGGGTTTAACTGTTGGCGAGATTTTTTTAAACCACCCACATCATATGGCACCGAAAGCACCATGTGGCCTCGATCCATTGGCTCATGGGATCAACGCGCTTTTAAACCATTCGACAATTTTCACCCAATCCGACTCGAATCTCCTCGATGCGAGGCGAATTTGTCGCTCCACATTGCCTAAATTGGCATAAATTGTAGGATGCATTGTAGGTGGGTGCAGATTCTAGAATAGTTAGCAGAAAAATTACACTAGAGCATAACACAGTGAGGATTTGACCAAATTGAGTGTAGAAAGAGCCCAACAAGGGGCTTTTTATTGTTATGGAGCCATTGGAGACATTATTTTTTTCATTCTAAGCACTAAAAATCCATGTAAACACATATTTGATAACATAATGAAAGAGGCCCAACATTGGAAGTTGAACCAGGAGATGTAGCCTAGGAGGGGTGAACTCCTTCATCATTTTTTTTGTCTTGTGTTTCTGTTTATGGCATTATTGTCTTTGTTTATTTTTTATGAAATTGAGTTTAAACACTTAATTTATGTGTTATTTCAACCTACCTAATTTCATGAAAAACATAAAATTTCACTTGCAAACATTCATCAAACCTTCAAGTTTTCAAATACAGATCATTATTATAAAATAAAAAAAGAAACCTAATCTACACCACTACAACAATGTATTAAATATATCATATACCTTCTAGAATTTTGGCATCCTATGTAGTCTTTTTCATTGATAATTAAGGATTACAAGTCTAATTTATTTACAAAAAATATCATAGTTGATAAAAAAATCTACAGACTATTGAAAAAAAAAGACCTAAAGATGAAGTGATTTTGTTTAAAGATGTTGCATTGAGCATGTCTCTTATAAGCATGTTGCAGATTGAGGTTCAAAACAAGACTAACAAGGTGGTCATCTATGCATATGAGGCATGAAGGAATTAAGAGAATAATACAGTCAAAGAGTAAGAGGGAGGAGAGATTTCAGAAGAAGATAAGGGAGGGAATGAAAGTGCAATAATTTGCATGCAATTTGTAGGTGATTATTTTTAGAGAGAGGAAGGAACAAGAAACAATCCTAATTAAAAATGGAGGCATTTTCAATGAAGAAAAATATTGGAAGGGAATGGAATTGTGGATATAGCTATGGAAGATACCCCAAAAATGTTAAAACCGTACACCTAAAAGAAACTATTAGATATCTTATTGTTATGCAAGATTATGGGTGCAATTGGAGATAGTGTTCTAAAATGGAGAGTGCCAAACATAGGAAGACTTATAATGGGATCAAAGAAGTTTCTATAGAGAGAAAATGGTAGGCAAAACTACATACTTGAGAGTGATAATAATATTTACTTTAATAGATGCATAGAAAGACAAAGAATTGCTAAAGATACCTAATATTAAAGAAAACACAGGAAAGAGTTGTATTTTAATAGTGATCTGTAAACTATCATGGTTATTCCACTATACACTTTGTCCCAATAGATTTACTATAATATATTTTAAATTTTGAAATCAACTCTATGAGGGTTTATTTCTTGTTAATTTTTTTGGTATGTTAATTATTGTTTATTGCATATGTGTGCAAATTATGATTTTGTGGAAAATAGAGAACAACTAGAAAAAACACTCACGAACCACAATAACACAGGATATGACCTAGGAAACCTTTTTGGGAGAAAAATAGTTGGAAGGTGATGCTACTCCAATCTCTCTTTCTCTAAATGAAAATGGATGCAAGTACAAATAAGTGAGACCTGTCTCCTATGGGCTACTACAGTCCAAAAACCTTCTCTCTTTTCTCTATCCCTATCCACTCTCAGATACTCTTCTCATCTATGGAAAACAAATGCAATCGAATAGAATGGAACCCCTTTTTCTCTCAGTGGCCCAGTGATAACACAACCAAATAAACTTCTTGTAGTTAAGTTTGACTCCTTTAACATTTAATCATAGTTACAGTATTGAATCTTCTAGAGTATTCATCATCATGGTCATGTAACTATTGCATTTTCCATGAATAATGGAGGCTTATGTGGCATCCTCTTGAATCATGGTGGTCAAAACAAGAAGGTCAACTTTCGAGAGGCATGATTTTGCATACAAAATCTGATTAAGGCAATTGTTGCTCCATTAATAATGCATCTATGTGTATAATACCACTAGGAAGTGCGACACTTAAGTGGAAACGTCTTACCCCCAAAAAACTATGTTTTATGCCTCAAACTGCTTCCAAAAGGTTTCAAACCACAAGTCACCATACTAGGACCTTCCAACAAAAATGGTTTGGTGAGTGAATTCCTCCACTTTTTTCCACTCCAAAAGCATCAATATGGATGAAAAATAATATAATTATACAATCCAAATCATACTTCCCCATTTTGGGATGATTTTGGTTCCCTAAGGCTTCTACTAAATGAGGTGAGGAAAATTTTCCTCCACCTTCTCTTGGTTGTACCATTTAGCCTTTCATGGAAACTATCCTTTAAACCCAATTTTCCAAAGGTCGTGTTGCCCCTGTCTTGTAATTATGGATCTATTCTACAAAACTATATCCTCTATTAACTCTACTTGAGAATTTGGTTCCAAATCCTCTACATAACATATGACTTGTTCCTCTTCCTTATCTATCATGGAAGACTCATAGAGTTTCAAATTATTTACATTCACCAATGGGTAAATGTGCATGTATAGGGGTAGACCAAGTATATAGGCATTAAATACCACCTTTTTCAATATATAAAAGAGGCCATATCACATAGCCTTACTTTTATTACCAGGACCTTGTAGCTTCCCCTTTTTCAATGATAACCATACTTTGTCTCTGACCTTAAATGAGATCTCCATTCTATGTTGATCATGCCTGGACTTGTGCTTTTCCTATGACTTATATAGTGTATCCTACACCTGTATATGGATTTTCCTCTTATTCTCAATAAATTTGTATGCCCTTAATACACCCCTATAAGGTCCTCCCCCACTGCTCCTTGTTGTCCATATGAAATATCCAAAGGTGAAGGTGGAAAATCTACAAAAAAAAATTCGAATAGGGAATTATTAGTAGAATTGTGGACTACTCTATTATAAGAGTTTTATATGTATATCTTATTTTTTTTCCCAAGTAATAAGGCACTTCTAATTATAACAACTTTAAAACTACACCAAGGTCCTATTGAATAATTTTGTTTCCCATCCGTCCATGGATAGAATGTTGTTTACCTATTCAACTTCCTGTTCATATTCTCCCAAAATGTATTCCAAAATTCAGTGAGAAATATTATATCCCTATCTAAAAAAATGGTTCTCAATATCCCAAATTTCACCTAGACTTGTCCAAAGAAAAATTTTGTTGTTCCTTCCCTATTGATGGTCTTTTTATAGGGTATTAGAAGAAACATCATGACGAAATTTCCAGCTATCATGAAAAAATATTCATGTTCCTTCTTAGTTTCTAGTAAGCCTCCCATAAATTCCATGGAAATATTTTCCCAAGGGTGAGTGTGTATAGGAAAGGGATGATATAGAAATTATTTCCTATTACTAAGATATTGGTTCAAAAAATCATGTATCCTCTCATGAACCTAGCTACCTCTTCTTGCATCTCGAGCCATTACACATACCTTTGCAAGTTGGTCACTTTCTTCCCTGCACCAAATTTCCTCACAACCTTAGAGGTGTGATCCCCTTTTATTAGACGTAGTTACTTTCCTTTAGGAACACATAACTTATCTAACTTGTAACCCATTTTGGAGATGGTAGTCAACTATGTTGTCATCATCATGCATATGACTTTGGCTTTGCAACTATTGAACCACCTCCATGAAGCTCTCATCCAATTTATATGCCTCTCTATATGCATCATGGGGGAAAGGCTTCATTGCATAAGGGTTCCCAAAGTTGTGATCTTTGATATGGGTGGCCTTGAAAGCATGTCGAAAAAAACATTTGTGCTTCCTTTATTGAACTTGATCACTAAATGAAACTTTTATAGAATTCCCATCCACTTGTAATGTCTAGTTTTTTTTTGCTTACTCTCGCCTTGAAGGTACTGTAGTGGATGGTGATCTATTTGTGTTAGTGTGAATTCTAATCGCAAGCATACGAAAAAAACTCACTTTAGCTGTGCATAAAAAATATCCCTAACATCAAACATGGCTGTTAATTTCCTTAGATCTGCAGTTAGTGATCAGAATAAATGCTACAAAAATCTAGATCTATGCAGTTAAAGACATTAAACAACAAATAAAAGCAAGTGTTTCTACATGCATCCAATGAACAAGACAAGAATATTTTTAAAGATTTTTTTCTATTATGACACCTGGGAAGGGAACATAGAAAGATGTTACTAGTCCCCCTCAATGGGATGGGTTCTTGTATGTCCTCATCACTTCAGATCTAAGTTCTCTCTCTCTTGATGGTGCAGAAAACACAAACAAAAATGGAACTCAAGGGGAGCTCACAAGAAAAAAGGTAGAAAAATATGACAATGATGGAGGATCAAAGTGAGACCAAAAGTATAGTTATAGAGTGATCTTTAGGTAACAAAAGGTAGTGAATGAATGGAAAAACCCTTCTATATATAAAAAGATATCGTGTTAGTCTAGATATTGGTGCATAATTATTATTAACCAAGTCTAGATCCAACTTTTATGGAATATTTTATTATTTTTATTGGAGGGAAAAGGAATTTGAATTTGGTCAATTCCCTTTATTTTTAAATAATAAATAAATAAATGATTTATTTATTATTTTAAGAATGTGGCTGAGTAATAATTAAATAAATAGTGATTTATTGAATTATTTTTAAATGATTTAGTCAAATTTAACAAGGAATATTATTTAAATAATGTTTTAAATAATTATTCCTAGAAAATAATAAGATAAATAATGATTTATCTAGTTAATTTTCCTGTTTTGGGTTAAATATGACCATGAATATTGATTAAAATGTTGTTTAATTAATTATCCCTTGATTAAAATCAAACAAATAAGGATTTATTCAATTATTCCTCATGGGGTTTCCTTTTTAGACCATAAACAACTTAATAAAGTGTGGATTACTAAGTTATTTTTCAAAGTGAAAGAAATTTTACTGGGGTAAAATTGGTCTTACATGGTGTACTTCAGTCCATCTAATAGTAACAGGTTAGATGACCGAAAATTGGTGTAACAATTTGGATTACAGACTCCTATTAAATAGTGTTCCCACTTCTAAACAACTTGCATCGGGGAATATAACTCCTTGTTAGGTAGCATAGTTGAGAATTTCTCCATGAAAATACTTAAAAATGGTGGCATACTAGCCTTCGTCCTTGCAACAATACCACTCCCATATCATACCCACTTGCACCAGTCTCCACTTCGAAGGGCTACTATAAGTGCAATAACACCAGAATGATTACTTAAATAATATTCCTTTTTAACTCCTCAAAGGGCCTTTGTTGAATGTTTCCCCACTAGAAACTCTTTTCACTCAATATTATTGCATGAAGTTGTGTTTCTACTACTTACTAAAAATGAGGTTATAAATTTCCTCAAGTACTATGTTTCCACAATACAAATCCTCAAGTCAGAAACATTAGTAAGCATCGACCACTTCATGCCAATGGCCTCCATCTTGGTAGGATATAAATTTACCTCTCCTCCACCTATCACATACCCCAGATACACCAAAGAATATTGTGCAAAATCACAATTCTTTATATTTTCCAACAGTTGGTACTTCTTTAATGTCTCAAGCACCTACATCAAATGTAAGATGTGCTCCTTCTAGGTACCATTATGTACTAGTATGTCATCAAAATAAAAATAAAAAATGAATCTATAAAGGGTGCATTGTATCTTCCATCATCCTCATAAAAATATTTGGTGCACTGCCACAGGAAAGATCACATGACTAACCACTTAGACAAACATTTCCTAGTTTTGAAGGCATATTCTAGGTATCTTCTTCTTTGACCTAAACATGCTAAACCTAGTGGTATTATAACTTTAAGTCTAGATTGGTGAATTATTTTACTTATTGCAAATGATAGAATTGATCATTTATCCTAGGCAGGGGGTACCTATTCTTGAGTGAATTTTTTTTTAATGCCCTATAATCAACACACATCCACTAAGTCCCATCCGTTTTTAGCACAATGATGATGGGTAAACCACATGGAAAGGTACTTGGTCGAATGATCCCATGTTCCAATAGTTTTTGCAATTACTTCTTCACCTCACTTACTTCTATTATGGACTTCCTATACAACCCAATGTTTGGCAATGGGGAGTTCGACAATAGTTGGACCTCATGTTCCACTTCCCTCTTAGGAGGTATCCCTTTAGAATCCTAGAACACACCCATGTATGCTTATATAAAATATTATAGTTTCTATTTATATTTTTTAATAAACCCACATAGGGATGAATTTTCCGTCATCAGATTTTCTATAGACTGATATTCTGTTAGAAATAATGAAACATGCTTGTTGCTAGAAATAATTAGTTTCTTGTCATGGTTGGCACTTACTAGTGAAATTTTGGATTGGCCCTTTTGCACATTGACGGTGAAGGATTTTCCATCCTTGATGAGGTGATACTAGTTGGAACTCTACATGAATATTGCATCCCATATGTACATATAGGGGCTTCTAGACACCACTCCACATACATTAAGAGTAACTACATGTAGTTCTAATTCATTAATAAAATCAACACTAGTAACAAATATGATTTTGCACTATTTGGTTACCTTTATTTCGTGCATTCTTATTTACTTATTTGAATGGATATGAGCTTGGATGATATCAAACTTCCTATCCCAATTTTTTTACCATCTCTACTACAATGAGATTTTCCTATGATCTTGATTCGAATAGAGCATCAACTTTAATATTCTTGACTTGTATCCTTCTATGGAAGAGTATATTCATTTCCTTCTTTTGTCATTATTGAACATTACTCAAATTCACCCCCTTTATGCACTTATGTATAAATTATCTTCTCATCCATATCTGAGCTTCTTTCCACCGAGGGATTCTTCTTCTTTGAATCTTCCTTTTTGTTCTTTGAGTTGAGCTCTAGATGCAACTTCTAACACTTATCCTCTATATGACTGTCAATTTCATAGTGGTTATAGTGGTTGTTGGAATCATTGTACTAGTGTGTTGTTGTACTGTTTTTCTTTTCTTTTCCCCCTTTCCACTTCTTCGTCCCCTCCTTTGAAGCATCATAGTGCTCTTTATTCTTTGAACCACTTGATTGTCCTTTCTTTGGCCTATGTTCTCTAGGTATTTTTCCTATACACAAGCCCTGTCCACCGATATGGGTTTGGACAACATTACTTGCTTTTGTAGATGATAGTGCAGACCCCCTAAATATTTGAGGAGTAAATCTAGGTTCTTTGGGGAAATATGTCGCAATATGGCCATATTTATAAATTATACGGTGTACTCCTATACACATTGCCCCTACTTCTTCCTGAAGTAATTCCGTTAGATCCACTAGTACTTTTCATACGTGATAGGGTAAAATTGTGACTTTATGATGGTTTTGATACCCTACCAATTAATCGTTGGAGTATTTCCCTCTAATGTCAGGGTCTTCATGTGGATTTCCCATTAGGCCAAGGCATGGCCCTATAATTTTAGTCGAGAAAATGAAATATTTTGTCCTTCCTCTAATGATGAACACTAAAATAATCTTCTAAATTGAAACCAATGATTTAACTTCAAAGTGTCAAACTCACCTTGTTATGGATTGATGTCTAACTTCACTTTCATTTTGAATAAGGACTATAAATGGTTCATGTCACTTGAATTAGGTTTTTTAATTTTTGGTTATTTCTTAGATTCCATCTCTAGTTCTTCCCAATTTATCTATTTCCCCTTTGATTCAACCTCCACGTTAGAATCTCTATATTCTCCAAATAGCCCAAAATTATTGGATAGGGCTGCCACGATGAGGCTCACATTATGATTTATATTTACAACTTGTGCTTGTAGTTGCACAAACCTCTCCTCTATGAGATCTTGAGGGTTATTAAAAATTCATCAGCCATAAATGGGGTTTTGTGAGTTTCGACTTAACCAATTTGGATCCCCTGAAACTCCCCACAATATATCAAAATAAATGTAATCTGATACCAATATGATCCATAAACAAAAGTTGATATTCCACTAGACAATTTGTCACAATGGTGCTACTAAAATATATTAACAAATCTAAATTTTACACTATGAGGGTTTACTTCTCCTTATATTTTTGGATATGTTAACTATTTTTTATTGCACATGCATGCAAATTATAATTATGAAAAAAACAAAGAAAAAGTAGAACAATCATTGAAAAACCACAATAACACAAGATATGACTTGAGAAACCCTTTCTATAGAAAACCCAACTATATGGTGAGGTTGCTCCACTCTCTCTTTCTTTAAATGGAAATGGATGCAAGTAAAAAGAAGTGCAACTTGTGGTTCATGGGTTACTACAACACACAAACACTCTCTTCTTGCTCTCTTCATGTCCACTCTTAGTTTCTCTTCTCATTTATGGAACCAAAATGCACTCAAATAGAATGAATCCCCTTTTCCTCTTAGTGGTCTGGTTATAAGACATCCCAATAGCCTACTAGTAGCTAAGTTTGACTCCTTCAACTCTTAACTATAGTTACAATGTCGATCTTTTAGATTCTTCTTCATCATGGTCATTTGGCTACCCATTTTCCATGAGTAATGGGGATTGACATGGGATCTTCTTGAATCATGGTGGTCAAAATAGGGAGGTCAAAATTTGGGTGCATAACCTTGCATACAAACTTTATTGAGGCAATTATTTCAATGTTGAAAATATATCTATGTGTAGAATAGTACTAGGGGGGCGATGCTTAAAAAACAAAGTTTTACCCCAAAAAAACATCATTTAATGCCTCAAACATATTTTGAAAGGTTTCAAACCCCAATTTTCCAAACTTTGACCCACCAATAAAAATGGTTGTATAAGTTGATTCCTCCAATTTTTCCACTCTTAAAGCATCAAATTAAACGGAAAATAATATAATGATCCAATTCATATCAAACGATAAAGACATGTAATATGTACACAAGTAGAAAACCTAAGACCTAAGTCAAGGCTCTGAAACCATGTCAAACCATGATTAACTCCATAAAATGATTTCCATCAATCTACAATCAAATTTATACAATAATATGACTCATTTCATTTTCCAAAAATCCTTTCTTCACATTCTCCTACTTTTATCTATTTACAATTATATTTATATAACAAAAATCTAAAAAATTATGTAAAAACATATGCATATATAGAAAGTACATATACTTAAAAAAAACCTTATATAAATACAGCATACATACCAAAAACACATAAATACAACCTACATTTAAAAAAAAAAACATAAACACATATGAGAGCACTTCTAAATACACATATTAAAACATGTATAAAAAACAATAATATAATATGGTTTCTCCTCTAACATTGTTTTTTCCCCAATTTTTGCATCCATTTTCTACCCATCATTACATTGTTTTTCCCCCATTTTTGCATCCATTTTCTACCCATCATTCCATCCCATGTATTCGTTATTTCATTTTATATGTCATGGGCTAAAATTTGAACTCCCTCCTACTCCATTTTAAACTTGCATTATATACTACTTAATCCATTTTGACAATGTTTAGGCTGATATTTTAATCAGTATGCTTACTATTTTGGTTATAGTTTTGGGAAAATTAGAATTATTTAGTCAAAATTATAGGAATTTTTTTTGAGGAAATTGTAGCACAGTTAGTTAGGAACTCATAAGAAATGATGAAGTTGATTATGGATTTGCCATAACTGCAAATTACTTGCAAGTGAAGTAGCATATGAATTTATGGCATATTGCCGAGGCCCTTCTTCAGTCGAGATGGAAAAATGACTTCACAACATGAGGCTGCATGACATGTTTTAAACTTTTAAGAAGACATTTCAAGATATGTTTTCTTCTTTCAGTTGTTCTTTCATCTTTATGTAGAATATTTCTCAATTCTCTAACAACATTTTAATTAAAATACTTTATTTTTTTTTAATTACAATATTTTTTTAATGATTTATTTTTGTGATGAATTGTATTATGAGGGTTATAAAAGAGAGAATTTCTATTAATATATTTGAAATTAATTTTTTCAACTAAAAGATTGTTTTTTTGTGATGAATTGTGCTATGAGGGTTATAAAAGAGAGAATTTCTACTAATATATTTGAAATTGATTTTCTTCAAGCAAAAGATTGTTAAGTTGAAAGCATGTTGTTATTTTGAAATTTTATGGAATCTAAATAATTATGAAATTTGATTATTCATTTTTCTTAATGTAATGTTGTTCATGAAGGTATGATGTTAATTTGAAACTCCATATAATCTAAATTATGAAATTTGAATATTTATTGTTTTTATTGTAATTTTATTATATGTCTTGTCAAAATTAATTCTAATCAAAATTTAAATTAAGATTTTCTTTTTAATAAATTGTGATTTTTTTCTTTATTAATTATTATTTTTTAATTACAAATAATAATAATAATTTAATTTTAGAATTATATTCAAATTAAACATCAAATTGGTATATGAAATTCTCTTGTTATTACATATATTTGAAAACAATATTACTTTAATAATTATATTCTATTTTAATAATAAGAACTAACCATTAATAAATCTTTTTTTCATATAAAATATAATTAAAATAAATTATTATAATTTTAATAAATATAACCAATTTAAATAATTAAATTACAAATTAACTATAAATATATAAAATATGTAAAGATGTAAATATTCTTTTATGTAATAAGGAATTTATCATAAATTTTATAATTCAATATAATGTGAATCAAATCACATAGAAATGAGTTATAAATTTCTTTGATGAAGTATTGTTATAATTCATTAATAAGTTGTCTATAAAATCTAGATTTTGAATCAACAAATTAATATAATTATAATTAGATGAACACAATAATTTGATATGTTATCAAGCTTTTTCCTCTAAGTTTTGTTGTCTCTCCATTATGCTCAATTATTAACAAAATATTAATCAAATTTATATTTTAAATGTTAATTTTTTTCTAATTTTTAAATATATAAATTCAAAATAAATATTACTTACATACCAATATATTATTAATAAATTCCAAAGTGTATATAGTTTTATTAAAAAATATTAATATTATTTTTATAATATTTATTAACTCTTTTTCTTTCTTTATATATGATTAATTATTATAATAAATTGTTTTAAAAAAGCAAATTAAATAACATCATTACCACTTTCTTATCACAAACCATAAATAATAAATATTTGAATATCAATAATATTTTTTTTAATGTTAATTTATTTTAATATTATTTTTCAATAATAATTTAAATATTATTTATAATTTTTTAATTATTATATTTTTTAATTTTCAAAGTATATAATAATATTAATATTTTCACTTTAAATATTTATTTAAATTTTTTATATTTATTAAAATTTTGATATTCATTTTTTATTTTATATATATATATATATATATATATATATATATATAAAGTAGGTGGGGTGGTGGTAACTTGTTTCTCATGGGTTGGTGGGGTGGTGGTAGCTTGCTCCCCCCTTTTTGCCACATTGGTCACTCCATGTAGGATTTTTATAAAGGAGGACATGGGGGTAGGATATGAAAGAACTACAAATTCCTTGGAATTCCCTTTTGCACGGATAACTAAGCTAGATAATAAATGTGTTACAGGTTCGCCAGGTGGAGAGTTGTGGTGGTATTCAATATAACACACATGTCTTAAATGTCTCAATGTTGGAGGGGGAGGGAGGTGTGTGTTTCTATGTCTCTCCTCCTCATGGGTTGGTGGGGTGGTGGTAACATGCTCCCCCCTTTTTGCCACATTGGTCACCCCATGTAGGATTTTTATAAAGAAGGACATGGGGGTAGGATTTGATCCACTTATGTCTGCATGGGTCACTAAACCATTCAATATGGTCTCTCTTGGTGCAATCACATGTTCAATCACTACCTCAAAGTGCCAACATGGCTCTAGGTTAAGTCCTCATAGGAATTGAACCTTGTCCAATAGTAAAAAACTCCTTTCTTTCAACCATTGTATCCAATCCATTTGGGTCATTTATATTTACTTGCAATTTCAATTTTTTTTTTTTTTTTTTTTTTTCAAGATCCTTTTTTTATATTTATATTATTATGTATAATTATTACACAAATCCAAATATTAATTTCACTTTTCAAATTATTAATTTATTTTTTATGTTTATTCTTCTATATATTTTTATTTTTTTCATTACTTGAGCAACTAAGAATTTGATCTTTAAATTTCATGGTTTACATAATACTTCATAATACAACAATTATAAATTGAATTACCTGATAGACTTATACACTTTTTTATTTTAAATTAAATTTGATTTTTTGTTTTAAATTAAATTTCTTTTTCTTCAAAATTTATTTTATTTGCATATTTAATTAAATGTATTTTTAAATTACCATATAAATTCAAACATAAGTTTTACCTTTTATATGACATGATGGTATATTTTTATTTATCTTTATTTTTTAAAGTAAGCATATGTATTAGATCACAATAGTATACAAAAAGTTACAAAAAGGGCTGCCATTACTTGAAGGTAGGAAAGCAAGCTAGCCCAAACTGTCTGTAGGAACAGACACAAACACAGTGGTCAGGAAATAGACAGAAAAAAATAATAGAAGCTGACATCTTCGCCAAACTAAACTGACTTGCCATAGTACTAAAAGGTCAAAACTAGCCCTCCACGCAGGGATTCCAACAGACAGTAACTCATAGCTGAAGAAGAAATAACAAGTAAATAGGGATGTGTATCGACTAGCAGAAGGAAGAAAACCCGTAGGAGACAAAAGGAACATTACTCTTTACCCAGTCCACCAGACACAGTTGGTCCTGCTGCACTTGGACCCGCTGCACTTGGATTCGCCACACTTGGACCTGCTGCTTTAGGACCCGTGTCATCTTTGCTCTGAAGCACATTCCGAGGATGGTGGCGGCGGATAATGGTAGCTTTGGAATTGTCCGTCGGGATTTCAATTGATACATTTAAAACATAACGCATGTACAGCTCAAAGAGCCGAATGAAACCATCAAGACGCCTGGTGAGCATCTTCATCTCCTCTGTGAGCGAATTGATGGAGACTTCCAATTTGTCCAGATGGGTGGTGTTCTTCACCGAGGCCAGAGAGTTAGCCTAGAAGGCCTCTTTGACCACCACGCCTTGACTGCTGAGGGCCTTGGCAAGCAGAGTTTTCATATGCCAATCCATTTCCTGTGTACTCAGAAATTGCATGGCCCGCGTGGTCGGGGTGCCAGGATCTGGGATCCAATCCATCTCCTCCTCGATGTCCTTACTGTTTAAACTGGTTCTGGCTTGATTGGCCTCCTTTTCGAGATCATGGATAATTGTTTTTCCTTTTTCGGGGACCGACTGCTCAAAACTGTCCCGAGCCCGCTTGAGATTATTTGCAGCCTTTGAACTATGAAGGACTCGCTCAGACATGGCGGAAAACACTAGACTAGAGGAATAGACAATGAAACTCGAAACATAAACAGAGCAGCAGAGCCTAAAATCAAAGTAGAACTACGGACCTTGGTGAGGGAGTCTGTTAGGAATCAACTTAATATAAAGAGGAGAGGCCTAGATCGCGAAATAATGGTAAGGGGACGCTGCTCCGTCCCACCAGCCGCCAACCTAGATTCCCCTGAGGTGAGCTTCGATCGGCCAATTATGAGAGCACATGTCAAACTGGAAACCAAGCGCAATCCTCAAGAGCCAGGGCCACGTGTCTGAACCACCTTGAACCTTATTCTGATTCTCGAAATTATTCTGATAATTCCATCATTTTCGAAGCTTGAAATGTAGAACCCACATTGATATGCTGATCTGTAGAACCCACATGAATCATTGATGGTCAGTTCTTTGAAGATTATTTGCCATCCTAGACGTACCTGGAAGGTCTTGTCTCGAAATAAGCGCGCATTCATCACGGAGGTCAGGACAGGTAACGTCGTACCAACAAGTGTCAATGATGTCATGCGGGTGGTTGACCGCATGGTTAGCCAGGGCGTCCGCCAAAGCGTTTGCATTGTGCTGGATAGCCAGAAGGATGACACCTTTGAGAATAGTGAGATGCTTGGCTATGAGACTGGTAACCATGCCTAATCGCCAATGTTTGGAAATTCGCTCCGGCCTAGTTCCATTTTGAATCTTCCTAGCCGTAGAGATAGCCAGAAGGGAATCACCTTCCACAACAGCAGCTCCATTGCCCATACAAATTAGGATCCGTAGGCCCTGCTCCAAGGTAGAAAATTCTACCTCATTGTTCGTATCTCCCCTCAGGGACACACTGAAAATGTGCATAATTTCACCTTTTTCATTGCGAATAACGTCGCCATAACTAGCCAGACCAGGGTTTCCCTTGGAAGCTCCATCGAAGTTCAGCTTAAGGAAACCTGGCATAGGATGCTGCCAGGGTCGTAGAGCCGGAGGAGGTTGAGGCCGCTGCGTAGGGGAATTGAGGTTCATGGCTGCCCACAATCTAAATATAAGTAAGATACGCTTGTCATTATCTAAAATTTTCTCTGTCTGAGAAGTTTTGTTGTGGGTTAGAACTGTCTCTTTCATATTCTGCATAATAGTTAATTTTATGTCTTCTTCGTTCCTGGTCTCCTGTTGAAAGACTCGCCCATTTCATTCTTTCCAAGTAGACCAAACAATGAACCCAGGGCTAAGTTTCCAGAGGTTGTTGACAGTGTTGAATTTAGAAAAATTAGACCTCCAATTTACAATTATATTCTGAATGGAAGCCCTATCTCTATCTGTTTGCTTGAAGATGTCCTGCATCCACAAACAAATATGATTAGTCCAACAGCAAGAGTTGAGGAGATGGTTCATAGACTCCTCCACGCTTAAACAGAGAGGGTAGCGGGAGGGGCCATAGAATCCCTTCTTGTAGAGGTTCTCCCAAGTTAGGGTCTTCCTTTGTAAAAGAGTCCATAAGAATGTTTTAATTTTAGGCCAAAAAATTGCATCCCAAAAATTTTGATGCCCCTGCATCTTCTCTTCCAGATGACGCTGTTCGATGTAGAGCTTAGCTTACTTAAGGTTAAAGGTTCCTCCCTCCAAATTTCCCCACCTCAGCTGGTCCTCCTCCAAAAAATGTCAGATCTTGCGAGATTCCAACGAGGAAAACAAGAAGAGAGAAAGGTTGGCCATCTCATCTGAATCAGAAGGAATATTGAGGTTCCAAAGTCTCCAATGAGGGTTCTCCCCATTTTCCACCCAGTACTGAAAAACTTGGAAATTACCCTGTGCTTGGCATTTTATTTGAAGGGAGAGATATTTAGGGCACTCTAGCTTAGGTAATTGTTGCCAAGCATCCTTCCAGAAAAGGGCAGTTTTGCCATTCCGAATTTCCCAAAAGAAGTGTTCGGAGACAATATGTCTATTAGCTTTTGCCAGGTTCCAAATGGGGGAGCCAGCTTGGATATTCGTCATTCTGATGAGTTCTTGTTGATTCCAATCCTCAACATACTTAGATTTCCACATTCTAGCCCAGGGAAGAGTAGGAAGTTTGATCCACCTCCACCAAAGCTTTGCCCCACTGGCTTTATTCACAGTTTCTGGGTCGCAAAGCCCAAGGCCCCCCAGGATTTTGGGTTTACATAGTTTCTCCCAAGCCACACGAGCCCACTTCTGTTTGACTGCTCTGCCTAACCAAAGGAAGGTCCGATGAATATTTCCGATCTTTTGAAGAACTCCTTTGGGTGCTGGTAGGATTGAGAGCATAAACTGAGGGATAGCTTGAAGAACAGCCTTGGTCATGGTTAGACGACCATCGAAGTTAAGGACTCTGATAGTCCAGCTATTACAACGGGCTTCAAGCTTAGAAAGCAGCTTCTCCCAGTGAAGCTTTTGCCAAGTTTTATCAGTGAGAGGGATACCAAGGTATTTGGAGGGTAGGCATCTCCTACTGAACCCCAGAATCGTTGTGATATGCCTTTGGATGGCCAGATGAGTATTGAAAAAGAAAATGGAAGATTTATCAAGATTTAGGTCCATACCTGAGGCTAAATAGAACAAATCCAGAATGGCTTTGAATCCCCAAGCTTCCCTGATCGTGGGGGGACCATGGAGCATGGTATCATCCATGAACTGTTGATGAGTGGTGGGAGGGAAATGCGACAAGGGTTGGATACCCTTAATGGAGTTGTTGGCTTGAGCTGTTTTGATAATTCTACTCAAGCATTCCATGACAATGAAAAACAGAAAAGGGGATATGGGATCGCCTTGGCGGATACCACGGGAGGGGGTGAAGGGGAAAGAAGGCGCGCCATTCACCAGGATGGAATAACTAAGAGTTTTGACCAGGGATAAAATCCACTTGATCCAACTTTGATCGAAACCAAAAGCTACCAGAATATCCTCAATAAAATCCTAACTAACCTTATCATAGGCCTTGGACAGATCTAGCTGAATGATCATGCCAGCTTTTTTCTATGCTTGAAGAGTATGAATCATCTCCTGAGCAAGTAAAACATTGTCCAGTATCTGCCTTCCTTCAACATAGCCAGACTGCTCCTTAGAGATGATGCAGGGTAGAATGGGTTTTAATCTATTAGCCATGACTTTAGAGATAATCTTGTAGAGCACATTACATAAAGCAATGGGTCCGAATTTAGAAGGGGTGTTGGCAATTTCCTCCTTCGGAATCAAAGCAATAAAAGTGGAGTTAAGGGATCTGAGGATGGCGTTAGACTTGCAGGAGTCTTCCACCACTTCCAAAACTTCGAGCTTAACAATATCCAAACAAGCCTTGAAAAAATTGATGGTGAAGCCATCTGGACCAGGTGCCTTGCCATTAGGCATATCTTTCACTATCTCTTCCACTTCCTCCAAGGTGACTAGGCGATTTAGGGATTTGTTTTGATCTTCAGTGATGAGCTAGGGAATAGAGTTCAAGACCTCCCTTCTAGCCACAGTTCGATCAATCTCAGGGTTCAGTAGAAATGTGGCTGAAATGGTTGACCAAGAGGGAAGAAATGTCCTTATGAGAGCTAAGTGGGTTGCCTAGCTCATCCATTAAACTGGTGATTTTGTTAGCACATCTATGGTCCACAGCAGAGTGATGAAAAAATTGAGTGTTATTTTCACCCTCCTTGAGCCACTAGATACGCGATTTCTGCTTCCATAATATTTCCTCTTGCTGACACCTTTCATTCCATTTTTTCATAAGGATATTTTCCTGGTTGATGGTATCTTGGGTAATGTTGCCAGTGAGCCAGTCGGTGTGGATCTGAGTCAATTGATCCTCTAAGGCTTTCTTATCTTTGAAAATATCGCCAAAGACTTCTTGGTTCCAGGTTTTGAGACGGGCCTTGATGTGCCTTAACCGAGCCTGCAACCTGTACGTTCTAGTGCCTCGGGTATCCAACGGCTCTTGCCACCAAGATTTGATGTTATTTAAGAATTTAGGATGACCTAACCAAAACCTTTCAAATCTAAAGGTCTGTTCTTTAGAGTCCCAAGGATGGCTGCGTCCAGAGTGACAGGCCAATGGTCTGATCCTCCACAGGGGATGATATCCGACGCAACAGTGACCCCCTCCATTAGAATGGAATCGACAATAAGAAAACGATCAAGTCTAGAGGCAATTTGTCTGTCCCCTCCCCGTTTGTTATTCCAGGTGAACATACAATTCTTGTGGAGGATATCCACTAAATTGACTTCTTGGATGAAATTGTTGAAGGCTTCAGCATCCCTGTTTAAGGCTCTGATACCACCCTTCTTTTTTGCTAATGTTGTAATCATGTTGAAATCTCCGCCAAAAATTTCTTTAGCAGTTGGATGCCTTTGATGCAATTCTGAGAGACCGTTTAACAACTTCAGTTTGTCCTCTAATTTCTGGGGACTATAGACATTTGTGTAAACAAAAGTGTTGGCTTCCTCGATAATTTGCACCTCCAGGGAGATGTAAGATCTGTTGGCCTCAGCACTGATAAGATGTATGGAGTGAGGATTCCAGAAGGTGGCTAGACCCCCCATCAAACCATGGCCTTCTACTTCTGTATAATTCATTCTTTTGCCAATGTTTTTGAAGATACCATTGATTTTCAGACTAGAACATTTGGTTTCCTGTAAGAAAATCATATCTGGGTTTTCATTTTTAATCTTATTTCTCAATAGTCTTTGTTTCTGTTGGCTATTAAGCCCTCTTGCATTCCATGAGAGAATTTTCATGATTAACAGATTTAGGAGGTGAACGTGAAAGCCTCAAGGGTTTTCATCTTAAGCGAGTTGAGGAGAAGCTGACCAAGCTCAAAAAGTGCTTCCTTATTTGTTCAACGTCCTCTTTTTTTCCTATGTTTGGCATTGTTGTTGGTGAGGTGCAGACCCTGAGCACTGACTCCAATATTCTTGGTAGCTCCATGACTCCTTTTTAGTCCTTGTAGTTCCGCATCCTATCTTGATAATAATAAGTAGTTTATCGTATCTATTTCCTCCTCAGGGACATGTTCCAGTCCTTTCTACTTCCATTGTTCCACCATGGAGTTAAGATCTATATCTTCCTGCTCGAGGATGTCACTAAGCTCCATATCCTCAGTTCCCAAATCACTGGCTATCATCTCTGCATCACCTTCGAGGTCCGTAGTATGATTGGTGCCTTGTGCGATCTCCTTGTTAAACTCTGTTTGGGGAGCTATGACCGCTTGTGAAAACTTTCTCCCCCCCTTTTGCCACATTGGTCACTCCATGTAGGATTTTTATAAAGGAGGACATGGGGGTAGGATATGAAAGAACTGAAAATTCCTTGGAATTCCCTTTTGCACAGATAACTAAGCTAGATAATAAATGTGTTACAGGTTCTCCAAGTGGAGAGTTGTGGTGGTATTCATTATAACACGCATGCCTTAAATGATATCATTGTTGGAGGGGGAGGGAGGTGTGTGTTTCTATGTCTCTCCTCCTCATGGTTTGGTGGGGTGGTGGTAACATGCTCCCCACTTTTTGCCACATTGGTCACCCCATGTAGGATTTTTATAAAGGAGGACATGGGGGTAGGATTTGATCCACTTATGTCTGCATGGGTCACTAAACCATTCAATATGGTCTCTCTTGGTGCAATCACATGTTCAATCACTACCTCAAAGTGCCAACATAGCTCTAGGTTAAGTCCTCATAGGAACTGAACCTTGTCCAATGGTGAAAAACTCCTCGCTTTCAACCATTGTATCCAATCCATTTGGGTCATTTATATTTACTTGCAATTTCAAATTTTTTTTTTCAAGATCTCTTTTTTATATTTATATTATTATGTATAATTACACAAATCCAAATATTAATTTCACCTTTCAAATTATTAATTTCCTTTTTATGTTTATTTTTCTATATATTTTTATTTTTTTCATTACTTGAGCAACTAAGAATTTGATCTTTAAATTTCATGATTTACATAATATTTGATAATACAACAATTATAAATTGAATTACCTGATAAACTTATATATTTTTTGTTTTAAATTAAATTTGATTTTTTATTTTAAATTAAATTTCTTTTTTCTTCAAAATTTATTTTATTTGTATATTTAATTAAATGTATTTTTAAATTACCATATAAACTCAAACATAAGTTTTCTCTTTTATATGACATGATGGTATATTTTTATTTATCATTTTAAAATATAGTTAAAAAAATATTTAAAACATAATTAAAAAAAAAATCATTGTTTTTAAAAAAAATATTTAAAAATCAACTATTTTCAATATTGCAAAAAAAAGGTGTATAATCATCTAAATTATATGCCATAGAAAATTTTCAGTAAACTCATTTGACTCAATTATATGCCATAGAAAATGTAACACAATGCAACTCATTTGACTCCTTTTATAACATCTAACATAACCAGAAAAGAGTTTGAGTTTTTGATTTTTGATTTTATTTTTTTTGAAATATTTTTATATCATAGGATTGTTCACATAATAAAACAAAAATTATTATAATAAATATTATAAAAAAAATTATTATGATTTTAATATATATAATTGAACATGGATGAAAAAAATAACTTCCTCCAAACCATCCAAACTAATTCTATATATATAACTTACATAGTTGTAATATACTAAAATATATTAACACATATAGAAGCAAACATATAAAAGTAACGTTATATATACTTGTTTGTATCTTTCTATACATATAGAATAGAAACATGTACATACACTTTTGATTGATTGCTATGAGAAAAAATGACAATGTTGAATATTGGATATTGTCCTATGTATAGTTACAAAATGTAATTATATATATATATATATATATATATATATATATTATATTAATTTTTAATTGATTAACATAGACATATAGTTTTATCTATTGGTTTGTTGTTTGGAAAATTAGATTATTAGTATGGAATAAAAGAATTTAGATTGTTAATCTTATTCTTTATATAAAAGTGTAATATGGAATACAAAATTTTAGATTTTCAATATTATTTTCTAAATGAAAGTGTGATAAACAGAAACCATAACTATTAATAACATAGAAAATCAAGACTATATTCTTAAACATATTAATAAAATTAAAGTAAAAGTGTTACTGCAAAGTGTTAGCTCACTTGGGCTTCACCTTGAAGGAGTGTTTTCTTGGCATAATGGTTGTGGTTCTCTATCAATGTCATAGGATGAAAAGACTAGCTTTGTCAAGTTCTTGGCAAGAAATGTGACCTCTATGTTGAGCTTTCCAACTTTCTCAAGGAGATTTGGCATGCATATGATTATCTCTTGTTGTGTATCTATCATGTCAATGAGACCCTTTCCATTTAGGTTTTAATGTGCCAGTAGAGATTAACAATTTTCGTGTAAGAGGTGGTCTTAGCCTTGGTGGAATTCCCTACATTAGGAATCCATTCTCTAATTCCCTATTCTATATGTGTGTCAAGGACAAATCATCTCGATTGCTAGACCTATTTTTCCACATCTGAAATGACCCTTTGAAAAAATGTAGGGATCATGTCCTTGTAACATTCCATGGCTACCCTTGCAACTACTTGGCACCACATATGGTAGACCGAGGAGGACTAAACTGAGAAGGAGGGGAGAAATCAGGATGTCCACACCTTCTATTATGTTGAGGCGCAGATAATCGACGTCTAGCCATAGTAAATGAAAGGGAATAGAAAGATGAAACAAGCTATGGGCTTGCTCAAGAGTGCCAAGTGAGGGATATTTAAATTTAATGGGTGGACTAATCTCAGGGAAAGGGATAATGTAAAACTAGTGCAAGTGAATCAAATTAGGTGGAGGGGTGAGTAAAGAAAACTAGAGCATGTGAGGGTGAATCACTGATAAATGAAAGTAGAGAAGTGCAGGAGATGATAGAAAAGAAGAGATAGACCATAGGAAGGATATGTAACCAAATAAGAGGAGGGAAATCACCTCAGATAGAAGAATAAACCCCCTAGGATGATTAAACCCAAGGAGGGGACAAAATACAAAAATCCTACAAAGACTGAGTCTGGATTCAATGTATTGAAGAGGATTTATAAAATTGAAATGAAATTCTAGATCAAGATAACAATAAAGACCAAACTTATTGTTGTTGAGATTGTTATGATTTTTTCTAGTAGTTAGGTTGCTTCGCTTAAAGAGGTCCTAGCCAAGGAAGACAACCAATGCCCCGTTCCTTAGCAATACCATGGAGAAAAATTTCTATACCAACTACATCGTCCATGCTTTCTATGATGCATGGTTGGGAGGCTATATCCATGCGGCTATCACTGAACCTTACAAACTCGCATCCCATACAAAATCGCACCCCTTGACATTATGCTATTAGCATGATTTTCCATGACAAATTTCAAAGTTCCTCTACAGTTCAATATCCAAGCCGAGTACACACCAAAACTTTGCACAATCAACCATAAAAACTCTACAATTTTCCTTAAAAACCATAATGTTAAATATAAATAACTATACAAACAACCAAATAAAAAATAATGTGATTCTCTTTCTATACCTATTGCACTCATCCTAAGCCCAAGAGAGTTCCCTTCCCTAAATACCCTCCGTAAGGAAGGTTAAGGAAGTTTATGGATACTTTTGTAACAATAAAGTGCATAATAATATTATCAAATTCTTATTCATATAGCTTTTATCCTCCATAACTGCGATGCACATTAACACATAATCAACTTTGGCAACTTATCTTTTTTTAAATACACATCCATTAAGACATATAGATGGAATTCGCAAAATGTTGATGAGTGATAATATTATTTATGTTATTATATACATTTTATTTATATCTATATATATATTTGTTATTATGACAGAAAAATCCCTTTGCGTTTGAAGTTACTTTTCAAGAAGCAGCATAAGGTTGTAAAGTTGAAGGCACGGTGTGAATTTCGTTCTCCTCGGAATCCTAATAATGACGAAATTTGACTACACATTGTCCTGATTGTGATTTTGCTTTCCCTTGAATAGATTTAAATTGAAAAGTGTTGTTATAAGAGTAGGTGTGGATTATATGGAAGTGGTTGTTAGGTAATTTGGATGGTTTTACAACCGAAAAGATGTTTAAAAAATATTGTCATTTTGAAGTGTGCGAGGTTTATGATTTGTCATTTCTTACTCATATTTTTGACTTAACTGCATTAAGAAAGAAAGAAAAGAGAAGTTTTTAAATTTTATTAATATGATATGTGTGGGTTTAAGATTTGACATTTTTATTTATATATTATTTTTAATAATAATTTTAAATTTTAAATTGATCAAAAAATATGAATAGAAATATTTGAAAATAAGAATTTTTGAAAATATGTTTTTATTTTTATTTTTCAATTGAGTATTTATTATTTATGAAAAAATAATAATGACAATGATAAAGGATAGAATTAGAATTTACAATTTTAACTATATATAAATTTGATCAATATATATGTTGGTTTATATATATATACTTTGTTGGTTTATATATCAATATATATAGATGTAAAAAACATTTTCATTAGTATCTATATTTTAAGTTTCTATATGTGGCTAATTATCTAAATATGTTGATTTAGTAGCATTTGTTTATGTTTCAGATTAAATTTTACAATATTTAATTTAATGGGGGGTTCATCAAATACCACATCTATGCTAATGATGATTTGTGAGGTAGTAGGATGCACAATCTATAGACTTTAGCTACATCATCATAACCAATAAATACATATTTCTTCAATCTAGGGTCTAACTTCGAATATCAATTTTAAGAGTAAGAGCATAAGCTTCACAACACTTTTTTTTTTTTTAATTTGAATAATCATAAGGATGATTTATTCATACCTCTTCAATAATTTTACAATTTATTACAACTAATGGTGATCGATTACAATATTTCAAGAAGTGGTGATTACTCTTTCTCAAAACTATTATTGAGAATTGGCATTGTTGAGCATGTAGTTTTGCATTTCTAGAAGAGACATTTTCATATGTTCTACGATGCCATTTTTCTAGGGACTTTATACGGTGGATTTGTGTCTTTTAATCCTAGCTTCTTTGCAATATTTTTCATATTCTAAAGATGTGTACTTACCTCCATTATCTATTCTTAAACATTTGATTGTCCTATCGATTCTATTTTCAACCATAACTCTAAATTGTTTAAACATATTAAACACAAGATACTTTATTTTCAAGACATATACTCATATTTTTATAAATAAATAATCTATAAATGTTACAAAATATGAATATACTCCAAAATAAACTATCCACGGGGCCTTTGATAGATGTTGATCGGGTTCTCTATTGAGGAACTCCTAGATGTGAAATCACTGGTTCAATTCCCCACCCTGATCGGGGTGATATATAGGATCTGATGAAGATGTAGTCTTGTCAAGCTTACAAAAAAAAACTATATGTGATACCCCCCAAACATATAAATGGATAAATTCAAGAAATCCTTTACTAATATGTCTATCTACTTTAAACAGTTTCATACATTTCTTTCCAAATATACAATGTTTCTAGATATTTAAATTCAATGATTTTGAATTTGGAAGTGTTGTGTCGTTTATTAGCATTTGTATCCCTTTCTCACTTGGATGACCCATTAATTGATGCCATAAATCACTGGATTCAGTTTCCTCGTTATATACTATCGTTGATCCATTAATTTGAGTACTTCATTATAGCTTGTAAAGTATTCTAGTTTTTGTAGCCTTAATAACCACAAAAGTACCCATGGACACCTTAAATGCTCCATCTTGACCTGTAAATTTGTACTCCCAAAATACAGAGTGCCCAAGGAAATTTAATTATTTTTTAGTTCAAGAACATGCCTAACCTATGTTAATGTTGTTATAATACCATTAAAATTTTTGATCTTAATGCCTCAAACCCCAATAGTCTTACAAGAAACTTTATTTCCCATAAGAACAATGCCACCATTAATAGCTTGATAAGAAGAAAACCAAATTCTATGTGGACACATGTGATGAGAAGGATTAGAATCTGAAACCATTCTTCATTGTATTGAGGGACACTACAAATAGATATAACTTCATCAACCATACATGGGCCTAATTCAATATGATTTTCTTACATTTTAGAGTGCTTCTTAGATTCTTGTCTCTTCCAAGAATATTTCTTGAGATGCCTTGGCTTGTTATAGTACCAACATTTCAATTTACTCTTATTTCCTCTTTTACTTTTGTATGGAAGTACCTTTTGGGTTCTCTCCTTTTTCTTTCGACTAACCTTTAGCCACCATTGCTTATGTTGTGGAGGTTTCAATATTGGATTTCCTCAACACCTTCTTAGACAAAAATGACCCAACAATAGAATCATAGTCAAGAATATCATTTCTATTAAATATATGGAAGTGACTAAATGATCCAAAGATTTAGGAAATGAATAAAAAAATATAGTTGGATTATCTTTGTCATAGATTTTAACATCCATTGTAGTCTACTAGCATATAAAAGTATTAAATACATTCAAATGATCTATAACTTTTGTACTGTCATTCGTTTTTTATACTCTATTATTTCATTTTCAAGTACATTTGGTTTGTTAAGGATTTCATCATAAATAGGATCTATATATTGCTCCACAAGCCTACTACTGTTACTTCTCCAATAATATCAAACATGATGCCATTTCCAAGACATAGTCAACTGGTGCTAGGAGCTCTTCCATCTAGGCCTTCCCATTCTTCATCAATCATATTTGTAGTTTTCTTGAATGGTGATAGTATCTGGGTTGTGTGATTTGATTAGACACTTGAGCACTAATGTTTTTTGGGTGCCCCCCAACCCTCTAGTATTGAAAGAGAGAATTAGGGGATTTTAAGGCCATCCCTACTCTAAGAATCCCCAAAATTGTCAATTACTTGTGTTTACTGATATCCAAACCAATTATATATGTGTGTAATTTATAATGAAATATTTCTCAAATCAAAATATATTATTATCATTATTATGATTATTAATATTTCAAATTCAATTTTGATATAATTTTTTATAAATATTATAGAATTCTAAATTTATTAATATTATATTAATATATATTATAAAAAAAATTATTACAATAATAATTATTACAATGAAATTATTTGTATAGCAATGTCAAATAAAATCATCATTATTACTAGTGGTAAAATATATAAAATAGTTTAGGATTATAAATAAATATTTTTAAGGTTTATTAGATAATAAATGTTTTCATAAAATAATGAATTAATATTATAATTTTTTTGGTTATTTTAATGTTGATTTATTTTTCTTGTGAGGGGTATCTTTTAAACATGAATGTATATAAAAATACTGAAAATTTTAGGTCAATTGATCATTGGGAAGACTAGACCATAACTAAAAATTTACTCTTGATAAAGAGACATAGAATATCAAAGTACTCAGGAGTCCAAAATTAACCAGACAAAAACTGAAAAATGAGCCTTTCTAGCCTTCGAGATAAATAGAGAAAATAAGAAATCAGGAAATTAGGAACATAGTAAGAGATTAGGTAGAGGGGTCTGATTCCATGGCTACAATGTGGATAAGATCCTTATTGTATCTTATGGTGCTGCCAATAGAGGACGAGATGCCGAGGTGCTGTAGAAATTTATTAATACTGATGTATTACTGGATTCTCCTGATCTAACAAATTAATCTTATGTTAAATACATAATCCTTCCACTGTTAATTTTGCGGAAATTAAATTTCCAATTGCAAACACATGTGAAGAAAATCAATCGCACATAAACAATGTTGTTTAACGGGAAGGCTTAAAGCTAAAAAACCCAACTATCATATATTATGTACATCTATGGAACATGTAATAATCTCATACAAAGCTTAGTACATCAAGCTCTCAGTACAATCAACAATCATTACACACTTTCATGCAGAAATTTTCATATCTATGCACCAATTTCTTGCCTCTTGACAGCCTGCCTCCACTGTGCAATCCCTGTTGAAGAAGACCCCTGAATGAATTCGAATTGGCCTTACCTTGACTGCGCAATCCTCATTGGCATCTCCAATGTGTGTTAGATGCATTGAATGCATCACTATAGTCACAACAGATAGTCCATCTCACCCTTTCACCTATCTCTCCACTCGGTCTCCACTGGAACTAACATGCAAGTAGTTAACTACTGTATTTTTTCAGTTGCAAGTGAGTCTCTAGTTATGAATTAATTAAATAATTAATTCACTAAACTATAACTAGTGTATCTTTCAGTTAGACTAGATACAACTAGCTCAACTGAGTTTAACTCACTTAACTGAGTTAAACTAAATAACAACTCCCGTAACTACTCTTCCAACTCTGTCATAACTTTTCCACTTCAGTTCTAATTGAGTCCTCCATGCATGAGCCCCCAATAACCCTATGAATTGCATAATTCCTTCAGCCCATTGATTTTCCAAATCTATTCATTGAAATAAAGTGCTCGAAGAGAATAAGTTGATATTTATTGTTGGATTATTATTAAGGGATAATAATAATTGACATGCATCTATATTTAGATTGACGATCTATAAATAGACTTCGCCCAATATTCTGAAAACATAATTTCATATATTTTTCACATTTGATCAACCATCTACAAATAGCATCTTGCAACTTATATAATATGCTCACCATGTCTAAAAATAAACATACACCTAAAAATAGCCTACGGGCCCCACTTAGTGAAGTTGCTTATTTTTCACTAAGCTCATCATATTGTTGAATCTCAACACTCCCTCTCAACAAGATAGGGATTATCCTTCACCTCGATCCTGCCTCTATGGTATTCGAATTTGCTCCTACTGATCGCCTTCGTTAGAATATCTGCATCCTGATCTTACGTAGGAATGTACTGAAGCAACATGATCTTCCGCTGCACACAATCTCTGATATGATGATGCCATATATCAATATGTTTAGATCTATCATGAAACACAAGATTAATCGAGATTTTAATGCAACTCTGATTATCATAATGTATCACTGTAGGATCTAAATGAGAACTGAACAAACTGACCCAGATCTTCCTCATCCAGATAGCCTCACATGTAGCTTGAATTGTTGCCATGTATTTTTCTTCCGCCAAATTGAGTGACATGGATCTTTGTTTCCTGTTGTACCAATAAAATGTTGTATATCCGATACTAAAAACCCCTCCTGATGTGCTCTTTCTGTCCGTTGGGCTGCTTTCCCAATCTACATCCATGAAGCCATGCAACTTCACCTCATCCGTCTGTCTGTACCATAAGCCATACTCAGATGTGCCCCTGAGATACCTCAGGACATGCTTGCCTACCTTCCAAAAGAGATTGGTAGGCTTAACCATCGCTTGACTAAGTTGGTTCACCGCATAGCATATGTCCGGTCTTGTATTAACCAAATACATGAGCGAACCCACCAACTATCGATAAATAGTGGCATCCACTACCTTTGCCGATGTAGCATCCTCTTTCCTCCAATTTCCTTGAAGAGGAGTATCCATGGGCTAGCAGTCCTCCTTGTGAAACTTACCAAGTATCTCCTGAGCATACTTTCCTTGAGACACAAATGATTCACCTTCTCGTTTCCATATTTCCAATCCAAGGAAATAATGAAGGAGGCCCAAATCCTTCATCTCAAACTCCTTTGCAAGATCTTCCTTTCATGAGTGTATCAACTGCTCATTACCCTTTAGTATTAAATCATCAACATAAAGAACAATGATTAAAATCTTACCCTCCACCACAATTTGGTATTGGTTTGCATCTGCCTCACTCTTGGTGAAGCCAAGTCCAGTGAAATAGTTGTCGATCCGTGTGTACCAAGCACGGGGTGCTTGCTTCAGCCCATACAATGCTCTTTTAAGTCTGCACACATACGACTCATTGCTGAAGATCTCTAATCCTTCAAGCTACTCAATGTACACCTCTTGCTTAGTGATCCCATTAAGGAACACAGTCTTCACAACCATCTGATGAATGTGCCAACCCATCTGCACTAAGAGAGAATGGATGCTCCTTATGGAAGAATACTGTGCGACAGGTGAAAAGGTTTCTTCATAATAAATCTCCTCAATATGTGGGCAACAAATCTTTCCTTATACTTCTCGACGCTCCCATCAACAACTTGCTTTACCTTGTAGATCCATCTTGAACCTACCACTGATTTACCAACCAGCCTTGGAACAATCTCCTAAGCATTGTTTCTAACAATGGAGTCATACTCCTCCACCATGGCATCTACCCATGTGGGCTTCTGCACTGCTTCTTCAAAAGAATATGGCTCTATCACAATACACTTGCTCATAAGAGCCATGTATCTAGTAAATCGGTCAGGTGACTGTCTCTGTCTGCACTGTGATGTAGGGACTCCTACATTCTGTGCCGCATCAATCTTTAGTCTCTCAACTTATGTGGTATGATTTCTGCCTGTTTTGATGTTTGGTTCTGCATGAGTGGACTCCTCCACTCCATGAATCTCCTCCTGTGGCTGATCCACATCTAAAGGCTCATCTTTGGGAACAAGAAGTTCCTCCTCTACATGCAAGTGTAGCTCCCTCTCAAGCGACAAATTCATGGCTTTCACCTCATTGAATTTTATATCCCGTCGCACCACAATCATTCGACTATTTGGAAAATAAACACGATAATTATGGGGTGTTTCTGTGTACCCCACAAATATCCCAACTTCTGAAGTCGGTTCCAGCTTCTTCCTGGCGTCCTTTGTCACATGAATGTAAACATATGAGCCAAAAATATTCAAATGAGAAATATTAGGCTTCTTACTAGTAAAAGCTTCTTCAGGTGTACTCATGCCAAGTACTCTATGAGGAAAATGGTTTTGCACATAAACCGCAGTGTTGCATGCTTCCACCCACAAGTGCATCGGTATGCCCTAGTCATGCAGCATAGCTCGTGTAGCACCCACAATCATTCTGTTCTTCCTCTCCACGACCCCATTCTGTTGTGGCTTATGAGACACTATGAGTTCTCTTCGAATTGATTCTTTGCTACAAAATTCTTTGAATTCGTTCGAGATATATTCACCACCATTATCTCTCCGCAGAGCCTTCACTTGCTTCCCTGACTCCTTCTCCACCAATGCTTTAAACTCACAAAACTTTGAGAATGTTTCGCTCTTCTTATGCATGAATAAGATCCAACATCTACGAGAATAATCATCAACAAATATAAAATAATATCTGTGTTTTTCTGTTGAAGCAACCGAGAAAGGTCCACACATGTCTGTGTGAATTCTATCCAGGATCACCGAAGCATGGTTCTCCTTCTGATGAAAGGCGACCTTCACAAAATTACCCATATTACATCCCTTGCACTGATCTGACTGTGCGAGAGTACCCTTGGGAAGTCTAATAGAAATCTGCTGCAAAATATTCAAGGCACCATGGTGAAGATGGCCCAATCTCCTATGCCATAATTCGCCCTCATCCCGGTTCACCACTTCTTCTGCTTTGCCCATCATTCCAGTGCAAGCATCTACCTCCAGCTTGTAGAGATTATTAACTTGAATCCCTATCTCCTTGGTTTTGACCCGTTGTTTTATGTTGCAGGAAGGATTTTCCCTCGCTGAAAACAACGTCATAACCTCTGTCCTCCAACATAGCGACTGAGACCAAGTTCTTCTTCAGAAATGAAACATGCATAACATCTTTCAACATAAATGGTTTACCTGAATCCCTCTCAAAGGTAATGGTTCCAATGTCGGTCGCACTGTATCTACCATCGTCGTGCCTCTCTATATGCATTTGGAGATCCTTCTCCTCCAAGTCACTAAACAACTCCTTGTCTCCCATCATATGGAAGGAAGCACCACTATCAAGATACCACACCGATCCCATTGAGCTTGAAACCAAACATGCGATAAAAGAGAAATCAAGTTCAAATTGCGAGGCTAAGACCTCACCCATTGTAGCTCCAAAAAACTTCTTGATCTTCTTTTTCAGTGGACAGTTAGTGGTGAGATGCCCATGTATGTGACAGTGAAAACACTTCACTTTGGACAAATCCAGCTTCGTGCTTTGATCCTAGGATTTTGGATGAGATTTCTTCCCCTTCCCTCTCCTTACTTTGGCAGGAAAAGCACAATTCTCTTCATCATCATTCTTCGATGAAGAGCCATCCCTGGTATTCTGCCTTATCTCCTCTTGCATAAGATCAGATCAAAGTCGCTCCCAATCCGGTAGTTTCTCCCGTCCATTGATAGAGTATTCATAGTTGTGCCAAATCTTAGGAAGCCCAAGGAGAGCCAAGCTCACCAAGTCATCATCCGCAACTGTGATTCCCACACTCCCTAGCTCATCCCTACATTGGACAAACTTCGTGAGATATTTTGGAATACTGTCGCCCTTCTCCATTTTGATTTTTCTGAGCTCATCTTTAGCACCAACTTCCTATGGTCGCTGTTGCTTTGGAAAATATCTATCAAAGCCTTCCACATTGCAAATGGAGTGGCTTTCCCGTAAAGGCTTGACACAATATGGTCCTTCGCACCTTCCAACAGAATTCTTCTTATCTTTGCTACCTTCTTTTTCCATGCGTCAAGTACTGTAACATTGCTAGAAGTAGGCTTAGGAACATCGCTATCGATGAACTCCTTTAGTCCATTATGTTCAAGCACCGCCTCCATCATATCCTTCCAGGCTATGTAATTCGAGCTACCCTCAAGGTAATACTCCAATCGCAACCCATTGAAATACATTTCAATGAATACTCAACTGTCGCACCAAGAAATTTCTGCAACAAATTCCTATTGTCCACCAACACAAAACTCAACACTACTTCACAATTGCAATCTCCAGTGATTAACACTGCTTTGATACCATGTAGAAATTTATTAATACTGATGTATTACCAGATTCTCCTGATATAGCAAATTAATCTTATGTTAAATACATAATCCTTCCACTATTAATTTTGCAGAAATTAAGTCGCCAATTGCAAACACATGTGAATAAAATCAATCGCACATAAACACAGTTGTTTAACAGGAAAGCTTAAAGCTAAAACCCCCAAATATCATATATTATGTATATCAATGGATCATGTAATAATCTCATACAAATCTTAGTACATCAATCTCTCAGTACAATCAACAATCATTACACATTGTGATGCAGGAATTTGCATATCTATGCACCAATTTCTTGCCTCCTGATAGCATGCCTCCACTGTGCAATCCCTATTGAAGAAGACCCCTGAATGAATTCGAATTGGCCTTGCCTTGACCGCACAATCCTCATTGGCATATCCAATGTGTGTCAGATGCATTGAATGCATCACTATAGTCACAACATATAGTCCATTTCACCCTTTCACCTATCTCTCCACTGGGTCTCCACTGGAACTGACTTGCAATTAGTTAACTGCTGTATTTGTTTAGTTGCAAGTGAGTCTCTAGTTATGAATTAATTAAATAATTATTCACTAAACTCTCACTAGTGTATCTTTCAGTTAGACTAGATACAACGAGCTCAACTGAGTTTAACTCACTTAACTGAGTTAAACTAAATAAAAAATCACGTAACTACTCTTCCAACCCTGTCATAACTTTGCCACTTCAATTCTAACTGAGTCCTCCATGCATGAGCCACCAATAACCCTAGGAATTGTGTAATTCCTTTAGCCCATTGATTTTCCAAATATGTTCACTGAAATAAAGTGCTCGAAGAGAATAAGTTGATATTTATTGTCAGATTATATTAAAGGCTAATAATAATCAACATGCATCTATATTTAGATTGACGATCTATAAATAGACTTCGCCCAATACTCTAAAAATAGAATTTCATCTATTTTTCATATTTGATCAACCATCTACAAATAGCATCCTGCAACTTATAGAATATGCTCACCATGTCTAAAAATAGACATACACATAAAAATAGCATGCGGGCCCCACTTAGTGAAGGTGCTTATTTTTCACTAAGCTCATCATCTTGTTGAATCTCAACAGGTGCTACTTTATGCATTGCAACCGTTGATCGAGGTTCTTCATGTGGTGATGCAAGTGTTCCATGGAGTGAAGAAGTTATGCACGATGCTTGAACCTATCCAAAAGGACCTTGCCGAGAAGGAATTTCATATGCCAATATAAATACACTATGTGCATGTATTGGTTGAAGCATCCACATGTATTCACAATTTCTAGCACCCAATCTTCCAGGTTAGCAAGAAAATCTCTTTTTAAGATGTTGACGCAAAGGCATAACCCCCCACAAATCAAATATGATTTTGGAATCCCCTCAAAGGCACATCATGGTGTTCATAGAGAGAGGACATGATTTCCTATGATTTTATGTAAATGTAAAATATTTTTAAGCTTATGGAAGGTGCGTTGTGTCAAGTTGGGAAACCTACAGACATCTTAATATGTGGTCAATATGATGTAAAACTAGGTGGATATGGCAACGAGGCCTTAATGTGTAAATTACATGAGTTATTATGAAATTTGTCTTTTGTATGTTTTATTCAGTGTGTGTTTGAATACGTATCATTTAATTTATGCCTACATACCATGTCTTATTTCCATGTTTTGTATTCACAAGTTTTGGTTGCTAATAGAATAACCCTAACTAGTGAGTGGTGACATTTTAAGGTTTTCCAATTCCCCAAGAGAGGTCGAGATCGTAGACGCTTCAACCTAGACATCATAGTCACACTCACTTGAATTAAGGAGTTTTATGGGTTGATCTAGGTGGATATTGGTGGTCACCCACCTATTCCACCTAGACCTCCAGTCAGTTTCACGAGTTTCCTTTTTTATAGCAAAATTTACTATTTTTAGAAGTTTTTCGGTTTGTGAACGTTTGGAGGAGTTTTGAACCCTTAAATGACGTTTTTTCGAGCTCTATGGCTATGATATATCGTACACAAAAAAATGAGATAATATGACCAAGTTATGACCCCAAGAAGTTGGCTTTCCAACTAACCCCAACGGGGCCTACGAAATTTTGGTGTTTCAGCTCCTGGGTTAGGGTTTTGGTTGTTTATGGTTTTCCTATGCTATTCAATAATAAAAAGGCCATTAAGCCTCATTGTAAGACAATTCAGAGTCTTGTAGCCTCCAAATGTCTTCTCAGAGATAAGCTACCAACACTCTAGCTAGTTTATTTCCATTCCGTCTGTAAGTATATTTTAGTTATTTGATATTAATGAAATGAAGTTTTATTTCTGTTGCATCTCTATGTTTATGTGTATTTATGTTTATGAAATGAAGTCCGGATTAGTTGTATCAGAGTAGTCTTCTCTTTCTTGATCCTTCTTTTCATGTCCCCAACGAGGTCGAGGTATAAGGAGTTAGGGCTTGATATGGTGGAACCTTTGCAATATCAGCCTTGCAAACCCCGACGGTCGCTCATGGTGGAAGAAAATAAAGATGAGGGAACAATAGATCCTATCAAAATATTACTAGAGGAGGCCCTGAGAAAAAAGGAACCCGATGATGGATAAATTTGACCAGATATTTCAACGACTGCCCGGTGGCGGTGCATTTGCATCCCACAGCCACTCTGGAGGCACCACTCCTTTTAAGGTACATGTAAACTTTGATATTCCAAAATTTTAGGGCCAAATAGATGCAGGCATTTTAGATATATGGTTGAATATATTATAAGGATATTTATCAGTTTATGACTTTTCCAACCAGGAAAATATTACTTTTGCACTCCTCAAAGCCACCCCCCATGTCAAGGACTAGTGGGAAACCTATTGTGAGAAAAAGGAAGAGAGGGAACCCTCTTTGTTCTCGGCTACAACCACTTGGGATTATTTTCGAGATTCCATCAAGAAAAAATATTATCCCATGGGGAGCTATGAGGACAAGTTCATACAATGGAGTACGCTGCGGCAACAAATGGATCAAGACGTGCATGAGCTGATGAATTTTTTCCATACCATGTGCACAAAGTTAGGTATCAAAGATTCAGAAAAACATTTGGTGATGAAGTACTGTAGTTGTCTGCACAAATAAATTCAAGAGGAAATGGAGTTCCTTGAAATCTCCTCGCTTGGTGCAGCATAGATGTATGCTATGAGGTTTGAGTAGAAATTAAAATAGAAGAAGAGAGACTTTGGGTATGTGAATCAGAAGCAAGGGAAAGGTGCCCCCAAACCACAGAACAAAGGACAAAGCCAAGACACGGCAGCCTAGGACAACTTGCCATAGCCATAGGAAAATAACAACACCACGAAGCCAAAGAAGGACACGGGAAAGTGGTGTGAGTTCCATAAGAGTGGCCAAGATGAAGGCTTCTGAATCGAATGCATGCTATGACTCTGAATTAGAACCCGACAAGGGGAATGAAAAAGGGAAGAAGATTATCGATGCCTAGCCCAATGCCACCATTTCCACCACGAATATCTAGAAGGAGGAACCGAAAGATCGAAAGGAGGGGGAGTGTCTTTTCCATTCCAGGATGTGGGTAAAGGGTTCCCCGTTACAGTTCATTTTCGACATCAGGAGCCAAAAGAAACTCATTTCAGCAAAGGTCGTGAAGCAGTTGGGTTTTCTGAGCACATCACACCCAAAGTCGTACACCATCAGGTGGCTTCACCAAGGACAGGATCTCCGTGTCAACTAGGAGTGCCACCTTCGCTACAACATCAAACCCTTCATGGATAAGGTATTATGTGACATTGCTCCTCTTGATGTTTGTGATGTATTATTAGCCCAACCATACTTTTGGAAGAAACATGTTGTGTATGAGTCTAGGCTTCACGTTGTTATCATTACTTTGGGAAATAAGTTATATAGGATACCAGAGGTAGCACCACCTACCACCATCTCTTTGGTTACTACAAAATAATTGAATAAGCTCATTTCCAAAACCGGGAAATTTGTTTGTTTGACGATACACCCTTAGGGAAAGAAGAATACTGTGGCCACGACCTCAAGAAAGGGCTCCTCCACATGACAACAACAAATGGACAAAGTCGTGGAGGAGTATTGAGACATCTTCACCTCACCCACAGGGGTGCCTCTGTACTGTCAGGCCAAGCACTCAATCAATCTGACCCTAAGTGTGTCACTATCCAATGGACCAATGTATCGTTGCTATGTTCTCGAGAACAAAGAAATCAAGATACATATTCAGGAGCTGTTGTAGAAAGGTCACATCCAGCTGAGTTCATTGCCCAGTGGGAGTCCAATCATGTTAGAGCATAAGAAGGATGTGACTTGGATACTCTGCATTGACTATCGGGCATTGAGCAAGATAATTGTTCGGAATAGGTACCCGTTCCCACAGATTGATGACCTTCTGGACCAACTCAAGGGGGGGAAATATTTTAGCAAGATCGACTTGAAGTCCGAGTATCAAAAAGTACTAATCAAACCATATTATGTGTGGAAGACTGCCTTCAAATCCAAGGAGCCCTTTTCAAATGGCTGGTCATGCCTTTTAGGTTGATGAATGATCCCACAACCATTATGACGCTTATGGACGACATATTGCGGCCGTTCACCAACTTATTTGTGGTGGTGTACTTGGATGACATCTTGATCTTCAGCCAGACTTGAGAAGAGCACCTCCACCACATTCGACAGGTCCTACAAACACTGTAGCAACACAAGTTGTGTGGCAATTTGGAGAAGTGCATTTTTGGCATGAACCAGGTTCAATATTTAGGATACATTATTGATGAGTGGGGGGTGCATTTGGATCCAGCCAAGATCCAAGTCATTCAGGATTGGCCAACCCCAACCACTCTAACATAGCTCTGCATCTTTTTGGGCCTTTCCAATTTTTGCCGCAAGTTTGTGTTGGGATTCCCACATATCACTTGGCCCTTGAGTCAAGTCACCAAGGGAGGAGAGAAAGAAAAATTATTTTGGTCTGAACCTCAACAAAATGCATTTGTAGAGTTGAAATATCAACTCTGCTCTATGCCAGTGCTCACATTACCATACTTGCAACAACCATTTCAGATCGATATAGATTCCTCTGACTATGCTATTGGGGAAATTCTTACTCAATAGGGGCATCCTGTGGCATATCACAGTGAGAAACTTTCAAACACAATTTGGAAGTATCTCACTTATGAAAAAGAGATGTATTCCATTGTGCAGGCTTGCCAACAATGGAAGCATGGCATTTTGGGGAAGGAAATGGTCATCCACATAGAGCACTGACCCCTGCAATTCATACATACACAAGGGAAGTAGCATAACAATTTCCATAAGAAATGGTCCACATACCTACAACAGTTCCATTTGAAAATCAATTACAATAATGGCAACACCAATAATGTTTCAGACTACCTCAGCTAACCACCAATCATGGTGCTAACCACCGTGCTCAACTCTTATGGGAACGAGACTTCCGATTGGCTGCTTCTCTACAGAAGTGATCCAGAATTCAACCACACATACAAGATGCTCTTGGAGGGTAAGCAAGTTCTGAATTTTCACCTCCAGGATGCACTATTATGTCACCTGGGACACCTTTGTGTTCCTTCAAGCAAGTGTGCCAAGATGGTTTGGGAAGTGCACTACAGTTGGGTAGCTGGGCATTTCAGGGTCGAGAAAACAGTCGTAGTACTGTAGAAGTATTTTTATTGGTCGAAACTTCGACAGGATGTCGGGGAGTACATCAGATCTTGCACTGCCTGCGCCATTTCCAAACTGACCATCAAGAAAAAAAGCCTCTATAATCCACTGCCTACCCCTAGTTGACTTGGGAATCCATCTCCAAGGATTACATGTTGGGCCTGAATTCTACTAAGCATGAAAATGACTGTGTTTTCGTGGTCGTCGACAAGTCCTCGGAGATGGCCATTATGGTGGCCTGCAAGAAAAATATCATAAGAAAAGCCACTACTAAACTAGAAATGGTAAAACGGTTATTTATTTTGACAAACTCACACCCCTTAAAAACTCACACCCCTTGACATGATGCTATTGGCATTATTTTCCATGACGAATTTCGAAGTTTCTCTGCAGTTCAAAATCCAAACCGAGTGTCCCACACCCAAAGTTTGCACAATCAACCATAGAAAGTACAATTTTCCTTAAAAGATTTTTCATAACTTCCATAATGTTAAATATAAGTAACTATACAAACCACTGAATAAAAAATAATGTGATTCACTTGTTATACTTAGTGCACTCATCCCAAGCCCAAAAGAGTTCCCTTCCTTAAATACCGTGCGTGGAGAAGGTTAAGGAAGTTTATGGATACTTTTGTAGAAATAAAGTGCATAATAATATTATCAGATTCTTATTCATATAGTTTTTATCCTCCATAACTCCGATGCACATTAACACATAATTAACTTTGGCAACTTATCCTTTTTTTTAATACACTTCTATTAAAACATAAATTAGTCCATATATATAGATGGCATTCGCAAAATGTTGATGGCTTATCATATTATTTTTGTTATTATGACAGAAAAATCCCTTTCAATGTGTTTGAAGTTACTTTTCAAGAAGAAGCATAAGGTTGTAAAGTTGAAGGCACGGTGTGATTTTCGTTCTCCTCGGAATCCTAATAATGTCGAAATTTGACTACACATTGTCCTGATTGTCAAAATAGACTTGAATTGAATTATGGCTTGTTTTGTTTTTATCTGTTGAAAAGAAAAGTGTTGTTATAAGAGTAGGTTTGGATTATATGGAAGAGATTGTTAGGTAATTTGAATGGTTTTACCAAACTTTATTGTAAATTTGTATTGGTGAGTCTGTGAAATTGCACCAAAAAGATGTTTAAAAAATATTATCATTTTGAAGTATGTGGGGTTTAAGATTTTCCATTTCTTACCAATATTTTGACTTAACTGCATTAAAAAAAGGAAAAAGAGAATTTTATTAATATGATATAGGTGTGTTTAAGATTTGACATTTCTTACCACTATATATATATATAATATTGATGAGTGTGTGAAATCGCACCAAAAAGATGTTTAAAAAATATTATCATAGACTTGATTTGCATCCAGTGAAAATAGACTTGAATTGAATTATGGCTTGTTTTGTTTTTATCTCTTGAATAAGAAAAGTGTTGTTATAAGAGTAGGTTTGGATTATATGGAAGTGATTGTGTAATTTGAATGGTTTTCCAAAATTTTATTGTAAATTTTTATTGATGAGTGTGTGAAATTACACCGAAAATTTAAAAATATTATCATATTGAAGTGTGTGGGGTTTAAGATTTGTCATTTCTTTTATATATATTATTTTTAATAATGATTTTAAATTTTAAATCAATATCATAATATAAAATTATTAGTAGAAATATTTGAAAATATGTTTTTATTTTTATTTTTCAATTGAGCATTCACCATTTATGAAAAAATGATAATGATAATGACAATGGATATAGTAATTGATAGAATTAGAATTTACAATTTTAACAATTTATTATATATAAGTAATATCATTCATTCATATTTGATATATATATATACTTTGTTGGTTTACATATTAGTAGATATAGATGTAAAAAATATTCTCATTTTTGTTCATATAGCCACAACACTCCCTAAAATACTATGCATATTACCAAATAACATGTCAACTTAAATATCTTAGGAATGCAAAGATTTCAAAAAATGTGCACACATTACTAAGCATGTGCATATTTTTGTGTTTATTAATGGAAACAAATAGTGATGCGAGTTGTATTGTTACACAACCATGCAACACATCTTTGGAATTTTCCAATAGGATGTTCGTGAAGGAGTAATTTAAGGAGGTATTGGAGGAGCATTTGAGTGTCCATGATGTTAGTGTTGACTTCTTCCTCCATTTGTTTTAGGTAGATTTATTAAAACTTATCTGATTTTGTTTTTCATAAATTTTTAATTATAAAAACGAGTACAAATGTTCATTCATCTTTAAACGCAACATAGAAATAACATGTTCCTACAAACCCACCATCATTGAGTGAAGATATACTGAGCTTGAAACCATAACCACCAAATTAAAACTTTAAAACTAGTGCAGAATAATTAAGAGCCCAACTATGATTTTTAAGAAATAATACATAGTCCTCATACCTTTCACCTTTTACACTATTGGAGACCATTGTTTCTTCCATTGTTAATGATCAAGATCACATATCTCATATTTCCTATTATATGGATAGGATGTTTAAGTATTATAAGATGATTTCAGATAAAAACCAAATTAGATATATAAGAATTTTAAAACAAGATTTCATGACCTTGTTTATTAACCCTAAAACTAGAACACTTCCAATGACATAGAAACACATTTGCATGGATTAGTGCCCATAACAATTATTAGTATTTAAAACCTATATAAAAAAATAACTTTCAAGAAATTATGACATAATATAAATGAATAACGCATACAACATGAAAATTACGTGGCAAGACCTTGGCAATGTGTCAATAAAATATCCACCAGGAAAGGTAACATATTTTATTGATCAAGAAGAAAATCAATCCTACAACCATATTTAATCTCTTACGATATATAGACATATCTGAGTTGTTAACATCACCTTTTTTTTACACAAACTACTATTTGTTTCATAAACCACCCATTGTTATGAAAACTATAAAAAATTATGTGAGGTAAACTTTGGTTTTTACAATTTATTTTCATTTTGTTGTCACAAATTCTAACAATATTCACTTAAAAAAAAATTTAATTGATATTGTTCCCAATCCCTTTCATCAACTCTTTTATAATACAAGAGAAACTAAACACCATCATAGCTTCTCTAATAATACTATTTTTGTAAACATGTTTGAATAAATTTCTTGATTGTGGACCTTTTTAAGATATGCTTCACTTCCATCAATTACTTGTCTTAAAAAATGGCAATTAATATCAATATGCTTAATCTTACTCATAGATAAGTTGGATTTTTACCCAACTATATAGAGCTTCGACTATCACAAAATATAGTTACATTGTCTTGCATTCTTCCAAACTCACACAAAAGACCCTTCAACCAAACTAGATCTTTGCAATCACGAGAGACAAAGATATATTATACCTCATTAGCTGATAAGGAACTGTTTCTTGAATCTTTGACATCCAACTAATAAATTCTCTTGCAATAATAAAGGCATAACCTAAAATAGACCTCTTCTTGTCCAAATCACTTGCAAATTCTAAATTAGCATAATCACTACAACAGTTATAATTGATGCAATAATCATTTGTGACTCTAACATATTAAAGCACCCATTTCATTGCTTTATAGTGATATATTCCTTTATATTCCATGTACCTATCGACAACACCCAATACATGTGAAATATTAGGTTTAGTACATACCATCATATACATTAAACTTCCTATGCATTAGCATATAGTACGCGAGACATAATTTTTTTCTTCCCCACTACTAGGACACATACCTGAATAAAGATTAAAATTGAAAGCTACATGGATATTTACAAGTTTCACATTATTTATTATGTATTTAACAAGTACTCTATCAACATACTTATGAGAACCTAATCTTACCATTTTTTCTATCTTTGTGTATTTTTATGCGCAAGATTTCTTATATTGCTCCTAGGTCCTTTATATCAAAGGTACTAGCCATTTGAGACTTCATATTTGTGATCTCATCCATGATTTTCAATGCAATAAGCATATGAACATATAACACCAATATAATGAATATACCATTCGAAATTTTCAAGTAAACAAAATGGCCATACCACTTCTAGTATAATTTTTTCTCATCATGAAGGAATCAAACTTCTTGAGCAATTTCCTAGGAAATTTCTTTAGGCCATACAATTCCTTCTAGAAATTGTAAACTATCATTTTTTGTGATGTTGAAAAAATCATCCTGGATGTTCATTTACGTCTTCATCCAATTCTCATGTAAAAATGTTTTTATGACATTTAAATACTCTAACTATAAATCAAGCAAAACAACTAGTACCAATACAATACAAACAGATACAAGCTTAACAAACAACAAAAATATTTCATGGAAAACTGTACCTTTCATTGAATAGTATCCCTTTGTGATCAGTCTGGATTTACACCTTTCAACTTTATCATCAATTTCTTTCTTGAATTTGTAGACCCACTTACACCCAATAACCTTTCTATCTTTAGGAAGTTCTACCAAGCCCCAAGTTTTTTTCCCCAATGCATGTATATCTTATTTTATTCTATATTCCATTTAGAATCATCAAGATCATTTATTAATTATTGACAACAAGAAGGTTCCCAATTATCAATACTACAATAATAGATGGAATGAAATCAGTATATATTTTAGGAGGGTTTCTTTATCATGTAGATATTCTCAGTGTTGGTTTTGGAGTTTCCACATTTTCCTAAATATATTTATCATCCACAAATTCCTTATCATCATAATATTCCTCTATCTTTTAAGTTTCTATATGTGGTTGAGTCTCTAGTTAAATTTTTTGATTTAGTAACATTTTTTTACGTTTCAGATAAACTTTTACAATATTTAATTTAATGAAGGGGTGGGGGGGGGGGGGTGTCATCAAATATCACATCTTTGCTAATGATGATTTTTGGGGTAGCAGGATCCCACAAACTATAGCCTCTAGCTACATCATCATAACCAACAAATACATATTTATTCAATCTAGGGTCTAACTTCGAATATCAATTTTTAAGAGTAAGAGCATAAGCTTCACAACAATATTCTTTTTTTTGAATTTGAATAATCATAAGGATCATTTATTCATACCTCTTCAATCATTTTACAATTTATTACAACTAATGGTGATCGATTACAAGATTTCAATAAGTAGTGATTACTCTTCCTCAAAACTATTATTGAAAATTGGTATTGTTGAGCATGTACTTTTATCTTTTTAGAAGAGACATGTTCATATGTTTTGCGATGCCATTTTTCTAAGGACTTTATATGGTGGATTTGTGTCTTCTAATCCCATCTTCTTTGCAATATTTTTTAGATTCTAAAGATGTGTACTTACCTCCATTATCTATTCTTAAAAATTTGATTGTCCTATCGATTCTATTTTCAACCATAACTCTAAATTGTTTAAACATATTAAACACAAGATACTTTATTTTCAAGACATAGAATCATATTTTTATAAATAAATAATCTATAAATGTTACAAAATATGAATATACTCCAAAATAAACTTTCCACGGGGCCTTGGATAGATGCTGATCGGGTACTTTGTTAAGGAATTCTTAGATGTGAAGTCACCGGTTGAATTCCTGACCTCGATCGGGGTGATATATTGAACATGATGAAGATGTATTCTTGAAAATCTTAAAAAAAAACTATATGGGATACCCCCCAAACATCTAAATGGATAAATTCAAGAAAACCTTTACTAATATGTTTATCTACTTTAAACATTTTCCTACATTTTTTTCCAAATATATAATGTTTCGAGAAATTTAAATTCAATGATTTTAAATTTAGAAGTAATGTGTGGTTTATTAGTATTTGTATCCCTTTCTCACTTGGATGACCCATTCATTGATGCCTAAATCATTGGATTCATTTTCCTCCTTATATACTATCATTGCTCCATTAATTTGAGTAATTCATTATAACTTGTAAAGGATTCTAGTTTTTGTAGACTTAATAACCACCAAAGTACCCTTGGACACCTTAAATGATCCACCTTGACCCGTAAATTTGTACTTCCAAAATCGAGGGTGCTCAAAGAAATTTAATTCTTTTTTAGTTCAAGAACATGCCTAACCTATGTTAATGTTGTTATAATACCATTAATTTTTTTTATCTTAATGCTTCAAACCCAAATAGTCTTACAAGAAACTCTATTTCCCATAAGAACTATACAACCATCAATAGCTTGATAAGAAGAAAACCAAATTCTATGTGGACACATGTGATGAGAAGGATTAAAATCTGAAACCATTCTTCATAGTATTGAGGGACATTACAAATAGATATAACTTCATCAACCATACATGGGCGTAATTCAATCAGATTTGCTTACTTTTTAGTGTGCTTCTTAGATTCCTGTCTCTTCCAAGAATATTTCTTAAGATGCCCTGACTTGTTATAGTACCAACATTTGAATTTACTCTTCTTTCCTCTTTTAATTTGGTATGGAAGTACCTCTTGGGTTCTCTCCTTTTTATTTCGACTAACCTGTAGCCACCATCGCTTATGTTGTGGAGGTTTCAATATTGGATTTCCTCAGCACCTTGTTAGACAAAAATGACCCAACAATAAAATCATAGTTAAGAATATCATTTGTATTAAATATAATGGAAGTGACTAAATGATTCTATGATTTAGGCAATGAACAAAAAAATATAGCTGGATTATCTTTGTCATAGATTTTAACATCAATAGTAGTCTACTAGCATATAAAAGTATTAAATACATTCAAATGAACTATAAATTTTGTACCATCATTTATTTTTAGACTCTATTGTTGCCTCTTCAAGTACATTTGGTTTTTCAAGGACTTTGTCAGATAAAGGATCTCTATATTTCTCCATAAGCCTACTACTGTTACTTCTCCAATAATATTAAACATGACGCCATCTGAAAGACATAATCAACTGGTGCTAGGAGCTCTTCCATCTAGGCCTTCCCATTCTTAATCAATCATATTTGTAGTTTTCTTGAATGGTGATAGCATTTGGGTTGTGTGATTTGATTAGACACTTGAGCGCTAATTTTTTTTGGGTGCCCCCCAACCCTCTAGTATTGAAAGAGAGAATTAGGGGATTTTAAGGCCATACCTACGTTAAGAATCCCCAAAATTGTCAATTACTTTCATTTACTAATATCCAAACCTATATATATGCGTGTGTAATTTATAATGAAATATTTCTCAAATCACAATACATTATTATTATTATTATTAATTCAATTTCAATTTTGATATAATTTTTTATAAATATTATAGAATTCTAAATTTATTAATATTGTATTAATATATATTATAAAAAAAGTATTACAATAATAATTATTATAGTGAAATTATTTGTAAACAATGTCAAATAACATCATCATTATTACAAGTGGTAAAATCTATAAAAAAATTTAGGATCATAAATAAATATTTTTAAGGTTTATTAGATAATAAATGTTTTCATAAAATAATGAATTAAGCTTATAATTTTTTTGGTTAATTTTAATTTTGTTTATTTATTTCCTTATTTTTCTTATGATGGGTATCTTTTAAACATGAATGTATATAAAAATACTGAAAATTTTAAGTCAATTGATCATTGGGAATAGTAGACCATAACCAAAAATTTACTCTTAGATAAAGAGAAATAGAATATCAAAGTACTCAGGAGTCCAAAATTAACCATACAAAAACTGAAAAGTGAGCCTTTCTAGCCTTGGAGATAAATAGAGAAAATAAGAAATGAGTAAATTAGGAACATAACAAGAGATTAGGTAGAGGGGTCTGATTCGATGGCTATGGTGTGGATAGGATCCTTGTTGTATCTTATGGTGCCTCCAACTGAGGATGAGATGCCAAGGTGCTACTTTATGTGTTGCAACCGCTTGAACCTATCCAAAAGGACCTTTCCGAGAAGGAATTTCATATGCCAATATAAATACACTATGTGCATGTATTGGTGGAAGCATCCACATGTATTCCCAATGTCGAGCACCCAATCTGTAAGGGTTGCAAGAACCTCTCTTTTTAAGATTTTGATGCAAGGGCATAACCCCCCATAAATCAAATCCGATTTTGGATCCCCTCGAAGGCACATCATGGTGTTCATAGGGAGAGGACATGATTTCCTATGATTTTATGTAAATTTAAAATATGTTTAAGCTTATGGAAGGTGTGTTGTGTCAAGTTGGGAAACCTATGGACATATTAATAGGTGGTTAATATGATGTAAAACTAGGAGGAGAGGGCAACGAGGCCTTAATGTGTAAATTACATGAGTTAATATGAAATGTTTCTTTTGTGTGTTTTTATTCAATTTGTGTTTGAATATGTATAGTTCAATTTATGCCTACATACCATGTATTATTTCCAGTTTTGTATTCACAAGTTTTGGTTTCTAATAGAATAACCCTAACTAGTGAGAGGTGACATTTTGGGATTTTCCAATTCCCTAACAGAGGCCAAGATCATAGACGCTTCAACCTAGAATGCACGGTCAAAATCACTTGAAGTAAGGAATTTGTTGGGCTGATCCAGGTGGAAATTGGTGGCCACCAACCGATTCCACCTTGACCTCCAGTTAATTTCATCAGTTTCCTTTTTTATAACAACATTTATTATTTTTTGTAGTTTTTCGGTTCTTGAACTTCTAGAGAAGTTTTGACCTCCTAAACGACGTTTTTTTAGGTCCGCAACTATGATATATCATATACACCAAACAAATATAATATGACCAAGTTAAAACCCTGAGAATTTGGTTGCCCAACTAACCCCAACGAGGCCCACAAAATTTTTGTGTTTCATCTCCTAGGGTTAGGGTTTTCCTATGTTGTTCAATAAGAAAAATTCCCTTGAGCCTCATTTTTACACAATTCAAAGGCTTGTAGTCACCACATCTCTTCTCAGAGATAAGCTATCGACGCCCTAGCTAGTTTATTTCCATTCCATATGTAAGTATATTTTAGTTATTTGATATTAATGAAATGAAGTTTTATTTCTGCTGCATCTCTGCGTTTATGTGTATTTATGTATTTTATTGCGTTCCTGCATAAGTCCGGATCAGTGGTATTAGAGCAGTATTCTATTTTTTGATCCTTCTTTGCATGTCCCCAACGAGGTTGAGGTATAAGGAGTTAGGGCTCGATCTGGTGGAACCTTTGCAAGATCAACCTTGAAAACCTCGACGACCGCCCATGGCTGAAGAAAATAAATATGAGGGAGCATGATATCCTATCAAAATATTGCTAGAGGAGGCCCTCAAGAAACAAAGGAACCCAATGATGGATAACATTTCCCAAATCCTTCAACGACTCCTCGTTGACGATGCATTTGCATCCTTGAGCCACTCTGGAGGCACCACTCCATTTAAGGTACAAGTAAACTTTGACATTCCCATATTTGAGGGCCAAATAGATGTAGACATCTTAGATAGATGGTTGAATCTATTAGAAGGATATTTTTGCGATAGCTTTCTGGTGCTCGAGGAAGGCTGTCAAATTAGCTATAAAGTTCCAAATATGTTGCGTGCATGTTCATGCTAATATATATAATTGACAAAGCGAGGTGTAAAAGATTACCTCTTTGTGGACAAAAGATCCTATGGAGAACACCAAGCAGCGAAGTAGAGATCCTTCTTCACCTGCTCCGAGTCTAGATCCTGCAACCAATCAAAGCATCCACATAATATCTACAATAGTATAGCTTTCTATCAATTAAACTAGCATATAAGAAACATAAAACAATGTAGGTCTAAGCCATTCATATCATGCTACATAGACGATTGAACAACAATTGTGACACTAATGCATCGAATGGAAAAAAAATATACAGTTCTATTGATTTATGAAAAGGAGCATTACAACCGTCAGTTGCACCACGCCCTCCTCAATCTCCCAATTCCTCTCTCTCTTTCTCTATCTCTGAGTGTGATGATGCTCAAGGCAGAAAGCTCTTAATGAACTTCGCCAATCTTCAAGCCTCACACTACAACAATGAAATTATGCTCCACACATAATCAAACCTTCGACCTTAGACCAAGAGCCCACAACTCCAATTTATAGGAGATGGAAAGGACAAACCTTGCCAACTCGTTCAACCTATTCAAATCGGGAAAGATCTAATTGTGTCCTTACTTTTCCTTGCTTTTTCTTTCCATAGGAGTTCAGTTATGTTTGTACATGCCTAATAAAAGGTTTGTGCCATTTAGTTTCTATTTTAAACTGATTCCTTTTGAGAGAGAGCTGGAAATGCCAATCATTTTTCCACACGATATTTTCCTTTTCACATTCAAACACGGATAACGTTGCCCCTTGGGCAAGACAGAGTGTTACCCTAGGCATTAATTCTTCCTTTGCATGACTCAGGTGCATTATAACTCTGCCTAGTTTTTTTTGGGGTGCGTTACCTTGGCAAGAATGGGTCTTGTCTAGGTCATTTTCTTCCTTCCATGTTACCTTCTCCTCTGAGCTGATGAGGAGGTCATTTTTCCTACAATAGATGCTCCCTAAAGTGTGAGGTTAGAGATGAAGATGATGGCCAAAATACTTTATAACAAGTGCAGTAGAATGAGAGGAATTGGAGGACTGAGGAAAACTTGAAACAACAACATATGTCGGAAAATATAGTATATGTCTTGAGTCAGGCATTCCCATTCTCATTAGCTAATCAAAATGATTTCTCTAGAGCAGAGATATGAATAGTGTGTACACTGATAATCATAACATGGAATTGTCTGTCATAACAGGATCAATCTGATAAGCTGTCTCCAAAAAAACAATATCGCAACTTGGGAGAGAAAACACAGCTGTAATGGTGTAAGTCTCAACCCAAGGTCTTGGTCGCCGCTTCACTAAACTGCATATTTTCATACATGTGAATGAAGGAGTCATAGTGGAACATGCGAGGAACCATTTGATTACCAGTAAATAACAAAATTTTTTAATAGACACGAGGGTGGTCACCGATCATTATGATGGTCCCCAAGATGTATAGTACAATCTAATGAGTGTGAATATAAGGAGTTGATGTCAAACACTAGTAGAATCATTCGATCGGGAGCCAATAACGAGAACCCCAAACCAAACAAAAGATGACCTACCACTGATGTTTGGAAGTATCTAGGTCCTGATGTGTTTTTGGATCAACTTCCTAGATAAGATGTTGAAGTTGATAGGAAGAGAAATGTCAAAAGGTAGGCACAGAGGCGTCCTAAATCAGTCAGCACAAAATGGGAAAAGATGATTTTTTTTATGGAAATAATAAAGAGAAAATGGGAATAATTAACGACAAATAAGTTCTGATATATGATGGATTGGTTGATACAAGGAGCAGTAGATAGAGGGATCTTCTTGAACAATAGAAGGCACTCTAACAGGGTACCAGGCAGCTTAGGCTTAATGAACACCAAAGAGTATCAGGATTCACCAATGCAAGAACATTGGCATGTGAAGGCTAAACTCATAGATGGTAGGGTTCAGCTAAATGCGAGAGAGTTTTCTGGGAAGTGCCATGTTCAAGATATTGTGCTGCCAAATCGACCTTTTAAAATGTAACAAAATAAGTGTACATTTCATCCAAATGTTTTCCCCGTTTGATTAAGTTTAACGGGTCCATACAGGTAAACTTGGTGATTTTTTCATTTTTAGAGAGTCTAAAAAACATCATAAAAGATAACTCTAGGGGGTACCTTTGTCATGTTTGATAACCAGGTACGACGAAGGGAGAATAGTAAGCCTGAAACAATTAATTTTCTGTGAGTTAGTCCATTGAATCCAGAAAAGTGAGAAATCTATGTTCAATGGAAATCTACCTCATTTTGTTATGAGTACGAGGAGATGAAGTAAACTCAATGTTTTTTGTGAAATTTTAACAAGTCAAATGAAGAAAAACTCGATGCTCTCCGTGAATTTTTAACGAGTCCCATGGAGAAAAACTCGGTTCTCTACGTGAATTTTTAACAAGTCCCATGGAGAAAAACTCGGTTCTCTCCATGAATTTTTAACGAGTCCCATGGAGAAAAACTCAGTTACTTTTTCTGTTTAATGAGCTTTGAAAAAGATGGGAAAGAATGGCTCATATTTCTTCTTCGTAGTAGTTTAACAAGCCCGACGAAGGAAACTCGGGGTTTTTTCAGTTTTACGAGCTAGAAAAAAGTCCCTAAAAGAAAGCTTGAAACCGGGTCGAACATGGTCAAATCTGCACATGAACACTAACAACTCATCAGAGCATTGGTAACATTTAAAAACCAATAGTTGTGACAAAGCATAGTAGTAATTTTCCAATTTTAAAAGACTAGCCGAGTGAGTCTTACCTCCAAAATGGCTATAAGAAGGCAACATGCCTTCATTTTCACTGTTTTGAGTGCTGTGATAGAGCTCTAGATTGAAAAAAAGTGGTGAAACTTCGGTTGCTAATTGTGGTGATCTGGGAAATGTTTTTTAATTCCGTGAGATCCAGGTAAGAGCTTGAACCCTGCTCTAGCTTTCCATTGTCATTTTAGTTATTTTTGCTGGCTGGAAGTGTGAATTTTGGCAGGCCCTAAATATATTTAGTGGCTAATGCGGGTGCCCAGAATTTTTGCCACGTTAAACGCCCTTCACGATAAGGGAAAGAGCGTTAGAAGGCATTGTTTTTCACTATGGCCCGCGTTAGCCGGCAAAAACAATTTTAAAACTTGTTTTTAATCATCCTAAAGTGTTCTAGCCAAAAAATAATCCACGGGAAATGTTGCTTGTGCAGGTGTGAAGCAGTTTACCATGATCATTTGGCGTGAAAGAGAGCATGAGCGGGAAGAATGCGAAATAGTTACTGATGCTGCTACTTTGATGGTTCTCCACAGATAAGGATTACTGAAGTATGCTCGTTTAAAGCTGATGAGAGGGTAGGAAGACCTTCTGAGATGGATCATCCAACAGTGGGATGATCAGCAACATGTCTTTCACATCGGGGGTAATGAACTTGCGACCGAGAAAGATGAAATTTACTACTTGATTGGTTTGTCATGCAGAGGAGTGAGGCCCAATCTGACAGGTTCCAGGGCAGATCCTCGCACTACTGCGGATATGATCCGAACTCACTACATAAACAATACTGCAGCAGTAAGTAACTGGGTGCCTATTGCACGGGTGTTAGCGAGACCATTGAGGTCTCCCTTGTGGATGATAGTTTGCTTGGCAGGGGCCAAGAGTCAGCATGTGGCCACCAAGGCCCAGGTATTGTTGGCGCTAGATTTCATGCAGCCACAGGTTTTCGACTGGTGTGAAGGTGTTGTCCGCCGGGTTCGAGTAGAATTGACAGCATGTAAGACTCAGACCCAAAGAGAGTTTGGGTGTGGTACATTGATCGTGTATTTTATACTAGAGCGGGTGCCCGCAATGAGGCTAAGAATGATCACGGATGCGTTGGGACCTCGGGAGCCTAGATAGGCTCGTTGGTCAGCTTTGATACCGTGGACTAGAGAGGGTCCAACCTATCATTGTTTTGATGATGCATTCTTCGAGTGGTTGGACGACCAGATCTCGATGATTGAATATTATCCCTATGGAGAGATGAACTACACAGGAGATCCGAAGTTGATATTTCCATTGGGAACTCAGTGGGGTCTTGATGGTAAGAAAGAACTTGATCAATGTTTTTGAAGTATTTTTTATCTTTTGAATGTTTATGCAACTTTTTTGTTTAATGGGTGAAATTTTTTTTTTGACATGAAGCTTGTTGCTTGACATAGATGTGGCACCTGTCTGTCCAGTTGGAGCCCCTCGCTATGGAAGGCAAGGAATGCAGATACCTAGGGCTAGTGCAGCAACAGAGGCCGCAACAACCACTGAAGAGGGTGGTGACGCACGTATTTTGCAGGAGCTTGCTAGGAACCTTGAGGGTCTAAGCATGGGCGTGCCACCTCTACCCATGAGGGAGATCCAGGTTCACCTACAGTGGCACATAGTGGGTGTACCGGAGAGGTTCTTGGTGCCTCTGAGGAGGATATCCAGAGCAGTTATCTGCTATTTTGAGTAGCAGGCTCAGGAGGAATAGTGGATAGATGTGTAAATTTCAGAGCGTGGCTTAGCATAGCCAAATTTTTGTTTGTAAAACACCCAAGTTTTGGGAAGTTTTTTTATGTAGCATGAATGGACACGACATATACATATACATATACATATTTTGGTGATTTTGATGCATGTGATTTTAATTTTTATGTTATTTTCATGGTATAAATATACACTCATGTATGACGTTTTCTATAATAAATGTGCCAAATGCCAATATAACACATAATTTTCCAATGAATAAGCTAATGTATTAAATTCTCTAGGAATGTGCTCAAACGCGATGGTTTGAAATTGGTGTTCTAGAAGTCGTACCCCTAAGTAATAACATAATAAGACTGAATGACGGACGTGATAACAATTGTTTAACTGCATACCAATGAGTTGGGAATCTAACCTGACCACTAGATTGGAGATGTCGTGAGATGCTATTTCCATGAGGAGTTGGATCATTGACATGTATTCAACAATATTGTTGGTGGCATTGCCTAGGAAGATTCCCCCAGAACCAAGGAGTTCCGCCTCGGGTCTGTAGAGGACCCAAGCAGCCGACGCAATGTGTCGAGTATGACGACTAGCATCATCCGCGTATCCAACGTATGATAAGGATGACGAAGGCATCTGTGTAAAAGAAAAAGTGTTTATGAGAAAAACACTCAAAAAACCAAAAATATCTAGACACATCAAACAAATACAAAACTGATATACATAAAATTACAAAGCATATGCCTAGTGGAACACTAGGTGAAATACTTCTTTAGATAGAGCCTGTTGTGGGGTTCTGCGAGTGGAATTCCGTTATAGTCCTGAAGTTCATAAGCTCCTTTTGAAAGGAATTTTGTGATAACGTAAGGACCAAGCCATAATGGTTGGAGTGTTCCTGCCCCCAAGAGGTCATGTCTATGATCATAGAGTAGAAGGAGATCGCCTTCTTGGAAAGAATGAGGCTTGACAGATTTGTTGTATTGAGCTTTTACTTGGCGCTTGTGAGATTTGAGTGCCAGCGTGGCATCCTAACGAGTTTTATCCAATTGATCGAGCAAGAGAAAGTGCTATTCTATGGCAGTGGTGCTGGGTAGGAGTTCAACAACGAGCTTGAATGATGGAATCTCACACTCGATTGGGAGTACTGCTTCCAGGCCGAATGCAAGTTGGAATGGCGTGAAGCCTGTAGCAGTTTTGACTAACGTTCGGTATGCCCATAACGCAGAATATAACTTCTGATGCCATGTGGTTTTATGGTTGTCGACTAACTGACGAATCATGGTTTTGAGGATGCCATTTACTGCTTCGACTTGAACATTAGCTTGCGGATAGTAGGAAAAAGATTGATCTTGTCTAAAACCTAGCATGGAAGTTAATTCCGTCATCCTATGGTTCTGAAATTGTGACCCATGATCTGTGACAATTGAGAGGGGCACACCAAAATGGCAGATGACTTGATTTAACAAGAATAGAGCGATGGTTTCTCCATCGGCCTTAAAATTTGGAATGGCTTCCGCCCATTTCGTGAAATAGTCGACTGCAACTACAATGTAATCGTGTCCATCCACAGAAGTAGGATTGCATGTAACGAAGTCTATTCCCCATTTAGCGAAAGGATCAACGGAGACAACTAGATGAAGAGGGGCAGGATGGGTGCACATTTTCTTCGTGAAAATATGACACAAATGGCACTTATGGACTGTTGTGACACAATCTTTAAACAAAGTGGGCCAATAGTCTCCTGCGCATAAAATTTTCTAGCCAGAAGCTATGCTAGAAAGATGACCTCTGAATGCCCCTGCATGACAGTCATTTAAAATGTGTTCTGCCTCATTAAAAGTGAGACAATTTCGAAGAATAGTATCGACACCATGACGATATAGAGTATCATTTAGCACAAGGTAGTGTTTCTCTTGGTGAAGAATATGACGACGATCGTCTGATGTGAGAGTTGGGTGGAAGCATTGAGTTTGGAGGTAGACCAAAATGTCTCCATACCAAGGATCAGAAGAATCGATTAGGTAGACAGATTCATCTGTAAATGGATCATGAGCTACATCTTCCGGGTCAATTCTGGGTCAATTCTGGGAAGGTCTGACAGTAATTCGACGAAGACTAGAGATTTCTTTTCTTTGGCAACAATGAACACAAAATCGAATTGTTGGAGGATTACAATCCATTTGGAATATTTTCCTCCAATAACTTGTCGAGACAAAATGTGTCACATGGGATTCTCCAAAGCAATGATGTTAGTCTTCCACAAAAATATATAGTGTCAGAGTCGAGTGACAACGAAGAACAATGTTATCGTAGTTTCTCCACATGCGAATATCGTAGTTCAGGTCCAATGAGACCTTTTGACAAGTAATATATCACCTGTTCACTATCTTCATCATGAACTTGAACCAAAACCATTCCTAGTGAGGATGGTGAGGCTACCAGGCAGAGGAGAAAGTCGTGTGAGTAGTTGGGGGCACTAAGAATTGGGGTAGAAACGAGTGCTTGTTTCAAGGCATCAAATGACAGTTTAGCTTGGTCATCCCACAAATATAGTGTTCCTTTCTTCAATAAACACATAAATCCCTTCGTCATCTTGGCATATTTTACTATGAAACGATGTAAAAAAATTTCCTTCCCTTGTAAACGTTGGAGTTGCAGAATGGATTGTGGTGTGGGTAATTCAATGATTGCCTTAACCTTATAAAGATCAACCATAATCCCTTGCTTGGAGACAATAAAACCTAGAAGGCATCCAAACACGACAAAAAAGATGCACTTATGTGGATTTAGACGTATATTGTAGAACCTACACCGAGCAAAGATTTGTTTCAGATGCGCAAGGTGGTGGATTCGCTTCTTGGAGTGAGTTGAAAGGTCATCCAAGTAAGCTTGTACAATATGCCAAATATCATGAAAGGCATAGTCCATAGCCCTTTGAAAATTTTCTCTCGCATTCTTCAGAATGAATGGAAGTTTACTATACGCAAAGGTGCCCCAAGGACAAATGAAGGCGGTTTTATGTTGGTCATATTTTTTAATCGCAATTTGGTTGTAGCCCGAGAAGCCATCCATAAAGGAGAAAGATTCACATCCAGAAAAATCATTGAGAATCTGATCTATAAACGGTGTAGGATAATTGTCTTTTGGACAAGCGGCATTCAGATCACGATAGTCAACACAGACCCGGATGGTGCCTTGTTTTTTATCTACAGGAACCAGATTGGAAACCCATTTTGTCAAATGAATGGGATAGATTAAACCATAGTGTAAGAGTTTTTTTAATTCAATCTTAATGGCGGTAGCTTTGCGAGGGTGGAAAGGTCGAAGTCTTTGCCGAACAGGCTTGGCATTGCCATAAACTTTGATTTCGTGCTGAACAATAGACAGTTCTATGCTGGGCATTTCATCGTAAGACCAAGAAAAAACATCGTGAAATTCCTTAAAAAGGGATGTGAAGCATGCAATTTCCTCGGGATTGCAATCAGCTCCAATATGAATGTTTTCCATGATACCCGTTTTGATTGAGATATCGATGAGTATAGTCTTAGAAATATTTCCCATGTTCCCTTCCGAATCGATATTTTTAACAGTCGTGTAAATGGAGGGAACGATTTCAGGTGGGTCAAAATAGCATCCGAATCGAACATCAAAGCGCAATGATGGAACTCTCCCCAAGGTCGTTCTTCTCGATACATGACCTTTTGAATAGCTTCGTCTGTAGGCAGGATTTCGTCGAGAATATCGTTAGAAAGAACCGTGATGGGAGGGAGGTTGGTACCATTGGTCGAAACCAAAGAAGTGGAGGGTTCAGATGTGATTTGGATGGCTTGATAAGCCAACTCTGCCGGTGATAGTGACATCTAATCTCCATAGGAATTAACATCTGAAGGCGCCAGTAGGATCCATGGATTGATAGAGCCATCTGAAATGGTGGATATCATTGCAATTGTATGTGGAACCTCAGGCGGCAGGAGAGGAAAGCAACCCATCAGGGAAGATGCCTTCAGAAGACTGGTACCAATACTGACATCCGAGTCAGGAATGCCTCCTACTAGGGGTACAATGCTACTTGGTAACGTGGAATAATCAGGGGTGAAAAAGGATAACTGATACACTGTGACTATTTTCCCATCCAATGAAAAGAGGATGAGTCGGAAGACTGAAGAGACAATGGTAGTCATTGTGTAAGACCAACTGTGACCCAACAACAGATTATAGTCTAGATGACGATCTACGACTTCTATGTCCACCGTTATCCTCTTCCCACTAAGAGAAATGGGAAAGCTAGCAAGGTAGCCTTTTGGGAGGAAAGTGTGGCCATCGAAATATTTAAGGGAATTCGATAATGGAGACAAAGTAGGAGAACCTAAATCGAGCCAGCAAGTAGTTAACATAATGCAGGTGGAAGCACCTTCGTCTATGACAGTGCGATGGATTGGTCTCCCTTTCGACACAACTTGTACCTGGAATGCAAGTTGGTGTGAGAGGCGAGGTTTAGATTTCTCCATGTTGAATATGGCTAGTGTATAATCCTGGTGGTCGATTCCACCAATGGACGAAAGCAGAGCTTTCCTTTGTGCTGGGCAGGTTTGTAATACTTCGAGTGCAAAAATAGCTAACAGTGCTTACACCAAATCTTCTACAATATTATAGTTTTGGGCAGCATGTGTAGAGGTGTTATGAGTCATGTGTCGAAGTGTCCCTTTGGGGGGACGAATCGCAGGGTCAGCAGTAGGCCTTTCGATATGAAAATCATTGGGCAGCAGTGGACTCGAACTAGTACCAAGTTCCTGAGCATCAATGACAGGATTTCCATAGATTTTGGCTCGTGTTTGGAGTTCAACACTTTCAATGCCATAAATGGCGAATGATCCTTCACTGGAAGGATGTGTACCACCGTTGCCCCTTTGCGGGGGTTGTGGTGGGTTTGCAACCATGTGTTGATGTTGTTGTTGTGGATTAGGGAAGAGATTATGAATAACAACAGGTGTTCTCCCAGAGTCCTTGTTTTGTGATAAAATCCGTGCATTCCTGTAGCCGAGGAAATTTGTATGTCAAGTGGTCCTCCACACAGATTCTGCAAGGAAATTTCATGGGTTTCTCCTTTCCTTTTTCGTTCTTAGCATATTTTTTCTGGTTTGGATTATTCTGAGTATCTGACTGCTCTTCCAAAGAAGAGGTATTTTTCTTGTTCTTCTTGTTCTTTCCACTAGGTTTTTATGAAAATTACACAGAATTTACCTCAATGGTAGGAAGAGTAGTTGATTGGTTAGGGGTAGTGGCAGCCGAAGATGGCTGGGAGGTTTTCCCACTAGGCTATTTAATGGCTATGCCGGAGATCACACCAACGGGGCCGTCATCGTGCACTCCGAGTTTCAAAGTAGCGGGAGGATTTGGATTGCTAAGGGCATGGGGGAGTAAATCATATAGCGTGCCAGATTGCAAATAGATCAGATCTAAATGCTGTGCATGACGAATGGATTGGTCTTCCGTGAACACACCAGATAAACAAAAATCCTTAGCTAAGGGTGGTAAGGGTGACTTATAAAACCAGTTGGATAAGAGAGGATCCGGGATTGGCGCTTTGACCAGCCTCCTCCTACATCTCCATTCATGAATGTGATTGGAGATATGGGTGGCGGTGTCTTAGCGCAGCGAGGTTAAGAGTTCTGTGCCGGTTTCGTATCTAATAGGTAATTGGGAGTTCTTAAAAAAATATGTAGCTAAGGCACCAAAAGTGTTGATGGCCCCACGTGGTAACTCAATGTACCATTTGGAAACATTGCCTGTGAGAGTACGGGGGAAAATTCGAAGCCATATACTATCATCAACCTTGGAATTAGAAATAGACCATAGATGAAAGGTGGTGACGTGCGTAGCTGGATCGTCCCCTTTTTTCCCGTTGAATTTAGGGATGTCAGACGGAATCTTGTGCAGTACTGGAGGCCAGAGTGGGTTGTGGTTGATGGGATTATTGGTTAGTTTTTAGATGTTGGGGATGTCTGGAGATGCTAAAAATGGAAATTGTGTGTTTGCCCCCAAATCTAGCCAAGTATTGGCTGACCGTTCGGACCATAGGGTCTGTCCATCAATGCATTACCAATGGGATAAGTAGGACTTTGTTGATAAAATTTCCCTGTGGGTGGGGGTGTAGGGGTGTATGGTTGTTGTCCATAGGGTATGTTGTAATGGGGGGCGAACTATTGGTTGCCCCCAGTGTAAAAGTTACCCCCTTGCCCAAATTGATTTTGGGGTTGGTTCGCCCATATGGATGTGACAGAGCTAGCCAAAGGCATACTGCTATTTGCATAGTTAAGTAACGATATAGACCCTACACCTGAAGTTTGACCACTTAAAGGAAAAATGTTAACAATGGGTTGTCCTGTTTGTCCCAATGACTACAGGGGTACTGAAGTGCCCCCGTCATATATGTGTTTGTGACACTGCCCCTGGCATGGTGGCCAAGGGGTTTGAACTCAGCAATGGGTTGCAACCGAAAGGGTTACTAAAAGGAACTGAACTAGCCCCACTAGCGGGAGCGGAAACCATGGGTCCCGATGCAGTCACAATAGGAGTAGATCCCAAAGGGTTCGGAGGTTGGCTGACAGTTGTGGTGACCAGATTGCTGGGACCAGGTATAGCCTGGCTACTAGGGTTACCGATCATTGGCATAGAAATGACTACCGACGAGGACAATGGTGGAAAACCAGGGTTGGTTACCATTGGCGTCGACCCCATGGGTGTCGGTTGTGAGACAGATGTTGGTGAAACTGAAGACATATCTTGGTTTGGTGTAACCTGAACTAACACTGGTGCCAACGGGTCAGTGAGAGGAGGATTGCAAGGAGGTACAAAGCCTTCCGTAAAATGATCCTCTGGAAATTCCGTATGGTACGGGGCTATGTGAAAATCAGGGGTTGTCACTAGAGACTGCTCTTCCGAAGAAGGCACAGGCTCACCGAGGCTCGACTCCTCCTCCGGTGTTAATGGAGGGAGACCTTGCTGTCATCCAGACAGACAGTGAGGGTCGAAGGATGCCATGGTGACCTATTTATTTTTAGAAAATTTTAATTATTTGTGATTTATTATAAAGTCTCAGTGATAGTAACCACACACCTAAAAAAGAAAAAAGAAAAAAGGACTCTCTAAAATCAATCAACAAGCAGCCAGAACATGGTGGCCCCATTTGAGTACTATCGTTTGCTAGAGATGAAACCCAGTATCACAATAGAATATAGAGAGGGTTGGTCGTAAACATAGTTACGGTTACTCTAGAGCTTCTCCTGAACCTCAGACAATAGGTGTAAGCAATCTCATGAAGAAGAGTACCCTCCCAAAGACCAAAGACATAGTAGGTCTGTCTGTTTTAGGTATCAGGACAACCCGTCCCAGTCACCTCATGTAAGTCCCTAAAAATTCTAGAAACTAAAGATAACTCAAATCACAGACATCATTAGGGGGGTCATGGTCATAGACAACACGCTATATGGGCAGAACACCTAGATCCCCGATCTAGTTTCGACATCCCCGAAGGGAATGCACTCGAAGATGGGCTACCTTCTCATGCACCCTGTTGTTGTCTCGTGCTTAACTCTGGTGGTAGTGGAGTGGTCCCAATAATATGAGTGCAGTAGTATTTCACTTTTTAATGACTTTAGTTTCAAGTTTTAAGATCTTGGGTGATTTTCTCACTTCTCCTACCCCAAGATCCTAGCCTGAACTACTGTTGGTGTGAGCTCAGAAAAAGTTATATGATCAATTTTATTTTCGCTTGATTCTTAGTGTACTTGATTATTATTCTTGCGGAGGGGGAGTGGACGTATGAAATTTGATGAGACTCTGACTCAAAAAACCATGCAGAAACATGCTCTAAATATTCAATTCAATGAAGAGTTTATTCTACAAGGAGATTTTATTTCAACATCCATACACCAAACATTCAAATAACACAATTCAACTTTTAAAGATTCAGACATCTATATATCTTCTCTTAACAGCTTTTTAACCAAAATTTTTCAGAAATAATTCAACTAAGTTCAGGAAAAAAAAATTCTTCTTCAAAAAGTAGATGCCACTAACATTAAATTTTCAAACAAGAACTAAAGGCAAAAAGTGCTAACTGGTAAACAAGCACAGGGATCCAACAAGAGAAGCTAATTTGATGGCTAATAACTCCAAAACCAAAGGGAAACACAACAGAGGTGTAAACAATAGATTTTGGCTGGGTAATGCCAGCAAGAAGAGGCTATAGACCATTAATATTGAGACTAACGCACTGTATCCGAGCATAAGAAGCGTTATAACACACTAAAACACTCTCAAAGGGAGCATTACTCAGGGTAAAGTTGCACAGATGGCTAAGCAGGGTCTAATTTGGAATTTGTAATCTTTTGAAATGATTATTGAGCATATAAACTGGTCGAAAGGATATGTGAACAGAAGGAAATAGGTAAAGTCATAGGAACAACCTAGAAACTTGGGGTTTACTCCAAAGCAGAGTCGCCAATTCTGTTATAGGGTAATATGCTTGGGTGGTGGTTATTGGGTATCCCTCTCAGGGATTTTGGTGCCCGAGGCAGACTGCCAGATTAGTTGTAAAGTTCCAAAGATGTTGTGCGCATGTTCATGCTAATATATATAATTGACAAAGCGAGATGGAAAATATTTCCTCATTGTGGACAACAGATCCTATGGAGAACACTAATCATCAAAGTAGAGATCCTTCTTCATCGACTCCAAGTCCAGATCCTACAACCAATCAAAGCACCCATGTAATATCTACAATAATATAGCTTTCTATCAATTAAATTAGCATATAAGAAACATAAAAAAATTCAGATCTAAGCCATTCATATCATGCTACATAGACGATTGAACAACAATTGTGACACTGATGCATCGAATGGACAAAACAGATACAGTTCTAATGATTTATGAAAAGGAGGATTACAACCATCAGTTGCACCAAGCTCTCCTCAATCTCCCATTCCTCTCTCTCTTTCTCTATCTCCAAGTGTGATGATGCTCAAGTCAGAAAGATCCCAATGAACTTTGCCAATCTTCAAACCTCACACTACAACAGTGAAATTTTTCTCCACACATAGTCAAACCTTCGACCTTATACCAAGAGCCCATAACTCCAATATATAGGAGATGGAGAGGACAAACCTTGCCAACTCTTTCAACCTGTTCAAATCGGGAAAGATCTAGATGTCTCCTCACTTTTCCTTGCTCTTTCATTCCATAGGAGTTCAGTTATGTTTGGTAATGCTTAATAAAAGGTTTGTGCCATTTAGTTTCTATTTTGAACTAATTCCTTTTGACAGAAAGCTAGAAATAGCAATAATTTTTCCACAAGATATTTCCCCTTTCACATTCAAACACGGATAACGTTGCCCCTTGGGCAAGATAGAGCATTACCCTAGGCATTAACGCTTCCTCTTCATGGCTCAGGTGCATTATAAATCTGCCTAGTTGTTTCTGGGGTGTGTTACCTTCTAAAAAATGGGTCTTGTCTAGGTCATTTTCTTCCTTCCATGTCACCTTTTCCTCTGAGTTGATGAGGAGGTCATTTTTCCTGTAACAACTACATGGAAAAAGTGAAAACTTATCAGATCATGGACACATATATCAAGAAAAATCTCTAGAAGAGGATCCAGCTATATCTAGTTGTCAAAGCATGCCAACTCCTTCACCACGGCAAGTGGTTCACCAACGACGAGGTTCAACAGAAATTTACTCACCTCATGGAGGCTCTGCACGCATTGGAGAACATTGCATATTAAGGGGGGAGAATGATCTAGGTGGATATTGGTGGCCACCCACCTTTTCCACCTAGGTCTCCATTCAGTTTCATCAGTTTCCTTTTTTATAGCAACATTTACTATTTTTAGCAGTTTTTTGTTTCCTTAACTTCTGGAGCAGTTTTGACCCCTAAACAACATTTTTTTTAGGTCTATAGCAGGCCCATAACAATAGGAAAGGGCCTACAACAAAACATATAGTACTCGAAGATATATTTCTGATGATATATCGTACGCGCCAAATGGAGATAATATGACCAAGTTACGACCCCAAGAATTTGCCTACCTAACTAACCCCAACGGGGCTCACAAACTCTCGGAGTTTCATCTCTTGGGGTTAGGTTTTTTGTTGTTTATGGTTTCCCTTGTTGTTCAATAATAAAAATGCGCTTGAGCCTCATTGTAATAAATTTCAGAGGGTTGTAGTCGCCACATCTCTTCTTAGAGATAAGCTACCAACACCCTAGCGATTTTATTTTCATTCTTCATGTAAACATATTTCAATTATTTGATATTAATGAAATGAAGTTTTATTTCTGCTGCATCTTTGTGTTTATGTGAATTTTTGTATTTTATTTCATTCCTGAATAAGTTCAGATCATGGGTATGGTTGTGGGAGTGGAGTAGAGGCATCATTTGTTGATTACTCCTAGCCATGGTGTTCATTACAACATAGCCAGATTGATAATGAAGGTGTGTCAACATGTGTAGAGGAGAGTTTGGCATGAAAAATTGATGTAGACATATTATAAACCATCGATAAAAACCTTGAAGGAGTAGTCAAGTCCCCACCATTAAATCCCAATCGTAGATCCGTGAAGTTTAATTAACATCCATATAAACCTCGGTTAATCACCTTCCATCAAGAAATGAAGGAGGGGGGCATCAGAGTCTTAGTCTCATACCTTATATGCAATCAATCCAACACCACTCAGGAAATCACATCCCATCATGCTAGAGAGGATTCAGTCGAGTTTGGATTTTATGAGTACTCGATGGTCTCTAGGCTATAAATATCTACATGTATTCTCCATCATTGATCCAATACCTTAGGCCCCACGTTACAAAATTGTCATTGTATAATGTTTGGGGTTGATTTTTAGGTTTATTTGCTTTTCAAGGATTTGGAGGTTGACAAGTTCATTTCTATATAGAGGGTGAGATTGGCAAATTTTTCATAGGACCATAACCCCATAGGTTCAAGATTTGAACCTTTACGGGTCCAATTTGATCAGTCCCCTAGAACCCCAGATCAATTTTCAAAGTAAGGAAATATTTATTACTTGTTGGAGAGAAGAGAACAAATTCCAACTGTTTTTAGGTATATTTTGTTGATGCAATTCCATAGCTGTGATTGTGGGTATAATTTTCAAGAAAAGTGAGGAAGTTTAAGAGGTTCAATACGAGGAGAATGTGTGATACCAAAATACCAAGATAGAGGAGAGAACAGGTGAGGTGTCAGGGAGGCTTAGTTGCAAATCAATGTTGAGCACAAGTAGAGGCTCAACGATACATGAGGAGAAAGAAGACTGAGATTGCATATGAACAATATGCAACGATTAAAACACATGTTCATGATATCATGAATATTTTATATTATGGGAATATGATATAGGGTCATAAACCCCCCTCCCCAAATCAACTCTAATTTCATAAGCCTCTAAAAGGCACTTCGGGGTGACCATAGAGAGAGGACATGATTTCCTTTTATTTGATATAAACGTAAAATATTTGTAAGCCTCTAAAAGGCGTGTCATGGAAATATTCCTCATTTTTTCTAGCGTTGTTTTATTTGTTGTTATAGGCAGCATGTGAGCATATAAATAGGTGGCCAATACAATGTAAAACTAGGCAAAGAGGGAATTCATGACCTAAGAGACCCTAATGTGTACACTGCTTGAGTTAATATAAAGAGTGTGTTCTATGTGTTTTTATTCAATATGTTTTGGAATATGTATCATTTAATTTTTTCCTACAGATCCTCTCTAATTTTCCTTTTTTGTAATCACAAGTTTTGGTTGCTAATAGAATAACCCTAATTGGTGAGAGGTAAGAGTTTGGGGTTGGTCAAGTCCCTAATAGAGGTCGAGATCATAAAAGATTTGGCCTAGTGAGCATGCTCATACTTTCTTGACGTAAGGTGTTTTTTGGGTATGGTTGTGAGAGAAAAGCAGAGGCATATTGCTTGTTGATTCAGTTGCAACCATGGCAAACACTCTAGTATGGAAAAACTAAGAATTTTGGTGTGTCGAAACGTGCAGAGGAGAATTTTGCATGACAAATCCAGGGAAAATTTTAGGGGCTAATATTCACAATTCTCATCCCCACCATCAAATCCTAATTGTAGATCCATGGATTTCAAATAACGACCATCAAAACCTCGATGAATCACCTTCCATCAGGAAGTGAAGGAGGGGGACATCAGAGATAGTCTCACACTTGATATGCAATCAGGCCCACACTTATTAGCCAATCATATCCCATTGTGCTAGAGAGGAGTCAGTTGAATTCAGAGGTTATGAGCACCTGATGGTCATTGGGACATAAATATTTGCATATATTATCCACAATTGATCTACTCCTCCAGGCCCCATGCTATAACATTTTCATTTCATAATTTCTGGGGTTGTATTTTGGGTTTATTTGGCTGCCAAGGATTTGGAGTTTTGCGAGTTTAGGATTTGAACCTTTACGAGTTCAATTTTATTGGACCCCAAGATCAGTTTTCATCAGAAGTGATGTTTATAGGAGATTCATTCTCTCTCGAAATAGGTGATCTCATCCTGGATGGGGCCCATGGTAAGATCTTGGAATCACACAATGGTTTCCTCCAAAAAATTGTGTGTATGTGTATTATCTCGATTAGCCAATTCCTGGTAATATGTCGCTCCCCTACAAACGTGGGCCCACTAACAGGGCATGATGGTGTCACCAATAAGGAAAAAGAGAAAAATAACCAAAAGAGGGACATCAAAGGGATAAATCAGAGCCAAAAAAATAATAATCAAGGGATAATGATGGAACAATGAATATGGAAAATACAAGAGGGAAATATAGACTACTAACAAAGAATATGGAGGGCATCTAGTGAGAGATAAAAGGAGACTCAAAACTAGAGATGGATAGGTGAGAGGCATAGAGAGGACGACTATTAAGAAGCCACATGGGAACTAACACATGGTAGTTATAGGGGAAAGAAAACCGAAGTAATATGTAATTCAGATAAAAGCCATAAGATAATAATGGAATTATGATCCAATGGATCAATAAAGTGCTAAAATTTAAAAGTGTTCAAAAGTGCTCGAAACTGGTGCCAAAACGTAGACCTCGTCACCTTGAATCCAATGAAACTTGAATCGCTCAAAACTGATATCGTATGATTCTGATATCGTGTTCTTATACTTTTCCTAAACAACTAAAAAATTTTACAGGTTGGTTAGGTATGTTGACTAGGTAGGGTGACTCGATTTTTAGGGCAAATTGAATCTCTCCAAGTGTCCTCATCATATTGGTTGAATTTATGCTACATTTGGATTGGTTGATGTTGTGATGAGGTGTTCCAATGGGTGGAGGCCATGTGGGCCAATGGATGGTTTCCACATGGCCTGGAACCGTCATACTAAAATTATGGTTATCGGCCAAACAAACCTCACGAGGGTCGAACATAAGAACTCTCATCACGCAACACCGAGTCTTACCACTCCACCACTGGTGGAACTTAACATGTATAACAATGAATTTTTATTTATCATTTAACCATTAAGAGGTTGGGATATGGGGTTAGGGTTAAGCCCTAGTCCCCGGTCACCCCAAACCCATGAGATCGCGGGTCAGGCACTAGGGGCTAGGGCCTAACCCCAAACCCAAGCCACGGTTATTAGCACCATACCAAAGTTCGGCAACAGGTTAGAACCCCAATGATCACGTACCACTACCACAATTAAAAGCGTTGGGTTGGAGTTTCAAGCCCGACCACGGTTCCATATAACCGAACCTTAGTTGCAGAGCGGGTTAAGATCATTGGCGCGAAAATTTGAACCCACTGACTCCAAAAATAGAAAATGATCCACATGGCCCCATCATAGAAACTCACGGGGGTTAGTCCATTTAAAGTAGGCAAAAATTTTAACCTAATATGGCACGAATCTCTCCATCAGGGGGAAAATTTGTTGCTAAGTAGTGCCAAAAATGGTGGATTTGTAGGATAGTTAGTAGGAGAGTGCAGTTTGTAGAGGAGTTAGTAACAAAACTTCAATAGAGGATAACTTCTTCAGTTTTTGGTCAAATCGGGCTCAGAAAAATCCCAACTATGGGTTTTTTACTATTTTGGAGCCATTGGAGACATTATTTTTTTCATTCTGAGCACTTTAAATCCATGTAAACACATATTTGAGTAGTTAATGAGAGAGACCAAACATTGGAAGATAGACTAGGAGATGTGTCCCATGAGGGGTGAACTCCTTCATCCTTTTGTTTTCTTGTGTTACTGTTTATGGTATTATTGTATATGTTTTTATGTTGCAAAACAAAGTTTAAAAAACTTAATTTATGTTCTTTTTCAACTTACCTAATTGCCTAAAAGACATAAAATTTAACTTGCACATTTCATCAAACCTTGAAGTTTCAAATATAGATTGAAAATAAGGGGTAAGATTAAGAGTCGAGAGGAGACTCTTAAATAGGGGCAACCCAATTTCGCATCTGAAAAGGGAATAGTCCAGTGGCAAGAGGTTCTGTGATTATAAATGCAGTGAAAACTAAGCATGAAAGCTACAATATTCCTTACAAATCTATAGGGAAAAAGTGACAACATGGAAAAACCAAGATCTTGAGTGGTCTGGTGGTGATTGTATTCAAGGTTGTAGTCCCAATTAGCATTGTGAAGGATTTCCTTACTAAAATTGTGAAGGAACATCGAAAATTACATGCCTTTGACGAGTCAAGTCTCAAGAAGATGGTTCGATATAGAATTTTAATGAAGTTTAACAAGAGTCGAATCATGCATGTAGAACACAGATCTACGGTAGTTGAAATCCATATAATTACGAAAAAATTGAAACAAAAATGAATTTCCATACTCAACACTAGCTTGGATTAATTCCTCGCATGGGAGAAGCTCCACTGTACATTCTGGAGAGGCAGTGGTAGTCAAGCGAGATTGGAATGGTGTATGGAGTGCGCAAGAGATTAATTACCATGGTTAATAATTGCATGTGGAAACACCTCTAGCTCATTCGTGTTATGAACAATATCTATGGGGGCATGCTGCCACACCTCCCAATCTCTTGGCCAGGTAGACAACGACATCCTAGCCCTACTCCCCCTTTTGCTAAAAAAACAACCCATCTAGGATGGTTATTTTTAAAATGATGATTTAGATATTTATTTATAATTTTTTTTCAAATTATATTTTCTAATTTGATATATATATATATATATATATATAAACTTGTATTATTTATTTGAATTAAGCTCATATTTATAAAAGGCCGATATTTTTTTTAACACATTAAAAATAATAAATTTTGTTTATGATTTTTTTTTGTAAACTGTGGAAAAAAAACTTTCTATTAATAAACAAGGAGGTACATCACATATACACATTACCAATATAAACACCATCATAAAGAGAAGAACCATTTGGACCCTGAAGGACAACATTACAAAGCCAAAATTAGACCATTATCGGTTTCAGTCCAAAGGAAATAGCTGCACCACACCACCAATGGCCTGCCATTAACGAATTTTAATATAAACACAACAGTAAATAACAACCACCATCGATCCTGCCAGTTGCTTGAGGTCACAAACACCTGAAGAAGAAATTACTGGATACAAGGAGAAACAACCAAACTTCGAGCAAAATGAAAAGAGCCAAGAACTAAACTACCCATGAGTGCATGCCAAAAATGTAAAAATATCCAATAAGCCCACTAAAAGGGATAGATCCAATACCAACCTTACCCTCTCGATCAATATCGTCTTCATGTCAAATCAAAACCTGCAATGTCCAAGTTCCAAGATTGATCCATCATACCATAGAGAACCTTTGCTTAGAGAAAGTGCGACCAAAACTCTGAAAAGAGACCAAGAAATTACAACACTTTGAGCTATATAAACCAAATGAAAAGAGCCATCTGAAAGGGAACATCCTCTAACGCGGTAGAGCTGCAGAATAACACATCAATTTCCATAACAAGCAAAGAGACCGTTTTAAAACCATCAAAAACCAAATAAGATTCTAGGAGACCCAACAACATAAAGACAAAAAGTGTCATAAACATGAGTCATATTTAACAACCATTAATAGTTTATTATACCATTTATCAGTTTATTTTTTAATTGATTCTTTTATTTTTTAATATTGTGTAATAATAACCATTTATTTATTTATTTTAATATTATTGTATTAAATTAATTCTTTTCCTACATCATATTTATTATTAATATTTTTATTATTACTTATTTGGTTAGCTATTTTTATGCAAATTATTATTTTATTTTTTATTCTTCAATATTGTGTAGTGATTATCATTTATTTGCTTTTTTTAATATTGTTATATTAAATTAATTCTTTTCCTGCATCAATATAATTTTAAACTAGTAACTTTCTTACACAAAGTATTTTAACATTATATTACAACACTAAATCATTTTATAAAGAAGATGCTCATTTCTTTTTAAATGTAAATACTGTTTACTTTCTGTACGTAATCATAAAGTTCTTTTGATGTTAATTTCTTTTTAAGTTCGTCATTCACCTTCACTTACATTATACTTTCAATTACTTTCTCTTCTTTCCGTTATATTTCTTTTTGATATTTTAATATATTATTCTTAAACTTTCAATTTAAATATAAATTTTATTTTTTTATATTATTAATTTCACTTTAAAATTTATGACTTTATATTTTTTACTTTACTAGAAATATATAATTATTTAAATATTTACATAATTATATACTAGCATAATCACATTTAATCAATAAATATGTTGATATATGCTTATAAGCGTAAATGAATACATGCATAATTTTATGGAGTTGTCTTTAATGCGATTTTTTGGAATTTCTGGTGGATTTTCTGGCCGGAATCTGGAGGAAAATTTTGAGGTGAAATCATGATTTGTGCTATTTAAACTATTTTTATGACTGCATATATGGATTCAACACCCTAAAAACCTGCTAGGGCACTTCGATTGTGCAGATTTTACCCATCAAACTTGTGATTTGAATGAATTCCTCTCAAATTCTAGAAAAATTAGATCGGAAAAATAAATCGGAAAACTTTTCAAAAAGTCACATTAAAAACAACTCACAATCATATTAGTAAAATTGGTTGAAAAATGCCAATAAACTTTAATAATATAGATCTAATATTAATAGTAATATTTAGATTCATATTAATAAAAATAATAATATTATTACAAAAATAACTATTATTATAATAATGTTGTTGTCAATTATTTTTTATTATAATCATTATAAAATAGTAATTATTATTACTAACTTTTAATAATAATTAATAATATTAGTAATATTAGTTAATAATAATAATTAATTATTAATAATAATAATTAATATTACTATTATTATTAATTACTATTATTATTTAATAATATTGTTAATTGATTGTTATTATTATTATATATATATAATTATATTAATTTTTTCTATTTAATTTAACCCACTCAAAGATTGATATTATAAATCTTATCAATAATATTATACCCTAGGAATATGAACCCTTAGATTAATAAACCCAAGGAATTAATACTAAAAATCCAAGCTATTATAAACTATAGAGAGTAAATTAAACCTAAGAGATTAATATTATAAACACAAGGTATATAAAGCCTAAGATAAATATTATAAACCCTAAAATAATCATGGTTTACCATGATTTACCATGGTTCATTTTCGTATTGAGACAATCTTTCTCATAATGCGACGTTGGACCATGGTTGACCATGGTTAACCATGATTTATTTTTTTCATATGGAGACAATGTTTTTCATAATGCGACATTGGAGCATGGTTGATTTTCATATTGAGATATTTTTTGTCAGAATGTGACGTTGAACCATAGTTGACCATGATTATAAACCCAGAGATTTATATTAAACCCAAGGATAAATATTATAAACCTTGTGAATAATATTTTACCCTAGGAATATGAACCCTTATATTAATAAACACAAGGGATTCATATTATAAACCCAAGGGATTAATATTAAAAACACAAGGGATTATAAACCCAAGAGAAAAATATTAAACCCAAGGGATAAATAGTTAAACCCTAAAATAAACATGGTTGACCATGATTGATTTTCATATTGAGAGAGTCTTTTTCACAATGCAACATTGAAACATGGTTGATTTTCATATTGAGACAATCATTGTCACAATGTGACATTGGACCATGGTTGACCATGACTATAAACCCAAGGGATTTATATTAAACCTTAGGATTAATATTATAAACCCTATGAATAATTATATACACTAGGAATATGAACCCTTATATTAATAAACCAAAGGGATTGATATGATAAACTTAAAAGAATGATAAACCCAAGGGGTCAATACCAAAAACCCAAGGGATTGCAAACCCAAGGGAATAATATTAAACCCAAACGATTAATATTATAAACCCAAGGTATATAAACCATCAGATAAACATTATAAACTCGTAAATAAACATGGTTTACCATGCTTCATTTTCATATTGAGACAATCTTTGTCACAATGATACATTCGACCATGCTTTACCATGGTTGAGCATGATGGGTTTCCATATCAAGAAATTCTTTCTCATAATGCAACGTTCAAGCATGGTTGATTCTCATATTGAGAAAATGTTTCTCACAATGTGACATTGTACAATGGTGTTGTTATGACTACAACAACCTCCTTTCTATTATTATTTGTATAAAATAAATAAAATAAAAAGGGACCTATATAAAAAAAATCTTATTTTCCCTTTCTTTTTGTAAATAGTTATTTTTTCAAAAAATCTAAAAAAAATTAATAACATAAGATATATATATATCTTTATATATATATATATATATATATATATATATATATATGTATGTATATGTATATACATATATATGTACATACATTTATATGTACATACATATATATGTATGTATATATGTATATGTATGTATATATGTATATGTATGTATGTATATATATATGTATGTATATATGTATATATATATATATATATATATATACATATATATACATATATATATATATATACATACATACATACATATATACACATATACATATATATACATATACATATATATATATACATACATACATACATATATATACATATATATATATATATATATACATACATATATATATATATATATATATACATATATACATATATACACACACACACACATATATATATATATATATGAAAGTTGGAGGTCGGTCCTATGTATTTGGTAAAAAAAAAATCATGTTCCCGAACTTCCAACTTCCGACTATAGCAGGGTTAGATTTCATACTTAAACATATTAAAAAAAATTTCTTGGAACCCAACCTCTCGAATCTCGACGTCTATCTTACCCGGACTACACTGCATATTGGGGTCGAGGTCACCCCTACCACAAATTTATATGTAATTTCATGCCGACTTCCGATTGCTCAACTGGATTCTACTACGAATATGAATAAAATATTTTATTTATTGGTTTGTGTGCCAATCATCATTTTATTTTAGTTTTATTTTGTTTTTTTTTAATTAAGTTGCACATTTTAACTGATTATGTTTGAAAAAAACCTTCCCTGGCCTCCAAACATCCAACCTCACCTTGATTTTCTCAAATTGAAACATCTCGTCACTTTAACGAAAAATTAATACCTTTCATGGCAATTTATTGTTGATTGTCATGAGGGTTTAAAGAGAAATTTAGCGAGTTTCCTCCTGTTTCCTCCTTTCCGCTTTCTATTTTCCAATATGTTATTCACACCATGTTTACACTACTTGTCTGAAAATTCTCTTTGATTGCAAAGAAAGAAGTTCAAACTCACTCTAAAGCTACTAATTTCTTGTAAACATGCACTCTGATAGAGAATTCCATTAGTAAATTCAACATTCTTTAGCTCAATTGTTTTTAATTTTTTTTAGGACATAATATGGGTAAGAAAGGTAAATCTACCACATCAAAGTAGGATATCCAACAGATTAAGGAACAACTAAAGGGAGTAGAAAATCTGGAAGCAGAATATTACAATCTCAACCCAACTCTGATTTTTGATACAACCTTGAAAACTCATATGGAAGGTATGATGAAGTGGGAATAAATTTATAATTTCTTTAAGAATAGAAGTTGGTTAAATTTAGAAACTTTGACTTCAGAGAAAATCACTCCGTTTGAAAAAATTTGAGGCATGGAACTGCATAGAATTGCTACTAGAGCCAAAAAATTTCCTTATTATGACATGATTGCATGGGTTATGGGACATGTGCATATTTCAACCCACACTATAGTAGACTACAATAAAAAATTTATAGCCTCTTAGAAACCATAAATAATTTCTGAAATTTATAAGCTTATTACGCCCAAAGTTTTCTTACCCACTCAGTTTTTGGATAATTTCAACAACATAGTATTCAAGAACCGTGAAAGGAATTATAATAAATTTTTTAAATATTGGTTATGATAATTTAGAGAAGGGTTAAAAATTAAGGTAGGAAAAGAATATCCTGTTGTCATTTGCAAAAGACCCATTAGGTTCCTCATAAAATTTTTGTGTTGATTATATGGAGAGAAATATCCTGAGCATTGAAAGTTGTAATGGATGTATTTAATACACAATGTACTCAATGATTCAAAGCATTCCAATTGGGTTGATATTATTTCTCAGAATTTAAAAAATTCCCTAAAGTTATCCATTTTATATCCTTCGAGATATGAACAGTTATTTTTCATGTCAGTGATTTTTTTTGTTTCCTTTGATGAAATGGAATTACCCAAACCTATTTAGAATTGTGCCCATATTTTGTGGGAAAGTAAATTCAAGTTCCATTTCTATGAAATATTTTATTATTCTGGAAAAATCCATCCTAGGGTTAGTCAAGGACTTAAGGAGGTGTTAGAAGAAATAAGAGACTAGTTTGTGGAATAATTATTCACATATATTAGAGTCTATGGAAGTGAAGTCGACCCTTATGTTCTTCCTAGATATATTCAAGAGAGGATTGATTTAAGAGAGGTAGTCAATCAAGCTGCCTTGAATGGTCAAGCTTGGAAAATGAGAAAACTTCAGAAGAAAATATGGCCAAACTTCCCAATTAGCTTTAGAAAAAATTTCCTCAAGGATCGAGCACATTCGTTTAAGGAGGTTGAAGAAATACAACATGTTTGGTTTTATTCATTGTCCCTTTATGATTATGATCCTAGAGGAATCATTAATGAGCATTATAAGGTTGTCAACTTCATCAAAACCTTCACACACTAGAATCATCTATTTGATGATATTTTCATTGATATTGATAACTTTCAACAAGCTTGTGAAAGAGGATAGTTTTTGAGTAGGGAGGATCGAACTAAATTGCAAGAGCCTTAGAGAAAATATTTATGAGGAATTCCTTGAATAGAACAATCTTTATAGTAACATTCGAATTGAACAGATGAAATCTCTTGAGATTCTGAAATTCAATTTCAATGACATTATTTCGGACCTTGTTTCCTCTTCTGAAAAAGTAGTAGAATATCAAGTTGAAAATGTTCCTAATGTTTCTTTTATAGCTCCAGAGACAAGCACAACTAACGAACACATTATTAAAGAAAAAGATTCAGATAGCTAGATCGACCAACAGGGTCAAAGGATCATAAAAGTCAAAGATCAGAAATAACAAAAACCAGAGAAAGAAAAGGTAATAGAAAAATAGAGTTCCTCTACCAAGAATATCATTATTATTCATGGTCCAGATGACACCACTCAGGAAAATAAAAAGTACAAGAAATTTGATGATAAAGTAAAATATATGAAGACCGATACAAATAAATATGAGCAAACTACTAGTTCCCCTCAGTCAACATTGATCGATTTCTCTGCCAGAGAAAAAGAGTTTTCTAAGCAATAAGTGAAAACTATTGAAATTTCTATTCCGAAAACTTCTCATGACACTTCCATGACTCCTATTTCTACCAAAATTCATCTTGATTATTTTTTATTTAAGCCTGTGACTGAGGCTGAAAGTGTTCCATACTTGACTGAGTATTACTTTATTAATCAAACTAAGTCAGTTGTGAGAAGAAATAATAAAAGAAACTTTGAAAGTTTTGAAACCATTTCATAATTTAGTTGGCAAGAAACAAGATATGTTGATGAAAAAGTTGAAGAATCCTCCCAGTATCTAGGAGCCTTTATCAATTATAATCAACACCATTTTGGTGAGATTTCCATGGCCTATAAGAAAATTCTACAAAATATCAAAGGTATGGAAAGTGAAATAGGAAAAAATAAGTATTCAGTGAAGAAAGTTCGCAAAACCATTATGCAACGCTTGTAGGAGGGTTCACCATTGAAAGAGAAAACTTACAGGATCAATTTCAAAACAAATTGAAAGAATTGAAACTCAAGCATTCTGTAGAGATTGAGGAAATCCAAAAGGAACATGAAGACAAAAATAAAATAATGAAGGAAGAATATCACAACAACATTGAAACCATGACCAGAGAAATGAAGGAAGAAATTGAAAATATTAAGTCTCAACCAAGTCAAAGTCATGAAGTAGAAAATGGTCTGCAGGTTTTTAAGGTGCAAGAAATACAAGTTAGTTTAATATTTAGGAAATACCTGACAATTTTTTATAAAAAAATGGATTAAATCTTTAGTCGAATAAGATAAGTACATTAAAGAAAAAATTACATCAATTATTGAATGGGAAACACAACTTCAACCTAAGAACATTTCTAAAGTCCCTAAAATGGATAAAATACTAATGTATACTTCTTTGAATCAATGACAGTTTGAGGCCAAATAAATCAAAGAATGCATTAAAAGGACCAGTAAACATTGTCTGTCGGTATGGGAGATGGGAACATATTTATAGAATAATTTGATTTATCGGGATCCAAACCATTAAAAGAAGCAATATAAGGGTCAATGAAACATCATTTTAAAGGAAACACTATAGATGACCAAAAATTCATATAGGGCCTTGAAACCTGGACCCAAGAAAAATTTCAGCAATATCTGTAGTTTCCCTTTGATAAAATCAAACTGATTTCTAAATTAATAAGTAAATATATATATATATATATATATATATATATATATATATATAGTTGTTCATAATTTAATATCAATATTCCAAGTGAATATGAATCAATTTTTGTTATTTTTCCACGATCCTGGTGTCTGGGATAGAATCTTAAATCACTGACGCTACCAAACCAAATAACACAACGAAAATACTTTGCGCAACGGAATATAAACAATAGTAAATCTACTAGTGCACAAAATATGGACAAATTTTTACAAATTTTAACCCAAATTCTTTATATTAATCAATATATAATATAATAGTCTAGGGCTCTCGTAACAAGGATAATGACCCTCATACATGCACTAGTACAAGAATATAAAATTGGGGCTTGGTGTCACTAGTCCATCAAAAACCTATACACCCTCAACTAGATACTCTGTCCATTTGGCCACTGAACCTCGACTGTCAATCTGCTCACTTTTCATGCCTTAGTTGATCAAGGTAACAACACATCGAGACTCCTGTCGATTTTTTCACAAATCCATGTGTTATCGCTCCACAAATTTTCAAAATCTGATGCTTGAAAATCAGCCATAATACTCCAAATTTCTTAGTTTGCAAAATATCATAAAATGATGAATTTTATGGTGTATTTAATTTTTTTAAAACTTAGGTTAAGGTATTAGAAATGATTCCAAGTCACATCAGAGGAGTATGTTTTGAGCTGACACTTGGAAATGACCACAAGTCCGAAATTTTTCCATCTGTTACCAAACTGTCTAAGTCCGCAACGAATATAGCAGGAAATTAACAAGATTTCCTACAGAAACACCTAATAGTTTTGTAGAAAATATGACACTTGTCAAATGAAACATGCTATGAAATCTCTACCAATCTTTAAACAGTTTAAAGAATAATGATGAATGATTTAGTGTTGCAAGGACCTGCTGCCAGATTTAAACCATAATTTTAAAAGCTTTCCATGTCAGTCATCATTTGTTTATACATCCTCTCATTCCACTCTCATACTTTCTGTTTTATCTTTCCGCACTCATCATTCGCTGCTAAAGCATCTCTCTGTCAGGAAGCTACCCTGTAAAAACCCTTGTCAATTGTATCAGTCTCATCCCATTTTAGTTTCTCTCTATTATCAAGCGTTCTATCCCGAACAGGTGTAAAGAGGTAAGGTAAGCCACCGTTTCATCACACTGGGAATGGCTACAGATACACCCAAGAAAGCTTACAAAGGAGGACTACCAAACATATTATAGGCAGCAAGACTGAATCTGAAGCTAAGAGATCCAAAGGAAATGTTAAAGAAGATGTTAAAGGCAAAGGTAAACTTGAAGACATCCTATAGGCCATTGACATTGCAGAATCTCCTGTAGTAAAAGAAGCTAAAGAGCAGACATCAAAATTAAAGGTAAGGGAATCATTATTAAAAAATTAGATTTCTCCTCAGATGATTCAAATTTTATCTTCAAACCTCGAAAACCTCATACCAGGTCACAAATGTCAGAAATTGTTACTATTGGTGATAGTAATAAGAGAGATGATAAAGGTATGGGAGAAATAGCAAAAGAAGTTATTTTCATATCACCTATTGAGACAAAATCTATCAAGGATAAGAAGACAGATAAATCTACATATATGACTCGAGAAAAACTTAAGATAGGTTCTTCTAAAGGAAAGGACAAGGTTATAAAGAAGACTGAAAAAGAGGTATTGATAGAACAATTGAAAACTGTCAAAGATGAATTGGCTGAAACTAAGAAAGAGTTGGAGAGATATAAGAAAGATAGAGAGATGATAGATGAAGTAGAAAATAAAGTGACTGAACAAGTTGTTCATTTTGAGATTTCTATTGCAAAAGCCAATAATCTATTGAAAAGGACATAACCTTTGCGTAGCATAGTGTCACATACAAGAAAGAGGAATTGGTGCCTGCAAGCAGAGAAGAGAAACTTACAAAGACAAGTGAAAGAATTAAAAGAGGAAATGGAACTGATGAGAACAGAATTGGAGAAAAGAGACTTGGAAAGAGGAGATGTAAACAAAGCTGCTTGAAAACACTGACATACAATAAGGTAACAATTAGATTAGCATATTTTTGTCTTATATTGTAAAAAACTACCTACAGTCATGTTCATATACTTTTTGAAGCTCAGATGCAAGTTTTATTGAATTAGCTAAGTATTAGGCAATTCCGCAGCAAGTGGCAGGCTTGAAGGCCAGTTTTTGCTGTGAAATTTCCGAAAGTATCTTTTTGGTTTTGAGAAGCAAAAAATTGATGGAAGTAAGCAGTTTTAAAGGTCATGCTTATTTGTTTTTCTTCATATAACATCTTTCAAGGGTTAAAATCAGCAGAAGAATATTATATATCAACTTTTGGGATGCACTACGAAAACATGTTGTTTTCGTAGCTCAAAAATAGAGTTTCGGCAGAGAAGACAGTTTTATGACAAATAATGATAAGGCATGAAAATGATCAAGCACGTGTAAGGTTATTCATCATCAAGTGTCAAAGAGTATCAGATTTTAAAGAGTATCAATTTTTTCCAAGTGGAGACTTTAGTCAAAAGAAGAGTTTGAAGACAATAGTCCAACATGTGCCATGTCATCAAACTAACTTTTCCAAAATGATGGGCAAAGTTATTCCATGAAGGCTGTCATGATATGAATGTTTTTTTAATGGGCAGCATGGTATAAAGTTAGGATTCCTCTTGAGGATGACTTGTATTAGTTTGTTTTGATTGTAATAATTAAGAGTTCTAGTCCTAGTAGGAATCTTACTCTTGTTTCGAATAGATGTCAGTCTTAGTCTCTAGAAGTTAGTCAACAGTTAGTTTTAAGTATCAGTTAAAGTAAAATGGTTTTTCCACTTGGAAAGGTAGTTGTAAAGGCTAAAAGGCCTATAAATAATGTATATTTAGAGGTACCAAGGGTTGGAAAATTTAATCAGAATAGCTACTTTTGTAAATGCTTTGAGCAGATTGATATATATAGAAACATAGTGACTTTTTCTAAAGTTGAGATTCTTATTATACTTCAGTGAGCTTTATTTCTTCTCTCATATGTTTTACTTCCATATTTTTTATGCTTAATACTCAGAATTCATGGGAACATGCTCTGACTTCCTTTAAGTGTTGATTTATGGTGAATTGAGCTCTTTGGTCTTATCTTTGGATGTTTTTCTTCAATATTTAAAGACTTATTACTCATAATTCATGTTATTCATGATTTGACTTCCTTTAGGTGTTAAGATTTGATGAATCTCTTCCAATTACTTTCTTTTCAGTACCTTGAGGTATCATTACTCAGAATTCATGCAGACATGCTCTGACTTCCTTTGAACCTTAAGTTATTGAGACCTTTATGAATGTACTAACTTTTTCATTGAAGTATATACAAGCCTCAGTTTTATAAGAAGAGCTATTTTGTTATCTTATCCCTATCACTGAATCCATATCCCAATGGTAACTTGTCTTCATCTTTCAACCTGCAAACATACAAAACCACAAACCATAGAGTTAGCCATCTATCTTTATACAAAATCAATAACCCTTGAGAGAGCCCTCTCAGGCTGAGGAGGCTAAGCCTCAGCTAAAAGATTGGTTTGAAATAGTTACACTGACATAGTTGCTATAGGGTAAAATGCTTGGATTGTTGGTTATCAAATATCCCTCTCAGGGCTTTCCGGTGCCCGAGGCAGACAGTAAGATTAGTTGTATAGTTCATAAAGAAGGCATATACATGTTCATATCAACTTAAACAAATTGATGGAATAGGATGGAGGATTACCTCTTTAATGATATTGAAGTCTTTTGGAGAGCGCTAGGCAGCGAAGCAGGAATTCTCCTTCACCAACTCCAAATCTCGACCCTGAAATCAATCAAAGCACCCGTGTAATCTCTATCACAATATACATTCCTATGAATTAGGTTAATATATAGCAAACATTAAACAATCCACATCTAAGCCATTCATCTCATGCTATATAAGTAATTGAAAAACAATAACAATATCAACGCATAGAATGGAAAAAACATATACAGTTCTATTGATTTATAAAAAGGAGGATTACAACCGTCAGTTGTACCAAGCCCTCCTCAACCTTCCAATCTCTCTATCTCTCAATGTGGTGATGTCTTGATCAACAAGTTCTCAATGAACCTCTTTGACCTTTGACCTTCACACTATAACAATAATCTCTGCTTCACAAGTATTAAAAACTTTAACAATCCTTCGACCTTGAACCAAGAGCCTTCAGCTCCATTTTATAGGATATGGAGAGAGAAATCATTGCCCTTCTCCTTCCACCAGTTCTAAATAGAAAAAACCAAGATGTTTCCTCAACTTCCATGCTTTTTCCTTCTTTGAGAGTTCAGTTGTTTTTGGCAAGGCCCAATAAGAGACTAGTGCTTTGCAGTTTCCTTTTTGTACTGACTCTCTTGTGAGAAAAAGCTAGAAATTCAAATCATTCTCCGCAGGTTTTTCCCGTTTCAAACTCAAAACACGGGTAACGCTGCGCTCTAGTCTAAACAGAGCATTTCCCTAGCCACTAACGCGGCCTATTCATTGATTAGGTGTGTTATAACACTCTTGTGCTGTTATAGTGGTGCGTTACCTTAGCAGAAGTAGGTTTAGTTTAGGTCTTTATATTCCTTCCATATTTGTCTTCTCCTCTGAGCTGATGAGGAGGTATTTTGACCTGTAACAGATGCCCCCTAAAGTGTGAGGCCAGAGATGAAGACGATGACCGAAATACTTTATAATGTGTGTAGTAGAGATAAAGAGATTGAAAGACTGAGGAAAACCTGAAACAACCACATATGTCAGAAAATATAGTATCTGCCTTGAGTCGGGCATTCCCATGCTCAGTAGATTAATCAACATGATTTCTCTAGAATAGAGATATGAAGAATCTATCCACTGATGAGCACAATGTGGAAGTGTCTGTCATAACAGGATCAGGTTGAAGAAGCTGTCTCCATAAACAATATCGCAACTTGGGGAAGGGAACATAGCTTTAATGATGTAACCTTTGCCCCAAGTTCTTGACTGCCGCTTCACTTAAAATGCATATTTCTCAACATGTGAATGAAGGAGCTGTCATCGAACATGTGAAAAATCATTTGATTACTGGTCGATAATGAAAACTGTTAACAGACGCGAAGGTGGCCACCGATAATGATGATGGTCCCTAAGATGCACAGTACAATCTAGCGAGTGTGAATAAAAAGAGTTGAATTCGAACACTCGTAGAACCATTCGATCAGGAGCCAACGATGAAGACTCCTAATCAAACACAAGACTACCTGCCACTGATGTCTGCAAGTATCCGGGTACTGATGGGTTTATGGATCAAATTCCTAGATAAGATGTTGAAGTCGATAGGAAGAGATCTATTGAAAGGTAGGCACTGAGGTGTCCTACATCAGTCAACATGAAACAGAAAACAAATGATTTTGTTTATGATGGAGATAATGAAGAGAAAATGGGGATGTATGACGAAAAATAATTTCTGGCATAATGAGCGGTTTGGTTGATAAGAGGAGCAGTAGATAGCGATATCTCCTTGAACAATAGAAGGCATTGTAACAGGGTACTAGGCAGCTGAGGTTTAATGAACACCAAAGAGTGTGTTAGGATTTTACTGGTGTAGGGACACTGGGAGATGAAGGCTAATACTCATAGATGGTAGGGTTCTGCTAACTGCAAAAGAGTTTTCTGGGAAGTGCCATGTTCAATATTTTTGTTGCCAAATGGAACTTTCTGAAATGTAACAGAGGTAGTATCCATTTTGTCCAAATTTTTCCCCGTCTGATTAAGTTTAACGAGTCTAGATGAGTAAAATCTGTGAATTTTTCATATTTAGAGAGTCTGAAAAATATCGTAAAATACAACTCCGTGCCCCTTCTGATTAGGTTTAACGAGTCCAGACGAGTAAAATCGGTGAATTTTTCATGTTTAGAGAGTCTGAAAAATGTCATAAAAGAAAACTCCATGGGGTACCTTTGTCATGTCTTGATAACCAGGCACGACAAAGGGAGAATAGTAAGCCCGAAACAGTTCATTTTCCGTGAGTTAGTCCATCGAAGCCGGAAAAGTGAGAAAGACATGTTCGATGGATGTCTACCTCATTTTGTTATGAGTACGAGGAGATGAAGTAAACTTAGTATTCTTTGTGAAATTTTAACGAGTCCAACAAAGAAAAACTCGGTGCTCTCCGTGAAATTTTAACGAGTCACGCGGAGAAAACTCGGTCACTTTTTCTGTTTAAAGAGCTTTGAAAAAGAGGAAAATAATTCCTTCATACTCTTTGTCGTGGTAGTTTAGCGAGCTCGACAAAGGAAACTTGGGGTTTTTTCAGTTTTATGAGCTAGAAAAAGGTCCCTACTCTGCAGGTTTTTCGGATTAACGAGCAAGAAAAAGACCATAAAAAGAATGCTCGAAATCGACTTCGTATAAGTTTAACGAGTCCGAAGAAGGGAACTCGAGGTTTTTCGGATTAATGAGCAAGAAAAATACCGTAAAAAGAATGCTCGAAAAAAGGGTCAAAACATGTGTATGTCTGCATATAAATCTTGATCACTCATCAGAACATCAATAACAAATCTCAATAGTTGCGACACATATGCAGCAAGAATTCATGACTTTTTGCTGACTAGATAAGAGAGTCATGCCCCAAAAATGGCTATAAGAAGGTCATAAGACTTTCATTTTCCCCTGATGCTGCAAGCTTGATGGCTCTCCGCAGATGCAGTTTGTTGAAATATGCACGTTTAGAACTAATGAGGGGTCAAGAGGACCTCCTGAGGTGGCTAATTCAACAATGGGATGAGTGGCACCATGTCTTCCGGATTGGGGGTAATGAGCTCTCAAACGAGAAGGATGATGTGCAATTTTTGACCGGCCTATCATGTCATGGGCCGAGGCCTAACTTGACGGGGTCCAGAGCGGATCCGCGTTCCACTGTTGATCTTATTTTGACTCATTGCATACGTGACACAGACGCAGTGAGCAATCGGGTTCCTATTGCACGGGTGGATTTGAGACCACTGAGGTCTATATTATGGATGATTGTTCACTTGGTAGGTGCCAAGGGTCATCATGTGGCCACCAAGGCCCAGATGCTACTAGCCTTGGATTGTATGCAGCCTCAGGTGTTTGACTGGTGTGATGGAGTTGTCCGTTGGGTCCGAGCAGAGCTCACAACATGCAAGACCCGTACCCAGAGAGAGTTTGGGTACGACACATTGATCGTCTCTTTCCTACTAGAGTGGGTACCATTGATGAGGCCCAGGATCATTACGGCGCCATTGGGCCCATGCGAGCCGAGACAGGCTCGATGGGCAGCTTTGCTTCCGTGGACTGGAGAGGGTCCCATCCTTGACTGTTTTGATGATGGGTTTTTTGATTGGCTAAACTCCCAGATTATTATGATTAAGGATTATCCCTATGCATGGATGAACTTCACAGGCGATCCGGAGTTAGTGTTTCCCCCTGGCACCCAGTGGGGACTCGATGGTAAGAAGGAAATGATCAGAGTATTGTAGGAAGTACTTTGTTTTTGTCTTTTGAATGTTTATGCAATTTTTTTTGTTGAAATATGGTGAAAATTATGTTTTGACATGAAGCTTGTTTTCTTGACATAGATGTGGCACCTGTTCGCCCAGTTGGGGCCCCTCGCTATGCATAGCGAAGACTGCAGCTACCTGGGGCTGGCACACCAGCTGAGGATGCGGAAGCCGCCGGGGATGATGATGCCCATATTTTACATGAGCTCTCTAGAAACCTGGAGGGTTTTAGTATGGGTATACCACCCCTTCCTATGCATGAGGTTCCTATTCGTTTGCAGCGGCATACCGTAGGTGTGCCGGAGAAATACCTGGTGCCTCTGAGGAGGATAGCCAGAGTAGTTGTATGTTATCATGATCATCAGGCCTAGCTGGCGGAGCGGATGTATAAGTGTCAGAGCATGGCTTAGTATAGCCAATTTTTTGTAAAACACCCAATTTTTGGAAGATTTTTTGATGTAACTATTGTATTGGACATGACATATATATATATACACAATTTTTGGTGATTTTGTGCTTTTTAATTTTTTATGTATTTTTAATGGGCTAAAAATATATATACTCGTGTAAATATTTTATAACAAATGTGACAAATGCCAATCTAACACATAGTTTGCCAAAGAATCGGCTAATGCATTAAATTCTCTAGGAACATGCTCAAATGTGATTGTTTGAAATTGACGTTCTAAAAGTCGCACCCTTAAAAAATAACGTAACAAGACTAGATGACGGACTCGTTAATGATTGTTTAATTTCATAAGGATTAGTTGGGAATCTAACCTGACCACTAAATTGGATATGTCATGAGATGCCACCTCCGTGAGCAGTTGGATCACTGACATGTACTCAACAATGTTATTGGTGGCACTACCTAGGAAAATTCCCCTAGAACCAAGAATTTTTGACTCAGGAGTGTAGAGAACCCAAGCAGCGAAAGCAATGTGTCTAGTGTGACGTCTAGCACCGTCCGAATATCTGATGTATGATAAGGATGATGACGGCATCTGTGTGAAAATAAAAATATTGTAGATGAGAAAAACAACTCAAAACCAAAAAATATCTAGAGACATCAAAACAATAGGCAAAACTTATATACATAAAATTACAAAGCATACGCTTAGTGCGAAACTAAGCAAAATACTTCTTTAGATAGAGCCCGTTACAGGGCTCCGCGAGCGGAATTCCATTACAGTCCTGAAGTTCATAAGCCCCTTTTGAGAGGAATTTAGTGACGATGTAAGGACCAAGCCATAATGGTTGGAGTGTTCCTGCCCCCAAGAGGTCATGTTTCTGATCATAGAGTAGAACAAGATCACCCTCTTGGAAAGAACGAGGCTTGACAGATTTTTCGTATTGATCTTTGACTCGGCGCTGGTGAGCTTTGAATGCTATTGTAGCATCTCGAAGAGTTTCATCCAAATTATCGAGTGAGAGCAAGCTCTCTTCCGTGGCAGTGGTGTCGGGTAGGAGTTCAACTGTGAGTTTGAGTGATGGAATTTCACACTAGATTGGAAGTACTGCCTCCAGGCCAAATACAAGTTGAAATGGCGTGAAGCTCGTGGAAGTTTTGACTAATGTCTGGTATGGCCATAACATGGAATACAACTTCCGATGCCATGTAGTTTTATGATTTCTGACTAATCGACAAATCATGGTTTTGAGGATGCCATTTACGGCTTCGACTTGACCATTAGCTTGAGGATAATAAGACGAAGATTGATCTTGACGAAAACCTAGCATGGATGTTAATTTGGTCATCATATGATTCTAAAAGTGGGATCCATGATCTATGACAATAGATAGGGGTACGCCGAACCGACAGATTACCTGATTGAATAGGAAGAGAGCGGCGGTTTCGCCATCGGCCTTAAAAGTGGGAATGGCTTCAACCCATTTCGTAAAATAGTCGACCGCAACCACGATGTAGTTGTGTCCATTCTCCGAAGTGGTATTGTAGGTGACAAATTCAATTCCCCATTTAGCGAAAGGACCAATGGAGATAATTGGATGAAGGGGGGCAGGATGAGCATGCATTTTCTTCATGAAAATCTGACATGGATGGAACTTCTGGACCGTTGCAATGCAGTCTTTAAACAAAGTGGGCCAATAATAACCAGCGCACAAGATTTTTTGGGAAGTAGCTATGCCTGAGAGATGACCACCACACTCCCCTGCATGGCAGTCATTCAAAACACGTTCTGCTTCATCGAAAGTGAGACAATGCCGGAGAATATTATCGATACCATGGCGATATAATGTATCATTTAGCACGAGGTAGTGCTTTTCCTGGTGGCGAATACGACGACGGTTGTTGGATGTGAGAGTTGGGAGGAAGCGTTGGGTTTGTAGGTAGACCAAAATGTCTCCATACCATGGGTCCGAAGAATCGACCAAGTATACAGATTCATCAGGAAATGGATCATGAGCTACTTCTCCTGGGTCGATTCTAGGAAGGTCCGATAATAATTTGGCGAAGACGAGGGATTTCTTTGGTTTTGCAGATGTGAAGACCAAATCAAATTGTTGGAGGATAATGATCCATTTGGAATATTTTCCTCCAATAATTTTTCGAGACAGGATGTGTCGCATGGGGTTCTCCAAAGAAATTACCGTAGTCTGTCCCAGCAATATATAGTGTCAGAGTCCTGTGACGGAAAAAAATACCGCCAGAGAAAGTTTCTCCACATGTGAATAACGTAGTTCATGTCCGATTATACCTTTTGACAAATATTATATCACATGTTCATTGTTGTCATTATGAACTTGAACCAGAACCATTCCAAGTGAGGATGGTGAGGCTGCCAGGTAGAGGAGAAATTCGCGTGAGTAGTCGGGGGCTCTAAGGAGTGAGGCTGAAAAAAGTGCATGTTTTAAAGCATCGAATGACCGTTGAGCTTGGTCTTCCCACAAGTATAGTGTTCCTTTCTTCAATAATCACATAAATACTTTCGTCATCTCGGCATAGTTAACAATGAATCGACGTAAAAAGTTTTCCTTCCCTTGCAAACGTTGGAGTTGAAGGATGGATTGTGGTACCGGCAATTCAACAATCGCCTTAACCTTATCAGGATCAACCCTAATCACGTGCTTGGAGACAATGAAACCTAGCAGACCTCTGGACTCGACCATAAATATGCACTTATGAAGATTTAGACGTATATTGTAGAATCTACACCTAGCAAACATTTATTTCAGATGAGCAAGGTGATCAGGTCGTTTCTTGGAATGGGCCAGAAGGTCATCCAAGTAAGCCTGTACAATATGTCGAATGTTCTGGAAAACGTAGTTCATAGCCTGTTGAAAATTTGCTCCAGCATTCTTCATACCGAATGGGAGTTTACGATACGCAAATGTGCCCCAAGGAAAAATGAAGGCAGTTTTATGTTGGTCTTCTTTTTTAATCACAATCTGGTTATAGCTCGAGAATCCATCCATGAAGGAAAAAGATTCGCATCCGGCACAATCGTCGAGAATTTGATATATGAACGGCGTAGGATAATTGTCTTTGGGACAAGCAGTGTTCTAATCATGATAGTCAACAAAAACTCAGATGGTGCCTTGTTTTTTATCGACAGGAATCGGATTGGAAATCCATTCCATCAAAGGAACTGGATAGATGAAACCAGTGTTTAAAATTTTTTCTACCTCAATTTTGATGGCGGCCATTTTGCATGGGTGGACAGGTCTGAGTCGCTGTCGAATTGTTTTGGAATTGTCATAAATCTTGATTCCGTGCTCGACTATAGATGGATCTATGCCAGGCATTTCATCATAAGACCAAGCGAACACATCACGAAATTCCTTGAAAAGGGATGTGAAGCGTGCAATTTCCTCAGGATTGCAATCTGCTCCAATCTAAATATTTTCCACGATACCCGTTTTGATCGAGATATTAATGAGCATTGTCTTAGAAATATTACCCATGTTCCCTTTTGAATAGATAGTGTGAATAGTCGTGTAAGCGGAGGGAACCATCTTAGGTGGGTCAAAGGATGGGATTTCATTTTTTATCACGTCCGAGTCGATCATCGAAGCGCGATGGTGAAACTCTCCCCAAGGTTGTTCTTCTAGAGACATGATTTCTCGAATAGCTTCATCTGTAGGCAAGAATTCATTTAGGAGATCCTTAGAGAGAACTGTGATGGGTGGGAGGTTTGTACCTTTGGTCGATACCATATCAATGGAGGGTTCAGATGTAATTTGGATGGCTTGGTAGGCCAACGCGGCTGGTGCGAGCGGCATCTGATCTCCGTAGGAATCAATGTTTGAAGGTGCCGGGAGGATCCATGGGTCGATAGAGCCATCCAAAGTGGTGGATATCATTGCAACCGTATTTGGGATCTCTGGCGGCAGGAGAGGAAAACAACCCAGTAGGGAAGAGGCCTTCAGAAGACCGGTACCGATACTGACGTAAGAGTCAGGAAAGCCTCCTATTAGGGGTACAATGCTACTTGGTAACGTGGTATAATCAGGGGTGCAGAAGGATAACTGATCCACCATGACTATTTTCCCATCCAATGGAAATAGGATGAGTCAGAAGACCGAAGAAACAATGGAGGTCATGGCATAAGACCAACTGCGACCAAGAAATAGATTATAGTCGAGATGGCGATCTACGACTTCAACGTCCATGGTTATCATTTTCCCACTCAGAGTGATGGGAAAGCTAGCAAGGTAACCTTTTGGGAGGAATTTGTGGCCATCGAAAGCTTTGAGGGAATTCGATGGCGGTGACAAGGTAGGAGAACCTAAAGCGAGCCAAAAATCTTGTGACATAACGCAGGTTGAAGCACCTTCGTCTATGACAGTGCGATGGATTGGTATCCCTTTCGACACAACCTGCACTTGGAATGCGAGTTGGTGTGAGAGGTGAGTCTTAGATTTTTCCATATCAAAGATAGCTAGGATGGAATCCTGGGGGTCTATTCCACCAATGGTCGAAAGCAAGGCTTTCCTTTGTGCTGGACAAGTTTGCAATACTTCGAGAGCAGACATAGTTGACGGTGCCTGCGCCACATCTTCTAAAATGTTGTAGTTTTGGGCTGCACGTGCAGAGGTGTTATGAGTCATGCGTCGAAGTGTCCCTTTGGGGGGACGAATCATGGGGTCAGCAGTAGGATGTTCGATATGCAGATCGTTAGGCGGTGGTGGATTTGAAGTAGTACCAGGTTCCTGAGCATATATGGTAGGATTTCCATAAATCTTGGCTCGTGTTTGAAGTTCAACACTTTCAATGCCATAAATGGTGGATGATCCTTCACCGGAAGGATGTGGACCACCATTTCCCCGTTGCTGGGGTTGTGGCAGGTTGTCAATCATGTGTTTCTGTTGTTGATTGGGGAAAGGATTATGAAGAATGGTAGGTGTTCGCCCAAAATCCTTGTTTTTGATAAAATCAGTGCATTCCTACAGCCGGGGAAATTTTTATGTCAAGTGGTCCTCCACATAGATCTTGCAAGGAAATTTCATGGGTTTATCCTTCCCTTTGTCATTTTTGGTAGCGTTTTTCTGATTAGGATTATTCTGATTGTCGGACTGCTCTTCCGAAGAAGATATCTTTTTCTTGTTCTTCTTATTCTTACCGCTAGGTTTTTGTGAATTTTGCACAGAATTTACCTCAGCGGTAGGAAGAGTAGTCGTTTGGTTAGGGGCGGTGCCAGCCGAGGATGGCTGGGAGGTTTTCCCCCGAGACTTTTTTGTGGCTACGCCAGAGATTGTGCCAACGAGACCGTCGGCGTGGGCTCCGGTTTTCTGAGTAGCGGGAGGATTCAGGTTACCAGGGGCATTGGGGAGAAAATCATATAGCGTGCTAGATTGTGAATAGATTAAATCCAAATGTTGGGCACGACGAATGCATTGATCTTCTGTGACCGCATCGGAAAGGCCAATGTCTTAAGTTTAGAGATGTGGGGTAAGAGAGACTTATAAAACTAGCTAGATAAGAGATGATCTAGGATTGGCGCTTTGGCTAGCCTCCTCCTACATCCCCATTCATGAATATGATCGGAGATGTGGGTGGTGGTGTCTTGGCGCGGCGAGGTTAACAGTTCCGTTCCGGTTTCAAATCTGATTGGTAATTGGAAGTTCTTTAGAAAATCCATCGCTAAAGTGCCAAAAGTGTTTATGGCAGTGTGTGGCAATTCAATATACCACTTGGCGGCATTGCCTGTAAGGGTGTGGGGAAACAGTCGAAGCCGGACACTATCATCCACCATGGAATTATATATAGACCATAAATGAAAGGTAGTGATGTGTGCGGCTGGGTCGTCCCCTTGTTTCCCATATAACTTTGGGATGTCAGACGGAATATTGTGCGGTACTGGAGGCCAGAGCAGGTTGTGATTGATGGGGTCATTAGTCAGTTTATGGATGTCGAGGATGTCTAGAGCTGCCAAAAATGGCAATTGCAGGTTTTCCCCCGAATCTAACCAAGGAAGTATTGGATGACTATTTGGACCATAGGGTCCGCCCATTAATGTGTTACCAGGAGGATAAGTAGGACTTTGATAAAAATTTCTTATATGGTTGTTGTCCATAGGGAATATTGTATTGCGGGGCGAATGGTTGGTTGCCCCCAGTATAAAAGTGCCCTCCCATTCCAGATGAAGGTTGGGGTGGGTTAGTCCATATGGATGCAATAGAGTTTCCCGGAGACATACTACTACTTTCATATTTCTGCAACGGCATAGACCCTACACCGATATTTAAACCACTTAAGGGAATAGTATTAACAATAGGTTGTCCAGTTTGTCCTAAGGATTGCAGGGGAAGTGAAATGTTCCCTGTTATCTGCGTGCTGGTGACACAACCCCCTAGTATGGTGGCCAAGGGGTTTGAAATCATCAAAGGGTTCCAACAGAAAGGGTTTCTAAAAGGAACCGAAGTAGTCACACTCGTGAGAGGAGCAACCGTAGGTCCCAACGTGGTCACGGTAGGAGTAGATACCGAAGGACTCGGCGAGTTACTTACAGTTGTAATGACTATAGGGTTGGGACTAGGTATATGTTGACTACTGGGGTTACCAAGTAATGGCATAGAACTGACAACTGGTGGGGAGGATGGTGGCGAACCTATGATGGTTTCCATTGGCATCGACCTTATGGATGCCGGTTGTGAAATGGATGTTTTTGCGGCCGAAGACATGTCAGTGTGTGGTGGAATTTGAACTATCACAGGTCCCAACAGATCAGTGAGTGGAGGATTGTAATGAGGTACGACACTTTCCATGAAAGGGTCCTCCGTAAATTCCATATGATATGAGGCTATGTGAAAATCAGGGTTTTTCAATGGAGACTGCTCTTCCGCAGAAGGCACGGGTTCACCAAGGTTCAGTTCTTCCTCAAGAGTCAGAGGAGGTATACCTTGCTGTCATCGAGACAGACGGTATGGGTCGGATGACGCCACGACGACCTGTTTATTTTTAACAAATTTTAATAAATTGTGATGTATTATAAAGTCTCAATGACAGTAACCACACACCTAAAAAAGAACAAAGAGAAAAAGAAAAAAAAGACTCTCTAAAATCAATCAGCAAGCAACCAGAATAGGGTGCCCTGTCTGAGTACTACTGTTTTTTGGTGATGAAATCTAGTATCACAATAGTATATAGAGAGGGTTGGTCGAAAGTATAGTTACGGTCACTCTAGAGCTTTTCCCGAACCTCGGACGATAGGTGTAAGCACTCTCGTGAAGACGAGTACCCTCCTACAGACCGAAGACAGAGTGGGTTCATTTGTTTTAGGTACCAGGACATCCCGTCCCGGTCACCTTGTGTAATTCCATAAAAAGTATGGCCACTAAAGATACCTCAAATCACATACATCATCAAGGGGGTCCACGGTCAAGGACATCATGCTATATGGGCAGAATACCTAGATCCCCGATCTAGTTTTGACATCCCCGAAGGGAACCCTAGTATATAACATACCCACCGGATGCAGTCAAAGGCGGGCTACCTTCTTGTGCACCCAAGTGTTGCCTCACGCTGAGCTTTGGTAAAGGAACGGTCCCGATAATATGAGTGCAGTAGGATTTCACTCGTTAATGACTCTAGTCTCAAGTTTTGAGATCTTGGGTGATTTTCTCACTTTTCCTAACCCAAGATCCTAGCCTGAACTACTGTTGGTGTGAGCTCAAAAAGAGTAGTTTGATTGATTTTATTATCGCTTGATTCTTAGTGTACTTGATTATTAGTCTTGCGGAGGGGGAGTGGACGTATGAAATTTAATGAGACTCTGACTCAAGAAACCATGCAAAAATATGCTCTAAATATTCAATTTGATGAAGAGTATTTCTACAAGGAGAGGTTTCTTTTCAACATCCATGCACTAACATTCAAATAGCAAAGTTCAACCTTAAATATTCATACATCTATCTACCTCATCTTAACAGTCTTTTAGCTGAAATTTTCAGAATTAATTCAGCTAGATGCAGAAAAACTAAAAAAGAAAAATTCTTCTCTAAAAAGTAAATGTTTTTGACACTAACTTTTCAAACAAGAGCAAACAAATAGAAATTCCAGCTAAGTAAACAAGCACAGGGATTCAGTCAAGGAGGGATACTGATGGCCAAAAACTCTGCAACCAAAACACAATCACATGGGTGAACAGAGAATTTTGGTTGAGTAACGCACTGTCTCTAAGTAAATACAATGTTAATCCAGAGACTAACACATTGTATTTAAGCAGAGCCTGCATTATAACGCACTGGAACACTAACAGTGTAGCGTTAGCCAGGGTAAAGTTCTTCAGATGGTCAAACAGAAATAGGATTGAACTCTGTGAGCTTTTGAAATGTCTCCTGGGCATAAATACTGGTATGAAGGGTCTGTGAACAGAGGAAAGAAGAAAGGGGGAAAGAGATAGTCTAGAAACTATGGTGAAATCCCCAGTGGAGTCGCCAATTCTACTATAGGGTAAAATTCTTGGGTTTTTGGTTATCGAATATCCCTCTCAGGGCTTTCCGGTTCCCAAGGCAGACAGTAAGATTAGTTGTATAGTTCACAAAGAAGGCATATACATTTTCATATCAACTTAAAAAAATTGATGGAATAGGATGGAGGATTACCTCTTTAATGATCTTAAAGTCTTTTGGAGAGCACTAGTCAGCGAAGCAGGAGTTCTCCTTCACTGGCTCCAAATCTCGACCCTGTAATCAATCAAAGCACCCGTGTAAACTCTATCACAATATACATTCCTATCAATTAATTTAATATATAGCAAACATTAAACAATGCACATCTAAGCCATTCATCTCATGCTATATAAGTAATTGAAAAACAATAACAATATCAACGCATAGAATGGAAAAAACAGATACAGTTCTATTGATTTATAAAAAGGAGCATTACAACCGTCGGTTGTACCAAGCCCTCCTCAGCCTTCCAATATCTCTATCTCTCAATGTGGTGATGTCTTGATCAACAAGTTCTCAATGAACCTCTTTGACCTTTGACCTTCACACTATAACAATAATCTCTGCTTCACAAGTATTAAAAACTTTAACAATCCTTCGACCTTGAACCAAGAGCCTTCAACACCATTTTATAGGAGATGGAGAGAGCAATCATTGCCCTTCTCCTTCCACCAGTTCTAAATAGAAAAAACCAAGATTTTTCCTCAACTTCCATGCTTTTTCCTTCTTTGAGAGTTCATTTGTTTTTGGCAAGGCCCAATAAGAGACTAGTTCTTTGTAGTTTCCTTTTTGTACTGACTCTCTTGTGAGAAAAAGCTGGAAATTAAAATCATTCTCTGCGGGTTTTTCCTGTTTCAAACTCAGAACACAAGTAACACTGTCCTCTAGTGTAAACAGAGCGTTTCCCTAGCCACTAATGCGGCCTATTCATTGATCAGGTGCGTTATAACGCTCTTGTGTTGTTATAGTGGTGCGTTACCTTGGCAGAAGTAGGTTTAGTTTTTAAGTCGTTGTATTCCTGCCATATTTGTCTTCTCCTCTGAGATGATGAGGAGGCATTTTGACCTGTAACAATAGTCTGATTAGCAGCCTATCAGGGTCCTATTTTGGTGATAACATTTTGGTGCTTCTGCCAGGAGTCTGAAGAAACACATCTCCCGAAAATCATGAAGCTGAACTCTTGAAGGTAGCAGGAGCTGAGAATCTGTTCGAGGTTGTAGAACTACCTTGGCGACTCCATTGTTGAAGAATTAAAAATTCATATATTCATAGTGATTCCACTGGAGTAATGAAGAACTCAGATGTTGCCATTCTTATTTCAAGGTATGCATGCATAAAGTTTTCAGGGATTCATGGTTTCCCAAATCATTTTCCCATGGATACATATTTTTTAAGGAATGGTCCAAAATTCAATGGAGATGATTTGAGTTTTAATTTGAAGCATATATAAGATTTCTGTGATTTTACCAAGCTTCTTAGAGTCAAACATGAAGATGTTTGCATTATGTTGTTCTATGATTCATTTCAAGGGAAATGTAAACAGTGGATTGAAAGTTTTCCTGTCAGATCTATTAAACCATTTGCAGACTTTTGGCTTATGTTTTTGGAGGAATGGATAGATAGAGCAGATTTGGTGGCAAACTCTCCTTCAGTTCAAGGTTTCAAACAATGGAATGATGATCATATTAATGAAGAAATAGATGGAAATTTTTCTTTGTCCTTGTCTTCGTATCTAAAATCATTTGAGTGTAATACACAAGATAAGATGAAATTTTTGGATGAAGTTGCTAAGGACATTGAGAAAGACATTGAAGGCTTACAAGGTCAAATTCAATCATATAATTTTCATGATCATGATTATTCTTTTCAAAAGTTGTATATGGCAGAACAAAAAGAGAGAGTGTTTCTACCTTTCTCCTTTGAGATTGAGGAAGAATGCACTGTTTTTCAAAATCAGTTTGAAAAGCAGTTGGATAGCATATCAAAAGAATCTTGTGTGGCTGAGAATCAGTTGTCTGAATATATAGAATGCCATGATGATCATAAAACTAACCATGCCTTCTTTGACCCTATAGTTGAATACATGGCAAAGTTTTGCACAACAGTACTTCATTTTCATTTGCATGATGAAGATCAGATACATTATAAGCTGTTTTGGTCATCTCACTATCAAAGTTATTTTGAGGTCGAATGCAGTTCAGAGCCTCAAATATCAGATAAAGAAAATGATTGGCTTTATTGGAAATTTCACATTGATTGAGCTAAATAAAGTTTGCATTTGATAGGGTAGGTAGGTAGGTATGTGCAAATAAGCTCAAGGTTGACTGAGCATTTTCAGTAAGGACAGTTTGAAGGAGAAGTTTTGGCAGAAATTCAGAGTTTTTATTTATAAAAGGATGATTGCAGCACTAAAGCTATGAGTTCTTAGCATACCACAAGGTATGCTATCCCTAATGGAGCCACTGTTATCACTCCACAAATTTTCAAAATTTGATGCTTGAAAATCAGCCATAATATTCCTTCAAATTTCTTAGTTTGCAAAATATCATAAAATGATGAATTTTATGGTGTATTGAAATTTTTTAAAACTTAGGTTAAGGTCTTAGAAATGAGTCCAAGTCACATCAGAGGAGTATGTTTTGAGCTGATACTTGGAAATGACCACAAGTCCGAAATTTTTCCATCTATTACCAAACTGTCTAAGTCTGCAGCGAATATAGCAGGAAATTAACAGGATTTGCTACGGAAACACCTAATAGTTTTGTAGCAAATCTGACACTTTTCAAATGAAACGTGCTACGAAATCTCTGCCAATATTTAAATGGTTTGAAGAATAATGATGAATGATTTAGTGTTGCAAGGACCTGCTGCCAAATTTAAACCATCATTTTAAAAGCTTTCCATGTCAGTCATCATTTGTTTATACATCCTCTCATTCCACTCTCATAATTTCTGTTTATCTTTCTGCACTCATCATTCACTGCTAAAGCATCTCTCTGTCAGGAAGCTACCCTGTAAAAACCCTTGTCAATTGTATCAGTCTCATCCCATTTTAGTTGCTCTCTGTTATCAAGCATTTTATCTCAAACAGGTGTAAAGAGGTAAGGTAAGCCACCGTTTCATCACACTGGGAATGGCTATAGCTACACCCAAGAAAGCTTACAAAGGAGGACTACCAAACATATTACAGGAAGTAAGACTGAATCTGAAGCTAAGAGATCCAAAGGAAATGTTAAAGAAGATGTTAAAGGCAAAGGTAAACTTGAAGACATCCTACAGGCCATTGACATTACAGAATATCCTATAGTAAAAGAAGCTAAAGAGTAGACATCTAAAGTTAAAGGTAAGGGACTCATTATTAAAAAATTATATTTCTCCTTAGATGATTCAGCTTTTATCTTCAAACCTCGAAAACCTCATACCAAGTCACAAATGTCAGAAATTGTTACTATTGGTGATAGTAATAAGAGAGATGATAAAGGTATGGGAGAAATAGAAAAAGAAGTTATTGTCATATCACCTATTGAGATAGAATCTATCAAGGATAAGAATTAAGATAAATCTACAGATATGACTCTAGAAAAACTTAAGATAGGTTCTTCTAAAGGAAAGGACAAGGTTATAAAGAAGACTGAAAAAGAGGTTTTGATAGAACAATTGAAAATTGTCAAAGATGAATTGGCTGAAACTAAGAAAGAGTTGGAGAGATATAAGAAAGACAGAGAGATGATAGATGAAGTAGAAAAGAAAGTGACTGAACAAGTTGTTCATTTTGAGACTTCTATTGCAAAAGCCAATAATCTTTTGAAAAGGACACAACCTTTGCGTAGCATAGTGTCACATACAAGAAAGAGGAATTGGTGCCTACAAGCAGAGAAGAGAAACCTACAAAGACAAGTGAAATAATTAAAAGAGGAAATGGAACTGATGAGAATAGAATTGGAGAAAAGAGACTTGGAAAGAGGAGATGTAAACAAAGCTGCTTGAAAACACTAACATACAATAAGGTAACAATTAGATCAACATATTTTTGTCTTATATTGTAAAACAAATACCTACATTCATGTTTATATACTTTTTGAAGCTCAGATGCAAGTTTTATAGAATTACCTAAGTATTAGGCAATTCCGCAGCAAGTGGCAAGCTTGAAGGCCAGTTTTTGCTGCGAAATTTCTGAAAGTATCTTTTTGGTTTTGAGAAGAAAAAAATTGATGGAAGTAAGAAGTTTTAAAGGTCATGCTTATTTTTTTTTGGACATATAACATCTTCCAAGGGTTAAAATCATCAGAAGAATATTATATATCAACTTTTGGGATGCGCTACGAAACTTTTACGTAGCTCAAAAACAAAGTTTTAGCAGAGAAGACAGTTTTATGACAAATAATGATAAGGCATGAAAAGGATCAAGCACGTGTAAGGTTACTCATCATCAGGTGTCAAAGAGTATCATATGTCAAAGAGTATCAGTTTTTGCCAAGTGGAGACTTTAGTCAAAAGAAGAGTTTGAAGACAATAGTCCAACATGTGCCATGTCATCAAACTAACTTTTTCAAAATGATGGGAAAAGTTATTCCACGAACGTTGTCATGATATAAATGTTTTTTTAATGGGAAGCATGGTATAAAGTTAGGATTCCTCTTGAGGAGGACTTGGATTAGTTTGTTTTGATTGTAATAATTAAGAGTTCTAGTCCTAGTAGGACTCTTACTCTTGTTTCGAATAGATGTCAGTCTTAGTCTCTAGAAGTTAGTCAACAGTTAGTTTGAAGTGTCAGTTAAAGTAAAATGGTTTGACCACTTGGAAAGGTAGTTGTAAAGGCTAAAAGGCCTATAAATAATGTATATTTCGAGGTACCAAGGGTTGGAAATTGTAATCAGAATAGCTACTTTTGTAAAATTCTTTGAGCAGATTGATATATATAGAAACAGAGTGACTTTTTCTGAAGCTGAGATTCTTATTATACTTCAGTAAGCTTTATTTCTTCTCTCATATGTTTTACTTCCATAGTTTTGATGCTTAATACTCAGAATTCATGAGAACATGCTATGACTTCCTTTAAGTGTTGATTTATGGTGAATTGAGCTCTTTGGTCTTATCTTTGGATGTTTTTCTTCAATGTTTAAAGACTTATTACTCATAATTCATGTTATTCATGATCTGACTTCCTTTAGGTGTTAAGCTTTGATGAATCTCTTCTAATTACTTTCTTTTCAGTACCTTGAGGTATCATTACTCAGAATTCATGCAGACATGCGCTGACTTCCTTTGAACCTTAAGTTATTGAGACCTTTATGAATGTACTACATTTTTCATTGAAGTATATACAAGCCTTAATTTTATAATAAGAGATATTTTTTTATCTTATCCCTATCATTGACTCCATATCCCAATGGTAACTTTTCTTCATCTTTCAACCTGCAAACATACAAAACCATAAACCATAGAGTTAGCCATCTATCTTTATACAAAATCAATAACCCTTGAGAGAGCCCTCTCAGGCTAAGGAGGCTAAGCCTCAGCTAAAATATTGGTTTGAAATAGTTACATTGAGATAGTCTGATCAACAGCCTATCAGGGTCCTATTTTGGTGATAACACCGTGTGTGAACAACTCACATTTTCCCACTGCTGCTCCTCAGCTACTCATGGAATTCAACCCACTATGGTATTCCTACATTTCTCCAATGAAGACAAACATAGGGCATGAAGGGATGCCGCCTATCATTGCAAAATTTCCATCTCCCACAATAAACATGGGCTAGGAGGATTGACCATCATTTGTTGCAGAATTCCTTCTCCACACACAAGTTTAGTGCTGCTCTACACTACTCCTAGCTGATAAAACCCCTAAGCTCATCTTCTTCTACTCTAGTAACCACCTAGGTCCATGAATATGGTGCACACCGGGATCTAACTTGGACACTATCATGCTATCCTCCACCATACCACAAATTCCCAATCTACGTTCACACTTGGTCCACTCTCACGAGGCCCTCTAATGGACCATGAGTGACCAATCCTATTGGAGCATTTGATCCTAGTTAAGACATCCAAACACTTATGAAGCCATTTCACATGGCTTCTAATAGAATAATCAACTTGTCCTATCCTAATACACTACATCCTAGCATCTAATCATCCTGCTACTGCCACCTTGCCTTGGGATCTATGTCATGTAGAAGTCTAGTTAGAGTATCCAACAACAATCATATTTCTGCTACAAGTCACCATACTTCCTTGTCCCACTATGTTTCCTTTCTTTGCTACCTTTTACCCTTCTTCATACACTGTTGTAGGATTAAAGTATCCACTTCAGAAATATTGCAACTCCAAGGATAATCACCGCAAGGATCTTGGCATACTTGGACAGGAATATAATATTGTTTGGGTTGCAGCCTATCCTTGATTACTGAGGCTAGGAGAGAGGGACTAAACTAGACCTTTCATCCCTTCTACAAGTCCTCCAATGATGTTGTACCTACAACACTTCTGTGCGGCCCTAAACAATTCCAACACCCACACACAAATACACCAAAAAAAATTCAATACTTAACTCAATCTTACGGTTTGATCTGGTTGTAATTATGTTGTCATGTTGGTCTTTAGTTATTCCTCCAAGATTCCAAGACATCACCTTCAATACTCAAACATTTTTGTCGTCTTTCTGAAGAAATTTGCACCCTAAAAACATAGATACTCCTCTCCATACACATGCTTCTTCCTTCCATTGCTTGCTACCTCAGATCCGCATCAAATCGCAAAGGTTTCTTAAATGATAAATGCTCCTTTGATGTGTATAAATGTCTCACACTTTACCTATATTTATATGAATCAAGTGGCTCCAACGAATTTGTCTTTGGGAACCACTTTGACCTCAAGCCGACTTGCCCAATCTAAACAAATTTACCCATTATATATTCCAAAATTCATATCTCAACAACGAAAACTTGGAATTGGATGATTATCAATGCTTTGGATTCATCTCGTCATCTACTATCATCATCATCCGTCACATGTTGCATTGTCATCACGATTTCAGACCAAACATTGATGGATGAAAAACCGCAAGCTTGGGTTTCAATCCCAAAAGGCCACTTGTGGAGCTACTTCCTCCAAACCCTCAATCCTCAAGGCTTGGAGTACCACAAAAGCTACAAAACATCAACACTCCATTTTAGCGAGGGAGGTACTTCCAAGTCTAGGAAATAACCATCATCATTCGACGACACTAGCCCATTTGGCACCCATCGTTGCAGCATACCTTGTAGAATGAACCCGAAAATCTCGATAGTTCCTCTGCCTAATCACATATAAATATGAAAATCCCAAACCTCCATAGGGTTTCTCCCTCTGAGCCTACCTGATCTCCACTTGCTGAATCCTACAAGCACTCATCCTCCTGGATCAAACACCACTCGTGAAAATCCCTCCAATCTCTGATATGAAACATCACAATCTGATGAATTATTTATCCTAATAACATGTAGTCCATCACAGGAAGCCACTTCGATCATCTTGATCTCATTCATGCCAAAGAAAAGCTTGAGTTTTCCCAACCATCCATTGAAATTCAAGGAAAATCCGTGATCAACAATCTGCCTATAACAAGCTGTGTTTCACCAGGCTCACCAGTAATCCACCAAAACTCCCAGTCAATCTCGCTGCCAAGCCAGTCAAGACCACATATCCATGACTTCATCTAAACCCTCTTCTCCATGATCTAGACAACACAAATCCCTCTGAGTTTATTTTTTGTGCACTATTATTAACTTGTCCCTCAAAGTAGCTCAAACACGCTCTAATACCATATTTTTTTTCCATGATCCCGGTGTTTGGGATATAATCTTAAATCACTGACGCTACCAAACAAAATATCACAAAGAAACTACTTTTTAGAGTGAAATATAAACAAAAATAAATATACTAGTGCACAAAATACACGGCTCAAGAATCCTGTAAACATTATTTGATTATTGATGTTCAGCTTTGAGATTACAGTGCTCAAATAGTAGTTCTTACAATACAGGTGCTAAAATATCCAAACCTTGATAATGAGAATTCTAGCAGTATTTAACTAACAACTAAGTTAGTTTCCCTAATCTACTCAGGAAAACTCCATTTATTACAAGACGAACTGAAATTATACAAGCGTGGCCATGCAAGGCCCAAATAAAGAAAATTTCTGACAACAATGCTTGTAGAATTAATTTTGGTAACTCTTCAAGAATGCAAAAACTTAGGCGGCTCTTTGTGAATCCAAAAATGACTTAACGACGGCTAAGATGGTTGCGGGGAGGCAACACTGGGTGACTTTGACCTCTGGCTCTTTCTTTGGGCCACCACTGCTTGGATCATAAAGAAGGATGTGCTGCTGGCACCACTAATCACCTGGTGGTTATGTTGATGTGTCTATTGTGCCTTTTCAATCTTGAATCATACACAATATATTCCACCCTCTGTGTCTGGGGATCTTCGTGCTTATAACTTGTCGGTATACTTCGTCCACCTCTGTGTATTTTCTAAAAGTGGGTCTGGTAAGGAAAACATGCTTAGCTCATGTTGAATAAATATGTCATTGCTCAAGAAATCCCAGATAACTTTCCCAGTCACCCTTCCTTGTATGCTAGTGAATTTGGTAGTATCCCTAGCTATTTATCTAAGCTTGGTCATATAATATTCCCTTTGGATCAAATTTTTATTAGTCACAAATAGTGAGGGAAATCCTTTTCCTATCGTGGGTTCAATCTTGTTGAGGAATCTATTGATGGCCATGTCCAACTCACGACACTTCTACTCCAATTGCCTCACTAAATTATTCTTAGTGAGGATCCTCTTCACTTCTACTATGGTTTCTATTTTTTCTAGTACATCTAGAACTTCAAGCTCATAGCTGGTTTTAGAGTTTAGGAATCCTATAATCTTAGGGGTTGTTTTTGGAATTTTTCCTAATTCCTAATTTTCTTTATTAATGGCCACTACGCATTTTTCCACCAAATATTTTTGTTCAAAAATGATTTTGATGGGGTGCCACATTTCTTCCACTGACTTAATGATATTGCCCCAGATTATTAGCTTCATTTGGCCCATAATGTTGCTGTCTAAAAATTTCTTTTCTGCCTTCTCCAATCTCTCTATCTATTTCTTGGCTATCTCATGGGAAATTTCGGTCTTGGTATTTTGATCTTTTAGGATGTTAATTTGTGCTTCCAATTTGCGGATCTCTTGTGACTTGGAGGGTCATGCTTTCCATGGTCTTTGATAGCTAGGCTGTCATACTAAATTTTCCAATAGCTGTGGGAACATATGATGGAATTTTTGAGATGGGGGTAGCTTCCACTGGGATGAATGTACCTCAAGATTCCTCTTATTTCTCCTTCAATAGTTTCTCCAACTCATTCTCCATATTTTTTATTTGGGAAGATTGTTCTACAACTAACTTCAATAGCTCTGCCTTCTATGATTCCTCTTCCTTAATGCCTTTGGCCAGGGGAGCTTCTATTACTGGCATATTGAGTTGCTTCCTGAGGGCTGCTATATCAGCATTCTTCTTCTTCAAAACCTTCTCCATAGCTTGAACATTGGCTGGGTCATGACCTAGCTTCACTATTAATTCTTCTAAAGAATTAATCCTTGAGTCTTTACCCATGGCAGATATCTTTTCTATCCTAAGTTGTGATTAAGCATTGGATAAGGATATCTGAAGCTTTGATAAGCTCATAGAAGTAATTGTTAGGGTGGAGGCCACCATCTCTCCAGTATTCTTGTGTAATTCCATCTGATCAATGGGATGGATGTCCCTGGCATTAAATCCAAATGATACCTTCTTGTAATCTCCTACTCCTTGTGGTTGTGGGACCAAAGCTTCTAGAAATTCCATCTGCATCCTTTTCTTCTTAGTGTCAAAAGCAGACAATATCCTACTTTGTGAACTTGGGGTATGCTTCCAGAATTGGTTGCAATTTTTGGTCTTCAGTACTTCATTTCTCAATTTTATTTCCTTAAATGTATCAAAAACTGATATTTCTTGACTTTCTATGGCAGGTCTGGAAGTAGATGTCTGCAAGGTCTATTTCTCTAGAGAGGTTGTGGTAGTAGATGCGGGGAGACCATTATTTTACCACCTAGTGGAGATGGTCCTATGGTGTCTGCAATATGAACCATTCTTTGTTTCCCTGATTCCCCTCCTTGATCGATATCCATATGAATTCAGGCCCTCTTCCTATATCTTATTTTGAATTCTTTACTAGAGGTATCAGTCACCAAAGGTGACTGATCCTCTCTTGGCCTTTTACTCCCTATCTCCTTTTCTTGCTCTTTCCCCTTGTCTTCTCTTCCTTCTGCATTCTTCCTTTCTTGTGGTGTTGGGGTCTGGACGTCTGGAGTGGAGGACACTCGTTCTTCTTCTTCGTGCATGGTATTAGTCACCCATTATGTTCGATTGTCATATTGTTCAATTAAAGGCCTGGGTGTGTGAACATAGGGTGTGGACTTGATTCCCACATTTTTCCTGGAGATAATCCCTACAGGGTCATAAGACCAAGTGAAGTTGTGGCTAAAACCCATCTCCTTCAATATCTTCTCTGCTTCCTCTCTTGCTGCTCTACTGTTGCAGCTTAAAGGCCCAATTTTTGGTTTGATCTTGAACTGAGTCTTCTTCTTTGCAGAGACAAATTGGAGCTCATTTGCATGTATCATTTTCCTTATGTATTTTAGTGGAAAGACCCTCATGGAGAGGAACTTTGGAAATTTGAAAGGAGCTAGCTCACTTCCATAGACTCGAATCCCTGTGTAGTTTTGACACAATACCAATCTGCTGTCTTCACTTGTTCTGTTAGTTGCATGTTTTTTCTAATTTCCTCATTTATCCTGGGCTTTGGTTCATCATTGAGTGTGCTGACGGCTGGATGCACGAATGAATCTAAAAAATACTTGTATGTAAAATCCTTTTGATCTTTTAGTAGCAGGGTAGTCCAGAATATGACAGGTTGGGGCTCATTATCTTCATTTACCTTAGACATCTGAAACTGAAACCTTCTAGATTATAAATGGAAAAAAATATATATCAACACAGAGGAATATTTGAAAACCTCTTCTGTGTCAAACTTTAAAAACTGCTCATGAATAGCCTCTACAAGAAATTGAGCGTAGTTGAAAAAGACTGTGGGTTTAGCACATGGGGAAAGAGTGGACAAGAAACCTATCATAGCTTCTTCTATCCATTGATCAGTATGATAACCTAACAAATAAGATAAAAAAAACATAATGTGATGGGTCCTATCAAAAAAAGGTAGATGAGGGATAAGAAGGGTTCTTTGCAGGCATTGGGGTATCAGGGGTCATGGAAAAATGCAAGGTTTTGGCTCTACCGCCAGGGTCAAGATTATGATAAAATAATTTGAGGACTTCATATGATAAAGGGACCACTTGTTCAGGAGGGAGGGCCTGCATCATCTGCTGGATGGATTTGGAATTGACTACAAACAAGATTTCTCCTGATGGGGTGACTATGGTCCTCTGGTTAATATCATAACAACTCCGACACTTCATGATGAAATCTAGGCAACTATGGGTCTTTAGGAAGATGTAAAGGGGAAACTGGGTATCCCATAGGCTAAGGTCATCTGTTCCTTCGAGGAATTGGTCCTCAAACTAGAATTAAAAATTAAAGAAATCGGACTCAGAATTTGTCTCATGAATTTTGTAATCTCTGTCTACTGGAGCCAAGTGATCCAGGTCCACTTGTGGGTAGAACCAAATGAGCCAAGGCTATTGATCTAGCTTTGGAGGCATTTTCCTCAATTCTTCTTCTTTCACAAACCTGCAATGGAGAAAGGGATATTAGAGAGGGGAAATTGAGAAGGGAAATGATAATGGGTCAGCACTGGGAAGTGATATAAAAACAGGGAATTGTAACCATGATTGACAGTCTAAAGGAGCTCGTAATCCGGCTTTGCACAGTGCTGAAAGTTATTCTTTGAAATTCACTCTTTCTTCAATATTACCTGCAGATTCAACACTTATATTGTTTTGACACTAATTACACATTAAAATCTGTAGTTATGCCAGCCTTTGGTTATTTAAACAACGATGTGGAGGTGTGGAGGCGACGCGGGTCCGTTGGGTAATGGCTTGACCATTTATGGCACAATAATTTTCTTTTAATGAAAGGGGATGTGACTACAAACAGATAGCGGGAGAAAACGTGGCGAGGAAAGTACATGCAAGAGTAAAAAAGGTGCAACAATTTTTTAAATGACGCAAAGGGATTTTCGGAGGAGGTTATCAGTGGTAAGAAGTGTTTGGAGAGGGGGGTGCAGAATAGACCTAGGCACAACACATTATCCGGATGGGCGGTATGGAATACCGCTCATTCCATACCCCCCCTCTTGATAAAGTTTGAATACCGTAGGGAGGCCGAAAAACGTTGTGGGCCGTATGATGTGTGGGGGTGGGCGGATATAGTGGGGAGCTGCTGGGAGTTTAACATAGATTTGATGGGGAGAGGAGCAAGTGGGTCTGCATCGCATCCGCGCTGATATTGCACTTTGCATTTCCTTGGTCTTACCTTTTCCTTAGCACTTGTATTTTAGTATTTTTGATGTGCGCATTGCGATCGGGTCCCACCCATCGCACATATCACTTCGACGTCCCACCGCTTTTTTACATTGTAACATCTTTTTCTCCTCCGCTACAATTTAACACAGAAAATGCCCTACCTATGGATTTGAAATCCTTTGATTTATGCCTTTGAAACTGTGTCGCATCAGGGCCTCCATCGAACTTCACTACTTGTAACCTTTAACCATAAAATTTAACTTGTGTGATCTGTGATGTGCGGGATGGGGTCGAGACCATGTCACTCGGCCATGTCATCTGCCATATCATCTAATATCGCAGATCGATGATCTTAAAATTTTTCCTTTGCACTTGTTTTATAAAGTTTGTGATTTCTGATCTGTGCTCGGGTTTCACCTGGTATCGAACATCGCACTTTGCTGTGTTTGACATTTTCAACTTGCACCTATGTTTTATCATTTGCGATTTGTGATTGCGATCGGGCCCCAAAGCATTGCCTATCGCCCGTCGACTGTTTTAGCGTTCATCTCCCGTTGCAACCCTTTGAAACTTGAGATATGCGATTGTGATTGCATTGCATCGTGAAAGACTTAATATCGCGGACGCTTACCTCGTGAGCTTTGTGATATGTGATTTTGTGATTGCATCACAATTTAACTAACTTGTGAGCACTTTTAAAAGGTAAATTATGAAAAGAGCGCAGTGCAAAATGCGATGCATTAAATGTGGACAAGTGCGAAAAAGGTGGAAGGTAAGGGAAATGCAAAAATAAAAATAAAAATTCTTTGCATGTGGATTTGGTAATATATAAGGGTTTGGAGAGGTCCCACCAATGTGCATTGGCAGATTTTTAATGTTCGATGATCAATTATTAATAAGAAAGGTGAATTTTTGCGGGCTGCGAAGTGCAAGTAGAGCTAGAATTTCAGACTTTTTAACTTGAGTTTTTTAAAGTAGTAAGTCCAAAAAAGGTTATGTATGTTGGTTTTGGGGTTTTAAGTGGGATTTCAGAGCATGGGAGTGATAGAATTTGGTAAAATGAAAGGTAAGAAAAGGGTGGATGGGATAAATGAAGGCAATATGGATTTCACACACCATCACACTTAATCAACAACACTTTCCTCTTCTTTCCACTGAACTATAAGGAAAATGTATTCATTTGATGCTCTTTGATAGTCATGGTCTCCTTTATTCTCTGAAAATAAATGATAGCCATAGAATATTATTTTCATCATATAAAAATCTAATCAATGATCAGTCACCTTGTGATACGGTGAAATACAAGAGTCTAACAAAATTCAAAGTATTTTATTTCTGCATTAGATCCATTTGTTTTCATAAAGGAAATTGTCGTTTCATTCTTCGTTTCTTGTAGGAAAAATTGTAGTTCCATTCTTCATTTTTCCTAAAAGATAAATTGTTGTTAAATTCCTCGTTTCTCAAAGAATAAAACACTTGTTTTATTTGATTTGATTCATATAGTTTCCTTTCTTGAATTTACATTAAAGGAGCTGAAAATAAAAACATGCATGTGCATATAGTGAATTTTGTGTGTGTTGCAGAGGAACAAGTTAGGAAAGCTGCATTTTATTTTTTTCTCTTTTTTGTTTTCTCTAAAAATCATTGCTCTTTCCCTTAGTAGCTAGGATTTTCATTGAAAAAGATAAAATTGAAAAGTTTTCTTATCATTTTAGTTTGAATTTTTAGGAATTCCCATCACATCATGATGTGAACCTCAAAGAATTTTTTTTTAAACAAGATCAACTTAAAATTTACATAAATTTACCTAAGAAAGCATTGGAACCATAACGATAACATTTATAAGGTCTAGGCTAGAGATATGTTCCAGCGTTGTTAAACATAACAGTTGTCTCTAAATTGTCTGCGATACATTCCGAGTGTGATACGTCACTCCACGTATGTAAGTATATCAGAGCTCGTCCATGTACCTTTGATTATATCGGGCAGTGTTCTAGTACAAAAAGTATAAGGGGGTCCTCTCACTGTGCGGTTTCGCATTAGACAACGCTAATACAGACTTTGGCCTCCACGTACCTTCGGGTATATTTAGGAGGAAAAATTTAGGTTGCTATCCATCCATAATGAACTGAGTCAACAGCCTCATAATTTGGGATACATCGAACACAACATTAGGGGAGATTTCATGTCCGTACTTCTTTGTTCGCCATGAGGTATTTTGCAGTTCACAATTACTGGTAAAACGTTTTCCTAGAATTACCCTTTTATTTTGTTTATTTGTTTTTGTTCATAAAATAAATCAATAATCGTGGAAGAAGAACATCCCTTTCCCCATCGTTTGCGTAGAATAGCACTGATACCACCTTTACCACCGAAATCCATTTTTGGTCGGTGAAGGCGACATTGCTCTACCGAAACTAGTACTATCCGTACCTCTGGTGCAAAATCATCCTCACATATACCAGAGTCGACTCAATTTGTTTCTACAAATCCTGGTTCATCTTTTGTTGTCAAGACGGAGTCCTCATAGCTACCCATGGTCACGATCCATCCAATTAGTGAGACCATACCTCCCGAATCTGACGTTGTTCAACTGGAAGTTGATCCGGATCCTGTCACTTTTTTTTTTCAGAACATCTGAATCCCGAAGTCGAACGAGCGGAAGTGTTCCTGTATTGGTCGCCCCACAATCTATGTTAGCCATTGAGTCTCCCATATCGCGCAGTCAACCTCCTGAAATATAATTTGGGCTTGACGGCGAAATACTTCCACCTGGTTTAATTTTGATTGAAGAAATACCACAAGACGAAACACCTTTAACTCCAACTCATTTTGGGGCACAACTTTACCTGTATGAGTATTTTCGTCAATCACCTTGCTCTGCTTTTGTTGATCCTATTTATACTAAAGTTCCTGTAGATCCAATAGGGTATACATTTGGTCGAATAACAATGCATAAGCCAACATCTTCGGTTGGACCATCTATTCCAGTTGCAACAACACCTGCTCTTGCTACCCCATCGATGTTCACAATGTCACCAGAGTCACATATATATGGTGGCCCTTTCATCCCACCTGGCTACCAATCTTTATCTGGAACCTTCTATGTTACATCCTCAAACCCATGGACTTCACCAATATCATCTTTTGGTATTCTAACTGGTAAATCTATAGTGAGTACTGAACAAATTTATCCTTTATATACATCATCATGGAAATATCAAGTTGGTCCATTTGGGTACATTCCATCCGATACAATTGCAACTAGACTCCTTACATTTGGAGAAAAATATTTTCCATGTTATTATACTCCTCATGCTGGGGGGAAACCTATCGAAACCCATTTTTATAGTACTTCGTCGTTATTTGGTCATCCTAATGTCAGAATGAATGTTTGTCAGTGTCCTCCCACTCTACCCATCCAACCACAAATGGTTGTGCATTCGTATCAACCAATTAAACTTGTTGCACCCACATCAACTCCAATTGTTAATACATCCTTACCCCTGTTACATACTCCAAATTTTGTACCTCAACCATCTCAGGCGGGTCCCTACACCCAATACCCTCAAGTATTGGGCCCTTAGACTCCAACTCCTTCGACTGGTGTACAACAACCACCTGTATCCGGAATAATTTATTCACAATATGGATTACCATATTATGGGATGTCGCAGCTGCAACTAGGTTATACCTATCTTCAACCGAATCCAAGCTATCCTAGTTTGGGTTACAATTGGTGGAAAAACCCCTTGGAAGCCACAAGTGCAAATGCCACAACCTTCATTTCAACAATTGGCGTACCCAGGTTTTGGTCAACAGAATCCTCAAGCGTTTGCTCATCAAAACAACCTCTATCTGGGTTACCAACAAAATATTCCTTATTTTGGTGCTCAAAGGCATGTTTCCCAAGAAATTCCATCATACCCTGGCTATGCTCAACCTGACTTAAATCGACAGTTTCCCTTTGTTGCAACTTTAGAGTTACCGGATTTAAAATAGCTCACCAATGATCCAATTAATTAAGCTCCTTGGTGGCCGTTGATACCTCATAAATTACCCTAAAATATTCCTAAGTTCAATGGAAACCTTGGGGAATACCCTTCTACGCATGTTATGATTTATCATTTGTGGTGTTCATCTAACTCCCTGTAATATTCCCAAATGGGAAAATCAACAATACATGCAAAGAAAACGCATTTTTCAAAAATGTATGATATAATAACTTGTAACAGCCCATGGATCCATTGGTTTATTCATTAAAGGATCCAAATCCAAAGGGATATCGGAAACAAATCATGATAGAGGAGTTAAACAGTTCTCCCACACCCAGAATAACCCAAAAATAATGCAACCCCAAAACTACTGCAACAAAGAAAGACTGCAACAAGTGACAATGTAGTCTAATGAAGGTTTATACTCTAAAATCATAGAGACAAATGGATCTGCTGACATATTAAACAATAATGCTAAAAAACTAAGATCTAGCATTCTTTATACAAACCAAGAGAACCCGGGAAGGGTTTCTGGAAATACAACCACATACAAATGGTGATCTACATCCTTAGTACTGAAGAGTCACTGAAAAATAAATCTCATGAATATAGAAGGCTGAAATAACATAGATCTAATGTATATCTCCTCAAAGGTCTCCTCCAATGAAAGGTTGAACCCTTCAACCACAGGAAAATTCTCTAAAAGAGACACTAGATCCCTCACTGAATCTGCCCTCCAAAATAACGCAATTCCCAGCTGAAAATGAACTGTAAATGACGGGGATAAGTTGGCCTGATGCCAAATATCTGAAATGTTCTCAAGAACCCTCCAAACTGATCTCCAAAGAGAAGGAATCCTTCCTCCTATAGAAAAATAGCTTAGAAAGTGGGTTTCTCAACCCTCCACTGCAACACACTGCAACACAACACAATATTCTGCAGAAACTATGTTGTAGATGAAGACTAAAGCTTGGTTAGAATGATAGATATGTGGAATGATAAATCATTACTCTCCCAAGAGGCCTCTCAAGGAAAGAGGAGGAATTCCTAAATAGGAATACCTTGTGCTAAACAACACCAACAATCTTAGCTAAACAACTGAAGAGAGCAAAAGTCTAAATAGACATATCAAAATAATATTCATAAGCTAACCTCCTATGGCCACCATCCTCTTCCTTATAAAAAATGTGAGCCTTCTCACCTTGGGTCCCACTTATTAGGGTTTCCACCATCACACAATCAATCTCCCTCCAAAACTGCGATGTCCCATCATTAATGCCACTCCTCCATAACAATGTTGTTTGATTTGGTCAAAGTTGACCTCTTCAACCTGCTCCAGCCCTTTTTCACCCTAAGGGTCTTCAATCCATCTTTATATGACTATCTAAGCTAATCCACATTCACACTGGCTGTCTCTATTGATGATTCACTCCCTCCATTCCATCTCTGTTGAATTCCTCAAACTTGACCTTGTCTTCATGCATTAGCCCATGTTCACACATGAGGGTGTTTTATCCAGTTATGAATATGATCCCCTTTCACATTAAGAGGGGTTTTATTCCTGCTAGAAATATTTATGGTCCTCCTTACCCATTTATTCATCTAACTACACGTTAAGAGAAAAATTAATATTCCAATTAGCTACATGCTAATTTAGGAATATTACAGTCCTCCCCTCCCAAATGTTGCTTGTCCTCAAGCAAGTGCAAGGATAGAACTGAAGAGCCTCCTCTCCTCCTCCTGTAGCATTCTCATATGATAAAATACTCCAAGGAACAAGATGCTATCTCATCAATACATCTCCAAGTTGCCCCTCCCAAGCATGAAATTTAGCTTTTGGTGGAAATCCCAAATAACTATAATCATGAAAAAGTAAAACACCCATGGAGGCAACAATGTTTTATCTAGAGGCCTCCTTGAGGCATGAGATTCTGATATATTTTGGGAACTATTATCCCCATGTGAATCTCCCATCCCCAAGCTATCATCCATACAAAATGAAACACCCTCCAAAATGGTAACTCCTGAAAATTCCCCTCCACCTTTGGCTCCTGCAATGTAGGTGGGCTGCATAAATGAACATGGAAGACAAACTATCCTACTCCATGTTGTCTCTTTCTCCACTCATGATAAGTGTAGAGTAGCAGCTGATTTTGGGCTGCAATAATGTTTTCATCCAGAGGCAAGAAGAAGAATGGATCTTCAAAGATCCTCTCTCTAGAGTCATGAATCATGCTGGCCCAAACCATCCCATACAAAATGAATGGCACATCATCACCATATGGCACCCAAATCAGAAAATTATTTAAGGTTATGTGAAATTTTGGATGATACCAATGGTTTCTTAAGTGGATACATCGCAATATTTCCAACTGCTATTTTAGAACATCATGTGGCAAGTTGTCCTCCAACAAGTTACTAGTTGTGCATGTTTTCTCATCTACTATGAGGTAGTAAATGGAATTATATATCAGCTGAGCATAATAATAATAACACCATAATTTCCCAAATTCATTTAGATATGGGTTATCTCCATCATAAATGTTGGTCCTAGAATGACCATGAAACCCAAAAATAATCTTGGCCTCTTATGGAGCAATGCACTGTACATAGATGGTGAGAAGATGAAAATACTTCATGAAATGATCAATAAGTACAAAAATACATTTCTTACCATGCAAAGTCAGTAGGCTAAAAGTGAGGTCCCTGAATGAGTCCTCCCATGACAATCTCCTCATAAAATTCTGCAAAATGAAGGATGCATACTCCCCTTGGAATCCTCCATCAATAGAAACATATTCCCATGTGACAGCACTATTGGCCTTAGTGATAAGGATCTTGTCACTCCATGACTCCTTTCTTTGACATGCCATATGCCAAAGTCATCCACCATCATGCTGCTATGTGTGGAGATTTCCTTCCTATGTGGAATTAACTCCTTATCCTCCAATGTTGAAGGGTAGCCTCTTTGCACTTTGATTGTGCCATCCCTTCCTCTTGAAATATCATGCCAATAATGCAAAAAAATCTTCCCATACTCTCCCAAGAGTAGCCAAAGCAACAATAACTCTTGCTGCTCCCTCACACCTCCATCATACAAAACATGAAGTGAAGATATGATGATTAACATGAAGAATGTCATATCAACACAATGCACCCAAACTCCTTGCTGTCATATGATGCAAGTGTCCTGCCACGCTTCCTCCACCAACATACCCCTTGAAGAAGGATATATCACATGATGGAAAAAATCCTGCAAGAGTAGCCAACGCAGCCATGCCTCCTACTGCCCTGTGTCATAGATATGAAAGTGGCTCACCAACCTCTTGCTCACCATCCACACCCATTCATCCAAATGTGGGTGTCTCCGACCATGCTCCACCTTGGTACTCCTCCAATGGAGAATACCACCCTCCCAAATCATATTTCTACTTTTGCATTTCATGGGATGTTGAAATGCAATCTCTTGGAGATCTCCCAATGAAGACCCCTCACCAATGACCAAATTGAATCCATAGGGATCCAAGTATGCTGAAAGAAAAGTCTCCCCATAGAGTTGTATAGTTCTCATCAAGAAAGATCCATCACAATGATGAAAGATAAAAGGACTCTCATCAATCATCTGCTCATCCAATGTCACATAAGTGTAATGGCCATCAGAATGCTCTAGTAATAGTTGGGCCCCCAACTCATCACTGCTTCTCAATGACAAAAATGTTGATCTCCACAATGGTGTATTTGTTGTCTCATGCCCAAGATCAATGCTGAACATATATTTTTGCATTGGATTGTTTAGGAAAAAGCTCATCCTATCCTCCAAAAATCCACACCCCAACCCTAGGATTTTTGTGCATCTCAATAATGAATAGTCAGGAGGATTGTTTATCCTTTCCTTGAACAACTCAAGGTTGCACAATGCAGTGAAAGCCTGATGCTCCAAATCAGCAATATGTTTTGACCCTTGGTCATGCAATGGAATTTTTCCACAATCCTCCATAAGATGTGCTGAAATAATAGTAAGTAGAAACTTATGCCATACCTTGGTGAAGCTTGAAAACATCTTTTATTGTTGCAAGGGTTTCTTCCTCTAATGTGATGGCTTCCCCAACTGCTGATGATGATGGCTGCTCCTCCATAGTTGTATCAGCGCTGGTACAAGTCTCCTCAAGTGGTGGTGAAGGCTTCTATTCCTCTAATTTATTCTTGTAAAATTTTATGATCAAGCTTTGAGTAAAATCTGCAAAAGTAGTCACCCTTTCATGACTCAAATGACTGAACCACCAAATTTTTTCTTCACCCTCAAGGTGCAGCGCTACAATCTCAACAGCCTCTCTTTCTACCATTGGATGTAGTAGGAAGAATGCATCTATCTTCATTACCAAGGCCCTTACTGGACATGTGGATGAACAATCAAAAGTAGACAATAGAAATATATTGCCCTTTATTCTCCTATTGTTGCAAGGCCTCCTTTCTTCTTCAAGATGAATAAACTATGGAAGAGTTAGAGTCTCCTTGAAATCTCTAGGTTGAGACTTATATTCTGCAAGGTATCCACTCAAGATCTCATGTTCCAAGTGCCCCCCATCTCCATGCTTCTTTTCTTCTTCCTCAAAAGGAAAGGACATAGTGTATTTCTTTGGAGTTCTCTACAACACTGATTCTTTCTTCTAATAATAGGAAGTACATGGGCCTTCCTCTTCTTGAAACCCTTTAGAGGTCTCATTGTATATTTCTTCTTTCATCTACTTAACCTCCTTAGAGAGGTTCTTCATAGATCTGAAAAGTGATGAGACAAAGTTCATTCCTTTCATAATTTTAGATCTCTTCTCCTTCTCTTCTTATTCTTATAGCATATTGGCTGAAAACTCACAGGATGAGCCAAGATTATGCTCTGATACCATTGTAATATTCCCAAATGGGAAAATTAGCAATACATGCACAGAAAACACATTTTTCAGAAATGTATGCTGCAATATCTTATAACAGCCCATGGATCCATTGGTTTATTCATTAAGGGATCCAAATCCAAAGGGAGATCAGAAACAAATCATGATAGAGGAGTTAAACAGATCTCCCTCACCCAGAATAGCCCAAAAACAATGCAACCCCAAAACTACTACAACACAGAAATATTGCAACAAGTTACAATGCAATATAATGAGGGTTTATACTCTAAAATAATATATACAAATGTATTTTCTGATATATTAAACAATAATGCTCAAAAACTGAGATCTAGTCTCCTTTATACAAACCAAGAGAACCCGAGAAGGGTTTCTGGAAATACAACCACATACAAATGGTGATCTACAGCCCTAGGACTGAAGAGTCACTAGAAACTGAAGCTCATGAAGATAGAAGTCTAAAATAACATATATATAATGTAAATATCCTCAAAGGTCTCCTCTAATGAAATGCTGAACCCTTCAACCACAGGAAAACGCTCTAAAAGATACACTAGATCCCTCACGGAAGCTGCCCTCCAAAATAACAAAATTCCTAGTTGAAAATATGCTGTAAATGATGGGGATAAGTTGGCCTGATGCCAAAGATCTGAAATTTTCTCAATAACCCTCCAAACTGATCTCCCAAGAGAAGGAATCCTTCCTCCTATGGAAAACTAGCTCATAAAGTTGGTTTCTCAACCCTCCACTGCAACACCCTGCAACACAACACAATATTTTGCAGAAACTACGTTGTAGCTGAAGACTGAAGCTTGGCCAGAATGATGGATATGTGGAATGATAGATCAATACTCTCCCAAGAGTCCTCTCAAGGAAAGAGGAGGAATTTCTAAATAGGAATACCCTGTGCTAAACATCACCAAAAATCTTAGCTAAACAATTGAAGAGAGAAAAAGTCTAAACAAACATATCAAAATAATATTCATAAGCTAACCTCCTATGGCTACCATCCTCTTCCTTATAAACAATTTGAGCCTTCTCACCTTGGGTCCCACTCATTAGGGTTTCCACCATCACACAATCAATCTCCCTCCAAAACTGTGTTGTCCCATCATTAATGCCACTCCTCCATAACATCGTTGTTTGATTTGGTCAAAGTTGACCTCTTGAACCTGCTCCAGCCCCTTTTCACACCGAGGTGTCTTAAATCCATCTCTATATGACTATCTAAGCTAATCCAAATTCACACTGGCTGTCTCTATTGATGATTCACTCCCTCCATTCCATCTCTGTTGACTTGGTCAAACTTGTCCTTGTCTTCATGCATTAGCCCATGTTCACACATGAGGGTGTTTTGTCCAACTATGAATATGATCCCCTTTCACATTAAGAGGGATTTTATTGCTGCTAGAAAGATTTATGGGCCTCCCTACCAATTTATTCATCTAACTACATGTTAAGAGAAAAATTAATATCCCAATTAGCTGCATGTTAATTTAGGAATATTACACTCCCTAAATGATGACTCTGTTCGACTACATCTTTTCCATTGTACGCTCACTGGTCCGACCGTGAAATGGTACATTGAGTTACCTAGAGCTTCATTTGATAATTTAACTACCCTAGCTACTATCTTTTTATCCCACTTCCAGTTACCCATACGATATGAAACTGTAACGAAACTCTTTTCTAATTTTAAATAGGTTAATGTTACTCACATTTCTGATCATATTCATGAGTGGCATCATTTTCGTAGAATGGTTAAGTCATTTGTTCTTGATCAACTCCTTGCTGAGTGATTCATTAAGTCCTTGTTACCATCTATAATTGAGGATGTGGCTAAGGGTGGTGTCGTCTCTGAAGAGCAGGTCTTTTCTCATGCACAATATTTAGACTTGATTTATAATTAGTATGGCATGCTCTACGAGAAAATTCTGAACGTGTCACGATCTAATTTTACTGTTCCTCCTCCATCTAAGGACTCTCATGCTAGAGACGGTATGATTAGTACTGCAAGCACACATCACTATACTACATCTGATCCTGCAACTTCTTCTGAAATCCATGCTGTGTCATCTGACAAGGGAAAAGGTGACAAGCAACCTAGAAGTAAGAAAAAGGGGAAATCAAAGAAAAAAAAAACTTCTACCTTACAGGAAATATCATTTGATCAATCGTTTAGAAATTAGAAACCTCGTCACCCTTTCATAATCTATAATGAGGAGCACTTTTTTTGTGACTCTCCTCATCATGCGAAAGTCTCAAAATTGGTTAAGGCCTCGCATGCATCTGCAGTGTTGACAGATCCATTTCCGAATCCAGACACAAATTTGGTTGTTATGGATCCAACTTCTAGTTCCCAAGTGCTTATGTTATCTATCACGAAGCCATTGACTAATGTTTTGGTGTCAACACGTAATATATATTACGGTATTCAGGCTATCGATCAACCTCCTACCTCGACCATGAATCTGTCTATGTAATCGATACCACCAACTGCTATTCCTGAATTGACAATAAAGCCACCAAAGGGAGTCGTTCATAAATCAACATTTAATCCTCAATCCCGAGATGCTCAAAATTATAATATAGTTGAAGATTTGCCTCAATCCCCTTAAGCTATTTCAACACTTGAGGTGCTTCAAAATTTTCCCTCCCAGAATTAGGCTTTGTTGTCGGAAATTGGTGGAATTGATTCGACAGATTCCAATCTCTTAGTATTTAATCATATGGGCTATGTGCCACAATCACTAGCAGAATTGGCATTCTCCATCCAAGCAAATGTTCTCAATCAACTTGTTCATCTTACTATTATTGATGAGGGAGCATCTACGTGCATTATGCCTCTAAACAATAGGAAATCACTCGGCTCGTCGTGATTATCTCAATCGCCTACGACGTTGAAAGCTTTCAACAAATATACATATAAGCCTTGCAGTATTATCAATAACCTACGTGTTGAAATAGGGGGACAAATTTTGAATGTTGAAGTTGAGGTTGTTGATGGACCCCTTGATTACAACATTTTACTCAGAAGGCCATGGGTATATGCTATGACTGCGATCATTTCTACATATTTTAGAATGATTTCCTTTCCACATAAAGGTGTTATCACAATCATCAATCAACTATCCTTCTTTTCCTCCAGTTCCCAGGTAACTGGAAAAATTTTGTTAGTTAATCCTCCCCAATTAGAACTTCATAACATTGGTGTAGGACTCTTAAAGGATTCCACCCTCATGGGAACCTTTTCATTATTGCCGCCCGCGACATCAGCATACATTACAAACATAGAGACCTTCTACATGATATATTCCGCTCCATCTGGCTTAAGGAAGATTATGGGTGATTATGAAGTTGTTACATTGGATGAATTTCTTCCACCCATCCCAATTGAGCTGACATATCAATCAATATATACAGATTGGGTGGTGAATCTGAAATCATCGTTTCTAGTCATTTGTGTTGATCATTCATTAGATTTTGGTACTCCAACTGATCCTTTTTCCTCAAATTTCTTGATAGATGTGAATATTCTGGAATCCATGATGCCAGAAGGAGAACCATGTGAAGATCATCATCATCACTCCCATATTCAGGATTAAAAAGAAGATAATATTATTGAACTATATCACCCATCGATCAAAACATTCTTTTAGAATTCCTTTCCTATTAATGCAATAAAATCCGAGAAAAACTTATCAAATATTGAAGAAACTATTTCTATCGATATTTCTACCAAACCCGACGTTGTAGAAAACACTCTTGTCGGTGTTTCTTGTTCTCCATCAGAACTCAAAACATATCGCTCTCTCTTTCGTGAATTTCGTTATGTATTTGCTTGGTCTTAGGAGGAAATTCCAGGCATAGATACTAGTATCATTGAACACACTATTAATATTTACCCTGATGTCAAACGACTACGTCAACGCCTTCGTCCTGTTGATTCGAAGAAGGTTGCTGCCATTAAAGCAGAAGTTGAAAAACTTTTGCATGCTGGTTTCATTTACCCTGCTCCTCTAACTGAGTGGGTTTCCAAAATTGTTCCTGTTATGAAAAAATAAGGGACCATCAGAGTGTGCGTCGATTATCGGGATGTCAATCTTGCTTGTCGAAAAGAAAACTATCCTACTCCCTTTATCGACCATATTATTGATGATTGTGCTGGATGCGAAACCTTTTCATTCATGGATGGATTTTCTGGCTACAATCAAGTCAATATCCGCCCAGAGGACCAATATAAGACAACATTCATCTGTCCCTGGGGCACATTCACTTTTTGAAAACTCCAGTTTGGTTTAAAGAATGTTGGGGAAAATTTTCAGAGAGCAATGGATTATGCTTTCAATGACACAAAGCACATTGTTCAGCCCTATTTAGACGATTTACCCGCGCATTCATGAAACCAAACTGATCACCTGATGCATTTGAGAGCTATCTTTCTATGCTGCCGACACTACAAAATATGCCTCAATCCACATAAATGTGTGTTTTGTGTTGGTTCTGGTCATCTGCTAGGATTTTTTGTCTCAAAAGAAGGAATTAGAATCGACCCACTGAAGGTCCAAGCCATTCTTGATTTTTGTGCACCATAAAATTTTCTTCAGTTATAGAAACCTCAGGGAAATGCTAACTTCCTAAGGAGGTTCATACCCAAATACGCCGAAATGGCTAAAGGATTTACTCGGTTCTTGAAAAAGGCGATTCCCTTCCATTGGGATAATGTTGCACAAGCTTCTTTTGATGTTGTCAAGGATACACTTTTCTGGGCGTCATTAATGTATCCCCCCAATTATCAAAGTGATTATTTCTTATATATCGTCACGGATGATACGACCATTGCTATGGTATTGGTCCAAGTACAAAATGGGATAGAACATCTGATCTATTATTTGAGTCGTAATCTCAATGATACAGAAGTGAAGTATTCATACATAGAAAAGCTTACCTTGGTGGTTATTCAAGCTCTCTAAATATTTTGCCACTATATCCTGTTCCAAAAGACCACTGTCATTTCAGATTGCAACCCCATGACTTACATCTTATCATGTCAATTGCTTGGGGGCAAGTATTCAAAATGGATTGTCATTTTATAGGAATTTGATTTGGAATTCATCAAATCCAAGTCAAAGAAGTATTTAGTTTTGGCTAAGCTTTTCTGTGACCTTCCCTTTGATAACACTACTACTACATCAGAACCATCTATTCCTGATGAGTCTCTGTTTTCGATTAGATCATCTAATCCTTGGTATCGAGGTTTTATCATTTATCTCTAGACCTAGAATTTTCAGCTTAATACCTCTCGCTCTGACCAACGACATATTCGATACCAAGCCAAAGATTATCTAATCATTGACGATACACTTTATCGTCATGGTGTCGATTCAATTTTAATAAGGCGCCTCACTCATGAGGAGGCCGAAAAGGTTTTAAATGATTTTCATGTTGGGGCTTGTGGTGGACACTTGTCTAGATACGCTACCATGTAGAAGATACTCCGCATTGGTTACTTTTGGCCTACCATATTTCGTAACTGCATCCTCTCGGTCAGAAGTTGTAATGCGTGCTATATATTTGATCTTAAAATCCGCAAACCGCCAACGCCAATGCATCCTGTTGTCTTTGTGGGACCAGTTTCAAAAATGGGGCATTGAATTCATGACATGTAACCCTCATTTGTCTAGGGGGCATGGTTATATTATTGTCACGGTAGACTACTTTGCCAAGTGGTCTGAAGTGATGCCTACATTTAACAACACAAGACAAACAACTGCATTGTTTTTTATTTAATCATGTTATTTCATGATTTGGGGTTCGACAAGCTATAGTCACAGATCAGGGTTCGAATTTTTGCAATCATATGATGAATGAATTGAATACCAAATTAGGATTGTTGCATGATAGTTCTACTCCTTATTATCCATAATCAAATGGACAATTTGAGGTTATTAATAAGATTCTTAAATGAATTCTTTAATGAATGATAGGAGTTTATAAATTAAATTTTCATTTAATCTTGTACTCAGCTTTGTGCATGTACTGAACCTAGGTGAGAAACGCAACCAGATTTACCCCCTTTCAATTGGTGTATGGCTTAGAAGCTATCTTGCCAATCCAATGTCAAATACTGTCATTAAAACTCACAATCGATGTGTTACCTGACACCTCTATTGAATAAGCACATCTTTTTAACCTCATCCATATTGATAAACACATCGTGAAGCCCAATTGACCAACAAAGCGCATAAGAGACTCATAAATGTGCAATACGACAAGCATGTCCAACCTCGCATCTTTTTAGAGGGTGACCTGGTCCTTCTTTATGATCAAGAGTGTTACACTGAAAAATGTCACCTTGACATTCTGCTGACTGTATGAGCTCATTAAACACTCATACTTACCTCCTTTTCAAGTCTTACAACCTTTGTTCCTCATTCCATGCCCTGAAACTGGAGAAAAAACCCTAAAAAGCTCAAAAAACCTTGGGTACGCAGTTAATATGAAGCCTACCTACGTTTTTAGCTAGGGTACGCAGGTAAGGTGAAGATAAACTGCGTTCTAGAACGCATTTTTCCAGTGTTATAGGTGCGGTACCCCTGTAAAGTCAAAAATAAAAAGAAATTGAAACTGCTACAAAAAAAGTTGACTTTTGGTCAATTTCCGGGAAGGTTCTCGATGAGATTTTGGGACAGCACGCTTTGTATATATCCCACACCTTAAGGAACTAATCCCTTGATGTGAGGAGCCTATCCCTTTGAAGAAGGGTTCTATCCCTTTAAAGGTGGAATCCTAACCTCCTCATCTGCTCTATAAAAGGAGGCATTGGGTAGCCTTTTGGGTTAAGTTTTGAGAAGTTAAACTAATGGAGGATTGAAGAATATTTTGATGGGTAAAATATTTGAGTTGAAGTGCTGTTGAGATTTAGATTTCCTTCTGCTGAGATTTTGAGAGGAAAGATCACATACCTCTTTTATGCTTCTGGAGGAAGAGTGCAAGACTTATCAAAGTAGAGGAGATTCCTGCTTCGGACCCCGGGAAGGCCTTTCGAACATCAAGGCTAAGGTTGTAAGGTTCTTCTGTATATTTTAAGATTAATACAATCAAGTTCTGTTTTTCTCAATAAATTGTCGTTCGATTGTTTATTTCAATGAGCTGTCGTTTGATTGTTTATTTCATAGATTCCTTGATCACTATGATAGGTATGTTTTATAATTATTTGTTATACAGGTGCTATTGATATTTTCTTGTTTGTGATTGCAGATCAACGAAAGATGATACTTTATTGTGACAAAAGGGCCCTTGTTGCGATGAAGGATTATTGATGCAATGGAAGCACTGCGACTACAAATAAGCATTTGGATCTAAGGTAGGATCGACACCTTAATAACATTTATTTGTAAAACGAATATATCTAGAGAAAGACAAACTTAGTTGTTCGTTTGTTGCTAGATTGTCTTCTGACACTAGGGAGATCGGTCTTGTCCGCAAGAACGATTTATCCGGCCAACAAATTGGCGACCATACTGGGGAAAGGAACTTGTTGTTTTTGGTTCTCTTTTATTTTGATTTGAGGAAAAGTTTTTCCTGGTTTTTGATTAATGGATATCTGCCTGGGTAGCTTAATTTTTCTTCTTTTTTTTAAAATTTTGAAATCTTTTATGTTTTTCTTGAAGTTTTCAGGGGACCGCACTTTGTCTTCACACACAGTGCGGGCATCTCCGCACTTTCCTTAAGTATCCAGTGCGGGACCGCACCTGTTACTTCTGGAAGCCTGCGGACCCTGTTAAATTTTTTGAAAAACTTTAGATTTCTTTTTCCTAGTTTAGTTTAGATTTAATTTAGGATTCTTAGCATCTACCCAGATCTGTATTTCTCTGTCAAAAATCTCTTGTTTCTAAATTTCTTTCAGCAAATCTTCATCTCATCAATCTCCATTAAGTTAATTGGGTGTTTTGAGTCTCTTTTTGAGAAATTCTTAATTTGATTTCCTTTGGTCATTACTTGGAGGTTTGTCTCAGTCTTTTCACAATTTTGCATCTTTTTGCTTTTGTGTATGAGTGTTAATCGCCTTTGAGTGTTTTTTGATCTTTGGAACTCTCACCCGATTTTCTTGACTTCCACTTGATTGATTCTTTGATTACATTAGAATCATCTTGTCTTTGAGAATTCTCTTGCATAGATCACATTTGCATAATTAGAATTCTCATTTTCAGAATATGAATGAAAAATGTGCATAGATTACATTTGCATACTTTTCAAGTGAATTGTGCATAGATTACAATTGCATAGTTTACATTCTGAAAAATCAATTGTAGATTTAGATTTTTTCTTTGATTTGAATTTAGATGTTTTTATGTTTGTTTTAAAAAAAAAACACAAAATAAAAATTTGGGATTGATTTGCATTAGTTTTTCTTGATGAAATTAGTGCATTAGAGAATTTGTTATATTTTCTCTTATCAATCTTTGCATTGTTGGAAGTGAATGGAAACTCTCTCCTTACTTTAGTTAGGATTCATCGAATTGAAAAGATTACATTATCATATTCGATTGCATTCAGTTTTGGTTCGGGTCATAACACCATTGGTTTCATATCCATTTACCCCTTTGAGTAATAACATCCTAATTAACACAACGCTTAATTAAAATTCATCTAGTAATTTTTACATTTTTAGGGATCTTTCCACCAATCTAGCTTAGGCTAGTGTCTTGGAATAGGTTTTAGTTAACTCTCCAAGACAGTTAAACAAACAAGTAGTCGATCTTGCGGTAGGAAAAATTCCAATTGTTGCATGTATGCTCTGGGAAGCTCCTCCTAAAGGAGTCAAGCACGAGATCATATCTGAACCAGTGAGGTAATCAATCCTTCCTCATTGGGAATGATAGAAGATATACACGTATTAAAAACGGTAAACCTCGGATTGACCATTGTCGAGGAGCCTGGGGTCACTTGTCGGTATACCTTGGATTATGTCAAGGAGCCTTCAAGGGGATTGAGCTTTGTTACTCTGCCCTTGCGTGTGTATCGGATCGTAGACTGTTCCCCCAGGTATATTTGTTTCTGTTGGTAACCTTAGTGACCATAATCTATAGGGTTCTTTCCTAAGGTGACGGTGGAGGGAAGATCCCACTGTACCTGGAGCAGACGTCGACTAGACTCACTTGGACTCTCTGGGGGGTTATCTTCACTCGAGATGGTTTTGTGAAGAAACTTGTGCCAGTCTGTTTCATTAAGCAGGTTGTCGGGGTAACTGTTCCAACCGCCCTTTCTGTATTAAATTCTACGATGTTTGATTTCATCACCAACTAGTGTTTTTAGTACGGGAAGTTACTGTTTGTGTGTGGTTTGACTCCTAGATTTGATAGCGCGTGTTAATTTGTTTGTTTTTACTTTTAGAGACCATAGGTGTGAATTGTGAATTTTAATTGTTAGGTGTGAATTTTTAGTTGTTAATTTTTAGTTATAAATTGTTAATAAAATTCACTGAAGTTGAATATAATGGCAACTGTTCCGGAATTTACCAACCATGGAACTCCTCTTAACGAGAATCCTAGTACTTTTCCTTGCTTTGGAAATGTTGGTCGCTACATTGTCATTACCTGGATTTACAATAGGTTACCGATATGGTTATTTTCAACTTCGTTGGCCCCGAACACTCCAATTGTTTCACCTCAACCGGATGCTTCACCTAAGTAGAGTTCCGAAAACCTCCAACAGGCTGTAGAAAAGTCAGTGTTTTGAGGATAGTTCCTTGTACTGTGTCAACCTCGTTAAAAAATGAATCAGTGAGTGTGAGGAGAGTTCCTTGTACCGTGTCAACCTCGTTAAAAAATGAAACAGTGAGTGTGAGGAGAGTTCCTTGTACTGTGTCAACCTCGTTAAAAAATGAAACAGTGAGTCTGAGGATGGTTCTTTTCCTGTGTCAACCTCATTAAAAAAATGAATCAGTTAGTCGAGAGCATAGTTCCTTTTCTTGTGTCAAGCTCGTTTAAAAAATGAAACAAGCTTTGGTGAGGATAGTTCCTGTTACTGTGTCAACCTCATTAAAAAAATGAAACATGTAGGTGAGGACAGTTCCTTTTACTGGGTCAACCTCGTTTAAAAAATGAATCAGTCGGCGATGAGGACAGTTCTTTTCCTGTGTCAACCTCATTAAAAAATGAATCAGTAGGTAGATTGTAGAGTAGATTAATAGATTAGATATAGGTAGTTTATGAGGACAGTTCTTTTCCTGTGTCAACCTCGTTAAAAAATGAATCAGTTGGTCCGAGGAGAGTTCCTGTTACTGTGTCAACCTCGTTTAAAAAATGAAACATGTAGGTGAGGATAGTTCCTGTTACTGAGTCAACCTCATTAAAAAATGAATCAGGTATGAGGACAGTTCTTTTCCTGTGTCAACCTCGTTAAAAAATGAATCAGTTGGTCAGAGGATAGTTCCTGTTACTGAGTCAACCTCATTAAAAAATGAATTAGGTATGAGGACAGTCCTTTTCCTGTGTCAACCTCATTAAAAAATGAATCAGTAGGTTATGTAGGTAGATTAGAAATAAGTAGTTTCTGAGGATAGTTCCTTTTACTGTGTCAACCTCGTTAAAAAATGAAACACGTTGCCATGAGCATAGTTCTTTTCCTGTGTCAAGCTCATTAAAAAATGAAACAAATCCTCCCCTAATTGAGTCGAGTCTTTGACTAGACCTCGTAAATGTTAAGTAGTATATTTAGGTTAGTTTTTAGGTCGGGTCTTTCATATGATCTCGTAAATGAACCTTCATTCCATCCAGCTATTTATTACTAGTGTACTTAGTTGAATGAAATGAAGCTGGGGGGGCATGCGCTCTAGCAGTTACGCTTAGGGGGCATCAAGCACAGTTTTCTCTCTGTTTCAAGCTTGTGAAAAAATGAAACCACTCTGAAGCATAGTTTTTATCTGTTTCAAGCTTTTGTAAAAATGAAACTTATCTTGAGTCAATTTCGGTTATTTTCAAGACTCGTTAAACTCATGAAAATCTCGAGATTATTTTGCTATCTTTCATTCTCGTAAAAAACATGAAAATGCCGAGTTCTTTCCGTCTTTTCCTGCTCGTAAATTAAATTGAAAGTCGGCCATATGAGTACATTTTTATCCCTTTTTCGAACTCGTTAAAACTTACGAAAAAGTGAAAACCATGAGTACATTTTTATCCCTTTTTCGAACTCGTTAAAACTTACCGAAAAAGTGAAACTATTGAGTCCTCTTTTAAGCCCTTTTCAGACTCTCTAAATATGAAAAGATTGCCGAGTACTTGACTATTCGAACTCGTTAAAGTAAATGAACAGTCGTCCCTTCAGTATAAGTTTACCCCTTTTACGGACTGAAATGGACTATCTACGAAAAAGGTATACGTTGACTAAATATGGTCAATAGAGTTCTCTCCCGCATTATTTTATCCTTTTTTCGGGCTCGAGAGACTAAATTTACGAAAAAGAACACCCATGGAGTTTTCTTAAGTTTTTCTTCTGACTCCCTAAAACTGAAAAACACCGAGTTTCTCCTATACTGGACTCGTTAAAACTTAACAGTAAAGGACCTGTTTAATTTTCAACAGGAACGAACCACTCCTTCTTAGGGTTCGAATTTTAAACTGAGTTGGACTCATCCGAAGGATGAGCTTATAATCAAGCAAATGTTATCCTCCTCAAGCTTGTCAAAAATAAAGAGGTACTTGCCAGAAATGGTGGGGGAAAAGAGAGAAAAAACGAACCTGTTTGTTACATTTTGATTATTCGGAAAACCGTTAACCACTCTTGAACACGACACTTTTTTGTCCACCTGGGTTGGGAAATCCTTTGCCTAACAGTTAATCAAACCATATTGAAAGTCTTCAGCCGGTTTCTGGGTATTAGCTTTGGGTCAATTGTCACCAAGCCATCTGCGGTGTCGTTATGTGTTCAAGAGGACAGTTCAAGTAAACCATTCATCTGCAAAATATCTGTCATCCATTTTTGACCATCCCTGAGTCAGTCCTTGCCAATATATTTTCAAAACTTGATCTATGATTTCGTGTTGTGGGCTTGCCTACAACGGATCATTTTCTATCGACATCAGCTCATTATCTAGGAAGTTGATCCAGAAATCGTCAGTACCTTGAAATCTGCATGCCTCAATGGCAGGTTTCTCGCCTTCGACGACAGGTTGCATCATTGACCTTCGATCGAAAGATTCCGTGACATGTTCGACTTCAGCTCATTCATTCAAATTTCATGGATTGTACTGAGTACTTTGAGAGCCATTGACATTACTGGTGGTTACTCTCACGCTTGTTAACAGTTCACATCATTGACTGGTAATCAAGTGGTTTCTACCATGTTCGACTTCAACACATTTATTCACATTGATAGAATCGTACTAGTTCGAGATGCGGAAATCAAGACCCTGGATCTAGTTTCTACCATCCAGGCTGCGAGGAATTTTGTTATCATTCATACAATAGACTATTTATAAACAGATGGTTGCGTCCATGCTGTGTCGACATATGTCTATACTGTGATGTATTCAAAATCATTCCTGTATCAGAACAATTTAGAGTTAGTTTCTAGTTAGTTTTGATCTGAGTATGGGAATGCCTACCTCAACGATGATATGATTACATATATATATTTTTCATTGAATGTTTTTACAGGTTCCGACCGGGGTGTCCACAGGATGATCCTTGAAATGATAAAGTACTTCACTCTTCATATATGACAGACTTCATCTTCATCTATTTCAGACTTCGCACTTTAGGGGGCAATCTGTTACACTGAAAACTGTCACCTTGACATTTTGCTGACTGTATGAGCTCATTAAACACTCATACATGCCTCCTCTGCAAGTCTTACAACCTTTGTTCCTCATTCCAAGCCCTGAAACTGGAGGAAAAACCCTAAAAAGCTCAAAAAACCTTGGGTACGCAGGTAACATGAAGCCTGCATGCGTTTTTAGCTAGGGTACGCAGGTAAGGTGAAGATAAACTACGTTCTAGAACGCATTTTTCCAGTGTTATAGGTGCGGTACCCCTGTAAAGTCAAAAATGCGCGAAATTAAACCAAAAAAGTTGAATTTTGGTCAATTCTAGAAGGTTCTGGATGAGATTTTTTGGGGATGAGTACGCTTTGGTAAGGTGCATGTATCCCACACCTTAAGGAACTAATCCCTTGATGTGAGGAGCCTATCCCTTTGAAGGAGGGTTCTATCCCTTTAATGGTGGAATCCTAACCTCCTCATTTGCTCTATAAAAGGAGGCATTGGGTAGCCTTTTGGGGTTAAGTCAAGAAGTTTTGAGAAGTTAAACTAATGGAGGATTGAAGAATATTTTGATGGGTAAAATATTTGAGTTGAAGTGCTGTTGAGATTTAGAATTCTTTCTGCTGAGCTTTTGAGAGGAAAGATCACATACCTCTTTATGCTTCTGGAGGAAGAGTGCAAGACTTATCAGAGTAGAGGAGATTCCTGCTTCGGACCCCGGGAAGGCCTTTCGAACATCAAGGCAAAGGTTGTAAGGTTCTTCTATATATTTTAATATTAATACAATCAAGTTCTGTTTTTCTCAATAAATTGTCGTTCGATTGTTTAATTCAATAAGCTGTCGTTTGATTGTTTATTTCATAGATTCCTTGATCACTATGATAGGTATGTTTTATGATTATTTGTTATACAGGTGCTATTGATATTTTCTTGTTTGTGATTGCAGATCAATGAAAGATAATACTTTCTTGTGACAAAAGGGCCCTTGTTGCGACGAAGGATTATTGATGCAACGAAAGCACTGCGACCGCAAATAAGCATTTGGATCTAAGGTAGGATCGACACCTTCATAACATTTATTTGTAAAACGAATATATCTAGAGAAAGACAAACTTAGTTGTTCGTTTGTTGCTAGATTGTCTTCTGACACTAGGGAGATCGGTCTTGTCCGCAAGAACGATTTATCCGGCCAACAAAGAGGCTGATGTAATAGGTATAGGGAAATTTGAGTAGTTATGGCATGGCCCCTATATTGTCGAAATATTTCTTGCTAAGGGTGCCTATGAGTTGGTAGATTACGATGGAATTCCATTGGCGCAACCCCGAAATGGGTTGTATCTGAAACGTTACTATGTTTAAACATGAGTGTACTAAAATATTGTATTATATTGTATATATGTCGTTGATTTGCTTTTACTCTCTTAGTTTTTTTTCTAGAGTTTTCTTGAAGTAAGTAATCCATTTTACATTTCATTACAGATGTCTGAATCTTTGGAACCATTCGTTGGGTATGCCAATGGTGCTATTCATAGTACACAGAATCTATCTTCTGCAGAGTGGGCCATTTTCACTTTGAACGACGAGTTAGTGATTTTTTTGAAGGGATTTGTATCAATCGATCTACAAACAATATCGCTGATTATAACACATTGATCAAACTTCTCTCTGATATCATTTCATTTGGTATTAACTACATCATCATTAGGTTAGACTCACAACTTATGGTACTACAACTTACTAGTGTTTATACTGTCAGAAATCCAACACTGCATCGTATGTTCCTAAGAGTTAAACCTTTGGAAAGACATTTTTATTTCATTCAATATAAACACATTTCCAGAAACTTGAATGCATTAAAATATTCTTTAGTGAATTATGTTATAAACATACATTTGCAACACATGTAAAGATACATTCACATAATTGAATAGGATTTCACAATAAACATAGGAAAACACTAAAAAAAAATAGATAGATAGTTATAGGTTCTTACAAAATTTGTGCCCAAGACACATTGGTCATATGACCTTAAAATGTATGCAAGATGTCAAAATTAAACTAGTGGTGCTCATGATAACATGCTACTGATCTAGCTATTCTATGCAGTAACCACATCCAACGATTAGGAACGCCAATAGTATGGCGCTGCAGTCGCATGGGTAACTCCTGAATCCAGAATCCCAAATTTCAACCCCTATATGTGCTTCTGAAGCTCAACAAGAGTCTCAGCCATATCCAAATCCTGAAGGGATCCTCTCCCAACAACCCTCTCTGCTGGCTCATCGGCTCCCTGCTCTGGTTGTCCCACTGGTCAAACTCGACCTACATTTGCATACATAAAAAATTTAGTTTAGTCTTGGGAAAACATCAAAATAAAAAAAAATGTATCAATCTTAAAAAAATAAAAAAATATGGTCAAAAAATTCTTACCAATTGCACCCCATTGAGTGCCATCTAGAAAAACTAAATCTGGATCTCCTCGGAGGTTGACACCTGCATATGAATAGTCATCGATGGCGATAATCCGACGCCTGAACCAGGCGAAGAATGCAGTCAAGAATACGATGGTCAATTGACCAGCATGTCTAGCCATAAATTATACCCATCTCTGCATCCTTGGATCTCTAGGTTTAGATATACCCAACGTCACATGCTAAGGCTGCATCAATAGAATATGCTCTAAGGCAAAAGAAATGAGGATCAAACCATAGTTGAAATTTTTATTCCTTCCTCCCTTTTCCTTACTCATTTGTTCTTTCATTTGTGATATTACAACTTTAGTCTAATTGAAAACTGTTGGTTCTAAGCACTTTAGTGCATACTGCATATAAGATCTATTTTCTTAAATCTGGATCTCCTCGGAGGTTGACACCTGCATATGAATAGTCATCGATGGCGATAATCCGGCGCCTGAACCAGGCGAAGAATGCAGTCAAGAATACGATGGTCAATTGACCAGCATGTCTAGCCATCAATTATACCCATCTCTGCATCCTTGGATCTCTAGGTTTAGATATACCCAATGTCACATGCTGAGGTTGCATTAGTAGAATCCGCTCTAAGGCAAAAGAAATGAGGATCAAACCACAGTTGAAATTTTTATTCCTTCCTCCCTTTGCCTTACTCATTTTTTATTTCATTTGAGATATTACAACTTTAGTCCAATTGAAAACTGTTGGTTCTAATCACTCTAGTGCATACTGCATATAAGATCTGTTTTCTATGTGTAGTGTAGCGGTATTAGTAAACTTTGATATTGTGAATAATATGGTTCTCAATGGAAAATCAGAAACATCACAGATGTTTATTTTCCCATCCTTGCTAGGCTCTTCCCCTGGATTGCAATACTGTAATATATAATCTCTCACTGTCTCTCCTTCGAGAGCAGACCCTGAAATAAAAATTGGTAGGCCTCTCCTCGACAATCCTGTGAGAAAATAGATATCCTCCACTAAAGTTGGGACCAATTTTTCCCCAATATGAAATGCCTCAATCATTGGATCCCATGAATGAACAAAGAACTCCAATAGTTCCATCTGTTGCCTCATACCCGATAGACCAAAGTACTTTAGAAACCCACAGACTCTGAGGGCTCTTACAGTACCTGGATCATTTAGGGAAATCATGTTTTGTTCCTCATGTTCTCTTTCCCTCCATGTAATCATCATTTTGGTCCATTGAATCCCTGAAACACAACCATAAGACTCATAAGGACCCATTTCATGCAAAAAATCTAGCAAAATTTGGGCACACTGCAAAGAAAAAAAATGTGAATCACACCCAACGCACTCCAGGTCAAGTGAAAGTGCATTGCAGGTGCACCTGGCCTTCAATTCCAGTGCACTGCAATGCACCTTTCAACATTCAAGGGTTTGTTTCCCCATTTGCAAAATAAATTTACGCTAAGGGGCCAAAATCCCTAAAAAATGGAAATGAAATGAAGCAAAAAGACTACAAAAGGAAAGAGGAGGTTTATAGCTCTAACCTAGATCAAATGGCGAGGAAAACCATCCATAGAATCGATTGCAATCAACAGCTGAAGTTCATGGGAAAAAACAGGTTCAAAGCTCCAAAATCCAAATGGTAACTTTCAAATGGTAAAAATGAGCACTAAAACTCTTTTAATTAGTCATTTGATTATTTGAAAATCATATTTATTGCTGTGACTATGTTTTTATTCTTTTTTTATCATGAAACAAGTATTTTTAATCCATTTGATGTTGTTCTGAATAGGTTTATAGCTGACATAGCAGATTAGTCGTGTACACTTATTTCAGGAATGATTTGACCACAAATCATACTTTTATCCTTATTTTTCGAGCTTTGATAAAAATGAAAAAGGACTTGAAGCACAATTTTATCTCTTTTTCTAGCTTCGATAACGACGAAAAAGGAACCCCTGGTGTCTTCTTTTAGCTCTTTTCAGACTCTGATAATGTGAAATGATTGCTGAGCACTTGTCTTTTCGAGCTCGTAAAAGTAAATGAAACGACATCCACTCAGTATAAGTTTAACCCTTTTCCGGACTGAGATAGATTATTTACGAAAAAGGAAAACCTTAGTCGAACATGGGTAGGAGGTTCTCTCAGATATTATTTTACACTTTTTTGGATCCAAGTGACAAATTTATGAAAAAGGTCTTACGGAGTTTTCTTTTGTCCTCTTTTTCAAACTCTCTCAATATGAAAAAGGATCGGATTTTCACTGTTGTTAGGCTTGTTAAAACATAAAATAGTGACGGGCTTGTCGACCATGGCAAGAATCGAGTTTCATTTATCACTAGACTCATTAAATTATTAAATAGAAATGCATATTCACCTGAAGGGTTTAATTATAGATCAATAATATGTTATCCTCCTCAATCTTGTTAAAAAATAAAGATGTAATGGTTGACAAATGACCGGGGAAAATTTGGGAAAGTGAACATAACTTTTTACGGTAGCAGGTCGCTCTTGAACATGACACTTCACTCCATCATTTTGACCTTTGGGTTGGGTAATCTTCTTGATGGTTCATTCATACCTATGGTTCATCATACCTAAAATTAAGTTTTGGGTCAATGCTGCCAACTCATCTCAGTGTCGCCTATATGTTCAAGAGAATTCATCCAGTGAATACTCATCCTTCTGCAATACTCATAAAACTTCATTTTCATGACAGTCATCCCTAAACATTGCTATATCAAGTCACATTTTTTCTCTGAAATCAGTACCTCCCATTTCACGATAAAGTGGCCTCCTGTCAACATCAGCTCATCATCGAGGAAGTTCACTTAGAAACATCATCTTCCAGTACCATGAGGCTTGTTACAACATTGACAAGATCCTCGCATCCAAACCATTGACTGAAAGATTTTTTTTGGCATTCGACATAAAATCATCTATTCACGCCTTGCAAAATGTACTACAATACCTTGAGAGCCATTAACATAAATGGTGGTTATCTCGTGTTTGTTAACAATTAACATCATTGGATGGTAATAAAATGATGTCTTACCATATATTCACATGGCTATACTTGTACCCAAATGATCGAGTGAACGATATAAGAAGACACCAGATCTAGTTTCAGCCATCTGGGTTGCGATTTCAGGATTTTTGTACACATCATCTGTACGGTGGCCTTACATATAGATCGTCATCCGAACATGGGCCTATATCTGTAGGCATGTCTGTATTGGGCAACATTCCAATGTAGACAAATTTCTGAACTATGTACATGTCATTAGATAGTTTATGTGTTGAGTATGGGAATGCATGCCTCAGCAATTCGTGATCAAGATGAAAATATCATGATATAATGTATTGTAAGATTGATGCAGGTTGCCACTCCACTTCAGTTCCAGCTCATCACGTCATAAAGAATCTCATTCAAATATATTATTATTATTTTAACTTCATGCTTTAGGGGGCAACTGTTATAGGTCAATTTGGGCATCATCCCCTATGACACGGTCAAGCTGGACATCATCCCTAGGATCAATTAAATAGGGTCTATCATCCCCTTACATTTTAGTTGTTATATGCCCTAAGGGAAGAAAAATTCATTCATGGCATCTATTGTGATATTTCCAAGGTTTGAAGTATATGTTATATCACTTACGAACTCACCAACGTTGCATCTAAAGGGACTAAATGCATTGCATATGCAACACACTCCATCCAAGGGTGCACTGCAATGCACTTCCTGACATTCAAGAGTGCGTTGGTCACCTGGGAGTGGAATTATCATTGTTCCAGGAATCTCCACATGGTTAGTGCCTTCTATAAGAGTCCATATGTGTCAAAGTTTGAATCCGAATTTCCATCTCCAACCTCTAAACTTGGGAACATTTATTGCTTATTATTAGAAAGTCATTCATTGAGAAAGTACCATCAGTTTCCCTATAAATTGAGCACAGATCCTAGTGCTAGGGAAGGAAGAATTTTGGTAAAGAAATTTTGTTGGATTCTCATTTGAGAGAGTGAAAGTATTGATATGCTGCTAGTGTGATGTTGGATGTGATATGGCTTGGATGAAGTTGGAGATGGTGGCATCAAATCGATTATTGGTTGTAACCTCCCCCTTCTACTCTTTAATAAATATTGTTGTTCATTTTCCCATATATGTATCTCTTTATGTTTCTATTTCTCATGCAATGTATTCCTGAATGATATATATGTTTCACATCTAATCAATTTGAGTGATTAAGATAAGTAGGCATCTGTATATTGAAATATGTTTGTTGTTCTCTATTTATGCTTGCAGGAATCAATCTAGCAATTTGAGTTGGATTGAAGACGAAAAAAAAAACGGCTGTTATGTGGAATTATGGATTACGGATAAAACACAATCCCTAAACGTGGTGCACATTTAGAACAACATATTAAAGAATTTGCAGATAATTTTCCTAACATTAAATAGACACACATAATAGATTAAGAAAATTACTTGGATTCCAAGCGCTTCCTATTCTCCTTTTGTCACTCTTGTTGTAGTTTCCAATCTAAGCTTGATCGCCAAAATATTTCCTGCAAGTATGAGCACTAAAAAAAAAAGAGATTGCAATATACAGATGGTTATTCATGTTAATCAGTTAAATCAATGAAACATGAAATATATACATCAGATGAGAATCCATAATATGAAAGAGAAAAGCGTATACAGATACATATGTGGTAAAGTAAGCAGCAAAATTTATTAATGGATAGAAGGGGAGGTTACAACCAATGATTTATTTGATGTCACCAACTCTTGCATCATCCCAGCATCATCACAATGAAAATATCTCCAGTAGCATATCACTCAAATCAAACCATGAATTGAGATTCCATCAACATTTCTCTACTAAATTTCTTCCTTCTCAAGCACTAGGATCTGTGCTCAATTTATAGATGAGCTGAAGGTAGTTTCACAATCAATGAATTTATAATAATATGAAAGACATGTTACCAAGCTCAGAGGTGCTTAATGAACACATGGATTCAAAGTTTGACACATATGCACTCTTCTAGAAGGCACTGGCCATGTGGAGATTCCGGAACAATGAGAATTTCGTTCCCAATTGACCAACGCACCCTTGAGTGTCGGGAATTGCTTTGCAGAGAACCCTTGAATGGATATGACTGCATATGCAAAGCTGTTAGCCCCTTGAGAGACTGGGTTGGTGAGATCATAGGTGATATAACATGTACTTCAAATCTTGGAAACCTTGCAATGGAAGTCAGGGATGATTTGTTCGTATTCTTTGTCTTAGGGCATGTAGCAACTGAAATGATAGGTGATGATATGCCCTATTCATTGGTTATGGGGACGATGTCCAGTTTAACCAGGTCATTAGGAATGGTGCCCAAATCCACCTATAACTGATTCCCCCCTAAAGCATGAAGTCAGAATAATGATAAAAATATTTTTTGAATAAGATGCTTTACACTGTGATGGGCTGGAGCTGAAGTGGAGTGGCGACCTGCATCAATTTTACAACACATTACATCATGATATATCCTCTTGATCACGAATTTTTGAGGGAAGGCATTCCCATGCTCAGCACATACATTATCTAATAACATGTACATAGTGCAGAAAGTCGTCTACATTGGAATGTTGCCCAATACATACATGCCTACAGATATAGGCCCATGTTCGGATGACGATCTGTATGTAAGGTCACTGTACAGATGATGTGTACAACAATCCTGAAATCACAGCCCAAATGGCTGAAACTAGATCTGGGGTCTTCTTATCCCATTCACTTGATCATTCGGGTACAAGTCTAGCCATGCAAATATATGATTTATAGTCAAACATGGTAAGAAATTGTTTGATTACCAGCCAATGATGTGAGTTGTTAACAAACGTGAGAGAACCACCATTGATGTTAATGGCCCTCAAGGTACTGAAATATGTTTCATAAGGTGTGAATAGATGATTTGATGTCAAACGCCAAACAAAATATTTCGGCCAAAAGTCCAGAAGCGAGGATCTTGTTGATGCTGTAACAAGCCTCATGGTACTGGAATATGATGTTTCTAAGTGAATTTCCTGGATAATTATTTTTCGTCGACAGGAAATCACTTTATTGCTAAATGGGAATTACTAATTTCAGAGACAAAGTATGACTTGATATAGCAATGTTCAGGGATGGCTGTAATGAGAATGAAGTTTTATGAGTATTGCAAAAGGATGAGTATTCATTGGATGACTTCTCTTGAACATATTGGTGTCATTGAAATGATTTGGCAGCATTGACCCAAAAATGAAGTGAAGGTATGATGAACCATAGGTATGAATGAACCGTCAAGAAGATTACCAAACCTAAACAATCACAGTGATGGAGTGAAGTGTCATGTTCAAGACCGAGCTGCTACTGTAAAAATGTCTGTTCACTTTCCCAAATTTTCCCCAGTCATTTTTCGACTAGTACCTCTTTATTTTTTAACAAGCTTGAGGAGGATAACATATTCTTGATCTATAATTCAGCCCTTCATGCAAATAATGTATCTCTATTTAATAATTTAACGAGTCTAGAAATGAATGAAACTTGATTCTTTCCATGATCGACAAGCCTGTTGCTATTTTATGTTTTAACGAGGGTAACGACAGTGACAGCCCAGTCCTTTTTCATATTTAGAGAGTTTGAAAGAGAGGACGAAAGAAAGCTCCATAAGTAATTTTTCGTAAAGTTGTCGCTCAGATTCGAAAAAGTGTAAAATAATATCTGAGAGAACCTCCTAGCCATGTTCGACTAAGGCATTCCTTTTTCGTATATAATATATCTCAGGCCGGAAAAGGGTTAAACTTATACTAAGTAGATATCAATTCATTTACTTTTACGAGCTTGAAAAGACAAGTGCTCGGTAATATTTTCACATTATCAGAGTCTAAAAAGAGCTAAAAGAAGACTCCAAGGGTTCCTTTTTCGTTGTTATCGAAGCTCGAAAAAGAGATAAAAGTGCGCTTCAAGTCTTTTTTCATTTTTAACAAAGCTCAAAAAATAAGGATAAAAGTATGGTTTGTGGTCAAATCATTGTTGAAATAAATCTTCATGACTAATCTGTTCATCAGCTGTTAAAACTGTTCAGAACAAAATAAAATGGATTAAAAATACATGTTTCATGATAAAAATAGAATAAAACCATAGTCACAACAATAAATATGATTTGCAAATAATCAAATAACTAATAAAAAGAGTTTTACTATTCATTTTTACCATTTGAAAGTTACCATTTTCATTTTGGAGCTTTGAACCTGTTTTTTCCCTCAAACTTCAGTCGTTGATTGCAATCAATTATGTGGATGGTTTTCATCACTGTTTGATCCGGGTTGGTGCCATGAAATATCTCTTTATTTCAGTAGTCAATTCATTTCCTTTCATTGAAATTTTTTATGGATTTGGACCCCTTAGGGTAAATTATTTTTCCAAATAGGTAAATGCACCCTTGAGCATCAAAAACTGCATTGTGGAGCACCTAAATTGAAGTGTAGGTGCATATGAAATGCACTATCCCTTGTTTAATACTGCTTTAGACACAATTCACATTTTTTATTCTTGTAATGTACCCAAAATTTGTCTAATGTTTTGCATGAAAAGGAGTCCAATGGGTCTTATGGTTATGTTTCAAGATTCCATCGGACTAGAATGATGATTACTTGGAGAGAAAGAGAGCATGAAGAACAAAATATGGTTGCCCTAAATGATCTAGGGACAGTAAGAGCCCTAAGAGATTGTGGGTTGTTAAAGTACTTCCGCTTTTCAGGGATGAGGCAGCAAATAAAACTCTTGGAGTTCTTAGTTTGAGCATGGGATCCAACTATCGAGGCATTTCACATTAGGAAAAAATTGGTTCCTATTACAGTTGAGTATGTATACTTTCTTACAGGCTTGTCGAGGAGAGGTTTGCCTATTTCCCTCTTAGGGTCTGTTCTTGGAGGAGAGACTGTGAGAGATTATGTTTTGCAATATTGCTATCCAAGGGAAGAGCCAAGAAAGGATGGGAAAATAAACATCCGTGACGTTCAAGATTTTCCTTTGAGAACCATTCTTTTCATGATCGCAAAACTTGCTGACACCGTGACACTACATGGAGTAGATAGATCATATATGCAGTATGCGCTAGAGTGCATGGAGCCAACAGTATTCAACTGGTATGAAGATGTACTTTCTCAGATAAAAGAAAAAATGAACAAGGCAAAGGGATGAAGAAAGAAAAACTTAATTTATGGTTCGATCCTCATTTCATTTGCCTTAGATCAGATTCCACTGATGCAGCCTCAGCATGTGACACTGGGTGTGTCTAACCCTAGAGATCTGAGGATTAGAGATGGGTAGAAGGTTAGGCATGCAGGCCAATTGTCCATTGTGTTCTTGACTGCGTTCTTCTCCTGGTTCAGGCGACAGGTTTTCGCCATCGATGAATATGCATACGCAGGCGTCGATTTCTGAGGAGATCCGGACTTAGCTTTATCAGAAGGAACTCAGTGGGGTGCAATAGGTAAGAATGTTTTGACCATGTTTTTTATTTTTCTAATTTTTATACAATGTTTTTTTTATTTTGATGTTTTACCAATACTAAACTAAACTTTTAATTTAATTCAAATGTTGGTTGAGTTCAACCGGTGGAGGAACCAGTGCATGGAGTGGATGAGCCAGCAGAGAGGGCTATCAAGAGAGTAACCCTTCAGGATCTAGACATGGTTGAGACTCTGTTTGAGATTCGACAACACATAGAGGGGTTTACCTCCGGGATTATGGATTGCCAGATCGAAGAGATACCCCTGCGACTGCAGCGCCACACTATAGTCGTTCCTAACCACTGGATGCGGTTACTGCGTAGGATAGCTAGATCTATAGCATGTTACCATGATCGTCACTAGTTTTAGTTTTGACATGTTGCATACATTTTGAGGTCAAATGACCAATGTGTCTTGGGCACAAATTTTTGTAATACCTATAACTATCTAACTATTTGATTTTAGTTTTTTCCTATGTTTATTGTGTAATCCTATTCGATTATGTGAATGTATCTTTACATGTGTCACAAATTTCTTTCTAAAACTTGATTAGCCAAAGAATCAGTCAATGTGTTCAAGTTTCTAGAAAAGTGTTGATATTGAATAAAATCAAAGTGTCTTTCTAAAAGTCGAACTCTTAGGAACAAACGATGCAGTGTTGGATTTCTAACAGTATAAACACTAGTAATTTGTAATACCACAAGTTGTGAGTCTAACCTTATAATGATGCAGTTAATACCAAATGAAATGGCATCATAGAGAAGTTCTATCAACGCGCTATACTCAAGGATAGTGTTTGTCGATCTACCGATACAAATCCCTTGAAAAATCACTAACTCGTCGTTCGAAGTGAAAATGGCCCACGATGCAGAGGATAGATTCTGTGTACTATGAATAGAACCATCAACATATCCAACAAATGATTCCAAAGATTCAGACATCTGCAATGAAATTTAAAGAGGATTAATAACGTTAAGAAAACTCTAAAAAGCAAACTAAGACAGTGAATGAAAATCAACAACATATGTAAACAATATAATACAAAAAATTACTATGCTCGTGATTAAGCATAGTAACGTTTTAGATACAACCCATTTTGGGTCAAAGGAATCCCATCGTAATCAACTAACTCATAGGAACCCTTAACAAGAACTCTTTTGACAATATAGGGGCCATGCCATAATGGCTCAAATTTTCCTGTACCTATTACATCGACTTCTTGATCATAAATAAGGACCAAGTCGCCCTATGGGAAAATGCGAGGCTGGAAATTTTTGTCGTATTGCGCCTTTATACGTCTCTTATGCGCTTTGTTGGCCAATTGGGCTTCACGACGCATTTCATTAATATGGATGAGGTTAAAAAGACGCGCTTCTTCTTCTGAGGTGTCAAGTAACAAGTAAATTGTGTGTTTTAACAACGATATTTCACATTGGATTGGCAAGATAGCTTCCAGACCATACACCAATTGAAAGGGGGTAAATCTGGTTGCTTTTCTCGCCAAGGTTCAATACGCCCACAAGTTTGAGTACAGAATCAAATGCTAGTTTCTTTTACAAACTCCTATCATTAAATGAAGCATATGTTGAAGAATCTTGTTGATAGCCTCAACTTGTCCATTTGATTGTGGATAATAAGGAGTAGAATTATCATGTGAAAATCCTAACTTGGCAGTCAATTCAGTCATCATGTGTGTTGAGATTGCAACAAGATGATGAGCTTAGTGGAAAGGATTCGCCTTCACTAAGTGGGCCCGCAGGCTATTTTTGGCGCAAAGTCTATTTTTAGAGATATGGATCATGTTCTATGAGTTGCAAGATGCTATTTGTGGATGGTTGGTCAAGTCGGAAAAAATAGATGGACTTCTATTTTTAGACATACTGGGCGGAATCTATTTTTAGATTGCCAATCTAAAAATAGATATGTCGAATATTATTAGCTCTTAATAATATTTAGACTCTAAACATTATCTTATTCTCTTGGAGCACTTCAGTTAAGTGCACAGATATGGCATAGGAGCTGATAGAAGGAATTAAGCTATTCTTGAGGGTTAAGTGGAGCTATTTCATGGATACTTCAGTTAGAACTCATGTGACAGAGTTTGGTGGAGTTGATTGAGGAAGTTAGTGGAGCTGTATTCAGTTTAACTAATCTAAACATAGTTGAGCTATTTGTATTCAGTTTAACTGATTGATACAATTAGTGAGAGTGGTGTGAATTAATTATTAATTAATTCACTAATTATAAACTCATTAATCAACTAAAGAATGCATTAGTTAACTTCAGTGCATGGACAGTTTTAGTGGAGACCAGTGCAGAGATAGGTGAAAGAGCCAGTTAACTATAAGTTGTGACTATACTGTTGCTATTTGCAACACACAGATAGGTGGAGAAGTCCATGAGGATTGCGCAGTTCAAGCCAGGTGGTTTATCTATTTAATGAAGCCATCCCATAGCATTGAAAACTCAATAGAGGCTGGATATCAAGTGGCAAAAGATTGGAGCATGTGTTTTGCTAGATCTAGCTTGATAGTGTGTAGCAATTGGAGGTGGTGCTGAGAGCTTGTGAGGAGCTTTGTACTATGATTGTTACATGATCTCCATGAAATATAATATACAGATAGTTGGGGTTTTCAACTTTAAGCTTTCCCATTAAATACTGTGTTCATATGTGTGATTGTTTGTGGTTTTAATGTATGCATGCAATTGATTTTATTTCCGCATGTGATGATCAATGGTAGAAGAGATTATGTATTATGCATGAAGCTAAAATAGTGTGTGATTAGGAGAATCTCAGTGAATAATATATTATTTATTCAAATTTTCTACATGGTATCAGAGGGATATTGATCATTGGAGCAATTGCAAAAAATTGAAGCAGTTGAGTTTTGTGCTGGTGGAAGTTGAATTTGCAGCAGTGTTTTCTTGGTGTCGAAGTTGAGATGTCTTTCAACGGATTGCGATTGGAGTATTCCCTTGAGGGTAGCTTGAATTATATTGCATGGAAGGACAGGATGGAGGCGGTGCTGGATGACAATGGGTTGAAGGAGTTCATAGATGCAGAAATTCCAAAGCCTACTTCGAGTGATGTTGCCGTACTTGACGCATGGCAAAAGAAGACAACAAAGTGTTGAAGGATTCTGTTGGAGGGCGTGAAGGATCACATTGTATCCAGCCTTCATGGTAAGGCTTCTCCATTCTTGATGTGGAAAGCTTTGACATATTTATTCCAAAGCAAGAGCGACCAGAGGAAGTTGGCGCTCAAGGATAAACTCAGGAACATAAAGATGGAGAAAGGCGACAGTATGCCCAAGTACCTCACGAAGTTCATCCAATGCAGGGATGAGCTGGGAAGTGTGGGGGTGACTATTGATGATGAGGAATTGGTGAGATTGGCTCTCCTTGGCCTTAGCCTCGCAGTTTGAGCTGGATTTTTCGCTGATCGCATGCTTGGTCTCAAGTGTGATGGGTTCAGTGTGGTTTCTTGATAGTGGTGCATCTTTTCACATGACAGGAGATCGAGATTTGTTTACTGATCTGGATGAGAAAGATCTTGGAGTGCACATCGAGATGGGCGATGATGGTAGATACAGTGAGACCGGTATCGGTACCATTTCCTTTGAGAGGGAGTCTGGTAAACCCTTCAGATTGAAGGAAGTGATGCATGTTCCAGGATTGAAGAAGAATCTTATCTCTGTGGTGATGTTAGAAGACAAGGGATATGATGTTGTCTTTAGTGAGGGAAAGGCTTTCCTGCGCAGTAAGGCAACTGGTGAGACCCAGAGGATAGGGGTTCGAGTTAAGAACCTTTATCAATTGCAGGTAGATGGCTGTGCAGCAATGGCAAGCAAGGCAGAAGGAGTGGTGAGCTGGGATGATGGCAAGTTGTGGCACCTGAGATTGGGCCACCTTCACCATGGAGCTTTGAAGATACTACAACAGATTTATACTGGGCTTCCTAAAGGCACTCTTGCGCAGTCAGATCAGTGCAAGGGGTGTACCTTGGGAAAATTTGTGAAAGCCACCTTTCACGAGAAGGATAGTCATGCCACGACGATCCTTGAGAGAATTCACAGATGTGTGTGGACCTTTCTCAGTAGCTTCGACATCAAAGCACAGGTTTTATGTGATATTTGTCGATGATTTTTCTCGTAAGTGCTGGATCTTCTTCATGCAGAAGAAGAGCGAGACATACTCAAAGTTCTGTGAGTTCAAGGCACTGGTTGAGAAAGAATCGAGGAAGCAGGTGAAGGCTCTTAGGAGCGACAATGGTGGTGAATTCATCTCTGGCGAATTCAAGGACTTTTACAGCGCAGAAGGAATTCGAAGAGAGCTCATAGCACCTCATAACCCATAGCAGAATGGGGTTTGTGAGCGAAAGAACAGAACGATCGTGGGTGTTGCATGGGCGATGTTACATGATCAGGGCCTTCCCATGCACTTATGGGCTGAGGCATGCAATACTGCAGTATATGTGCAGAACCATTGTCCTCATAGGATACTTGGCATGAGTACACCCGAGGAGGCATTTTCTGGTAAGAGGCCTGATATTTCCCATTTGAGGATTTTTGGTTCACCTGTTTACATTCATGTGACGAAGGATGCCAGGAAGAAGCTGGAGCCGACTGCAGAGGTTGGGATATTTGTGGGGTACACTGATACACCCCACAACTATCGTGTGTATTTTCTAGACAGTCGCAAGACTGTTGTGCGACGGGATATCAAATTTCATGAGGAGAAAGCCATGAAGTGTTCACTTGAGAGGGAGCCACACTTGCATGCAGATGAGGAGCTATTAGTTCCTAAGGATGAGCCTCAGGATGTGGATCAGCCACAAGAGGAGGTTCATGGAGTGGAAGAGACCACTCAAGTAGCGCCAAGCATCAGAGGGCGGAAGCGCACTACAGAAGCTGAGCGACTGGCTCAAGATGCAGGGAAGGTTGTAGGAGCATCTACATCACAGCACAGACAGAGACAATCACCTGACCGGTATACTGGATACATGGCTCTTATGAGCAAGTGTATCGTGATAGAGCCATCCTCTTTCGAGGAAGCTGTGGAGGACCCCGCATGGGTAGATGCCCTGGTGGAAGAGTATGATTCGATTGTCAGAAATAGTGCATGGGAGATTGTCCCGAGGCTGGAAGGGAAATCAGTGGTGGGTTCGAGATGGATCTACAAAGTGAAGTAGGCAGCTGATGGGAGTGTGCAGAAGTATAAGGCAAGATTTTTTTCCCGAGGCTTTTCACAGATTGAGGGGATCGATTATGAGGAGACCTTTGCACCTATCGCAAGGTATTCTTCCATACAGACGATTATTTCTCTCTCAGCGCAGATGGGGTGGCACATTCATCAGATGGATGTGAAGACTGCGTTCCTCAATGGATTCATTGAGGAGGAGGTGTACATAGAGCAACCCGAAGGTTTTGAGATCTTCAGCAGCGAGTCGCATGTGTGCAGGCTCAAGAGAGCATTGTATGGGTTGAAACAAGCACCTCGTGCTTGGTACACACGGATAGACAGTTATTTCATCGGACTTGGATTCTCCAAGAGTGAGGCGGATCCTAACCTATACCAGATTGTGGTGGAGGGTAAGTTGCTGATAATTGTTCTTTATGTAGATAATTTGATTTTGATAGGTGATGAACTGTTGATACACTCATGCAAGGCTGATCTTGCAAAGGAGTTTGAGATGAAGGACTTGGGCCTCCTTCATTATTTCCTGGGATTGGAAATTTGGCAGCGTAGTGGTGGACTATTTGTTTCTCAGGGTAAGTATGCCTGGGAGATATTGGAGAAGTTCAACATGCATGGCTGCAAGCCTGTTGATACTCCTCTTCCTGTTGGTTAAAGGAAGGAGGCTGCTACTTCAGCGGAGGTAGTGGATGCCATTGTTTATCGATAGTTGGTGGGGTCACTTATGTATCTGGTCAATACATGACCCGACATATGCTATGCTGTTAACCAACTTTCACAAGCTATGGTTAAGCCAAACAAGCTCTTCTGGAAGGCAGGCAAGCATGTATTGAGATATCTCAGAGGCACATCTGGATATGGATTATGGTACAGACAGTCGGATGAGGTGAAGCTGTGTGGCTTCACGAATGCATATTGGGCAGGGAGCCCAACGGACAGAAAGAGCACATCTGGAGGGATTTTCAGTATCGGGTTGACAACAGTTTCTTGGTACAGCAGGAAGCAGATATCCGTGGCACTCAGTTTAGCAGAGGCCGAGTATATGGCAGAAAGTTTGGCTGCATGCGAGGCTATATGGATGAGGAAGATCCTGGTCGGGTTGTTCGGTTCACACTTAGAGCCTACTGTGATTTATTGTGATAATCAGAGTTGCATCAAACTCTCTGTTAATCTAGTATCTCATGATAGATATAAGCACATTTACATTCGGTATCATCATATCAGAGAATGTGTGCAGCGGAAGATCGTGTTACTTTCATACATTCCTACCGAGGATCAGGATGCTGATATCTTGACGAAGGCGCTCACCAGAGCAAATTTGAATACTATAAAGGGTGATAAGGCTGCGCATAATCCTTATCTTGCCTGAGAGGAGTGTTGAGGATTGCAACACTAGTATAATGAGCTTAGTGGAAAGGAGTCGCCTTCACTGGTGGGGCCCACAGTTATTTTTGGCGCAAAGTCTATTTTTAGACTATGTCTATTTTTTAGACATATGGATCATGTTCTATGAGTCACAGGATGATATTTGTGGATGGTTATCAGTTAAAAAAAATATATGGACTTCTATTTTTGTATACATACTGGCGGAATCTATTTTTAGATCGCTAGTCTAAAAACAGATATAAAACTAGAATATTATTATCTCTAATAATATTTAGACTCTAAACATTATCTTTTTCTCGAGCACCGCTTAAGTGCACAGATATGGCACAGGAGCTGACAAAAGGAATTACGCTATTCCTGAGGGTTAAGTGGAGCTATTGCATGGATACTTTAGTTAGAACTCATGTGACAGAGTTTGGTGGAGTTGATTGAGGAAGTTAGTGGACTTGTATTCAATTTAACTAATCTAAACATATTTGAGCTATTTTTATTCAGTTTAACTGATTGATACAATTAGTGAGAGTTGTGTGAATTAATTATTAATTAATTCACTAATTATAAAATCATTAATCAACTAAATAATGCATCAGTTGACTTCAGTGCATAGACATTTTCAGTGGAGACCAGTGCAGAGATAGGTGAAAGAGCAGGTTGACTATCAGTTGTGACTATACTGTTGCTATTTGCAACACACAGATAGGTGGAGAAGCCCATGAGGATTGCACAGTTCAAGACAGGTGGTTTATCTATTTAATGAAGCCATCCCATAGCATTGAAAACGCAATAGAGGCTAGCTATCAAGTGGCAAAAGATTGGAGCATGTGTTTTGCTAGATCTAGCTTGATAGTGTGTAGTAATTGGAGGTGGTGCTGAGAGCTTGTGAGGAGCTTTGTACTATGATTGTTACATGATCTCCATGACATATAATATACAGATATTTTGGGTTTTCAGCTTTAAGCTTTCCCATTAAATAATATGTTCATATGTGTGATTGTTTGTGGTTTTAATGTATGCATGCAATTGATTTTATTTCCGCATGTGATGATCAATGGTAGAAGAGATTCTCTATTATGCATGAAGCTAAAATAGTGTGTGATCAGGAGAATCTCGGTGAATAATATATTATTTGTTCAAATTTTCTACAATGTGGTTGCAAAAATGCTTCCCATGATCTGTAATTATAGCCTGTGGGACCCCAAACCATGCAATAACATGATTAAAGAAAAAAATCCAGTTGTTTGTCCTGTGTTGTTGAATGTAGGCATTGCTTCGGTTTATTTTGTAAAGTAGTATACTGCGACAATAATATAACCATGCCCCCCAGAGGAATGAGGGTTACAGGTCATGAAGTCAATACCCCATTTCAAAAATGGTCCCGCAGAGACAACATGATGCATTGGTGCTGGTGGTTTGCGGATTTTATGATCAAATATCTGGCATGCATGAAAAATTTTGACCGCGAGAATGCAGTCACGAAATATGGCAGGCCAAAAGTAACTGGCGCAAAGTATCTTCTGCGCGATAGCGTTTCCAAACAAATGTCCACCACAAGCCCTAGCATGACAATCATTTAAAATCTTTTTGGCCTCCTCATGAGTGAGGCACCTTCTTAAAATTGTATCGACACCACGACCATAAAGTGTATCGCTGATGATCAGATAACCTTTTGCTTGGTATCGAATACGTCACTGGTTAGAGCGAGAGGTATCAGGCCAAAAGGTTTGGGTCACGAGATAAATGAGAAAATCCCCATACCAAGGATCAGATGATCCGATCAGAAATAGAGTCTCTTCAGGTATAGATGGTTCAGAGGGAAGGTCACAAAGAAGCTCAACCAAAACTAAACACTTCTTTGACTTGGATTTGATGAATTCCAAATCAAATTCTTGCAAAATGAAAATCCATTTTGAGTATTTTCTCCCCAGCAATTGATGTGTTAAGATATAATTCATGGGGTTGCAATTCAAAATGACAATGGTCTTTCGGAATAGGATATAATGGTGAAATCTTTGGAAAAATTGAACAGTTTCTAGGGCAATATTTTCTACGTACGAATACTTCACTTATGTATCATTGAGATTATGACTCAAATAATATATTGGATGTTCTATCCCATTTTTTACTTGGACCAATACCATAAAAATGGTCGTATCAGTCCTGGCGATATATAAGAAATAATCACTCTGATAATTGGGGGGATACATTAATGACGCCCGGAAAAGAGTATCCTTGACAACATCAAAAGAAGCTTGTGCAACTTGGTCCCAATGGAAGGGAACCCCATTTTTCAAGAGTTGAGTAAATCATTTAGCCATTTCGGCATAGTTGGGTATGAACCTCCTTAGGAAGTTAGCCTTTCCTTGAAGTTTCTGTATCTAAAGTAAATTTGATGGCACAGGAAAATCAAGAATGGCTTGAACCTTCAATGGGTCGATTCGAATTCCTTCTTTTGAGACGACGAAACCAAGAAAATGACCAGAACCAACACAAAACACACATTTATGTGGATTGAGGCATATTTTGTAGTGTCGGCAGCGTAAGAATATGGCTCTCAAATGCATCGGGTGATCAGTTTGATTTCGTGAATGCGCAGGTAAATCGTCTAGATATGGTTGAACAATGTGCTTGATGTCATTGAAAGCATAATCTATTGCTCTCTGAAAAGTTTCCCCAGCATTATTTAAACCAAACGGTAGTTTCCTATAAGCACATATGCCCCAGGGAAATATGAATGTTGTCTTATATTAATACTCTGGGTGGATATTGATTTGATTGTAGCCGGAAAATCCATCCATGAACGAAAATATTTCGCATCTAGCACAATCTTCAATAATCTGGTCGATAAAGGGAGTAGGATAGTTGTCTTTTGGACAAGCAAGATTGAAATCCCAATAAT